>JAIUPT010000021.1:1200000-1581752 GCA_022315425.1 Pseudevernia furfuracea
CTGGAGCGATCCGGTTCTTTTGTACACAAATTCTTGGTATTGTGCTTGAGGAGATCGCACAAACTATCTACCTTTCGGCTTTCGGCAGATCCCCACTTTCGACACCGCCAGTGTTGTGGAGTAGATGTCTCGGCCAAGTCTGGGTGGCGATCTTCTTGTCTTGGTCAGCGCCCGTCTGGCTCTATCCGATGTACCGGGCAAGGAGTGGTATGCAAGATTCCGTGTTACCTTTTAGTCCTCTAAGGGCTTTGATAGCCAAAGGGTAGAGATACTTAGAATCAATGTGATCAAAGCAATCGTCTGAGCTAGGGTCGGATCTCAATTTTCTTGAAATGCTATGCCAAATGATCAGGTAGTCCACGAGCATATCCAAGCCACACCAACGATATCATAAGCCTCGAGCTTTGAGACGACGGAGTACTATGAGCGAAGATTGAAAAACATTATTGTCGGCTATTTTGCTCATATCAGTGCCGTTCCCGAATCATCAGAGCCTGCTCGCGACGTCAAAGGTCAACAGAAAAGGATAATGATAGAGTCAGGAGAATTCCAAGGCCAATTGCCCATTCATTCGATGACTAGCTACCAACATGACAATAAAGAAACATTGGCTCCTACAATATTAGTAATCGAATGGATTTGAGAATATTTTTCAGAATGCAATTATGCCCACGACCTCAGGTGTGCCTTGGATGGTTGGCCCCTTCTCAGTTCTTGCAGTCTGCCAATTTGAGATTTAAGTCGATACCGGGTCGCCGCCAATCGGAATTCTTCATTACGACACTAGTTGGATGCAAAATGCAAGAACCAATGGGAACATTGTTGGGAGTGTCAGCCGACTTGAGACTTGTTATTGAAACGCGGAGCCGTCACTTATCCTGTCCACCTCCTTTAATTCTATGTGTTTAAATGTTTCAACATGCGCCCGCGGTGCGCGGAGCGATTGATAGGTTTTGGAGAACTCGCCTTGTTTGAGCGAGCGGAGGAAAATCCAGCTGGTTGCTTACTCGTTACATTATAATAGATCATGTGCGGAGTAGCGGAGATCCAATTGATAATCCTTACATTTTCCGAAAAAATCATCAATGAAACTTCAGAAACCACATAGATGTTATCATATAATAAAATTAACACGGAAGAAAGCAGATCCGATCGAAGATATAACACTTTTTAATAATACCGGGAGGCGAAGTGTGAGGGTATAAAGTTATGTAGTGTTTACTTTTGGGATAGATCCTATTTCTACCTCTTCCTTTCACTCTTTCACTCTTTTACTCTTACCTCTTAGTACATCAAAATCAGATAGTACTCCTATCGAATTCTCAAGCACAGACACACCAACTACCGACAGCACCTACCACACCGTCAAAAAAAGACCCACATCTCAAAAACTTTACCAACCTGTGAAGAAGCCTTCCACGAATTGGTAACATTATGGATACCTCGTCTCAAACAAGCTCACAATGCTGAAAATCTCCCTGTTCCAGTCACAAGAACGTCAATAACCCTCGCCACCGATCTCCCCTAACACTATGCCGCACGCCTGGTATTATTGGCGCTGTCACGAATGCGGCGATGCGAATCGCGAGGATAGGACCAGATGCCGCAATCGTCATTGCGGCCACAGAAAATGCTCCCACTGCCGATGGATTCAAGACTTTCTCAGCTGGCGCTGTCATAGATGCAACACTCGCACTAGCGAAACCAGCGATAGGTGTCGTTGCGGCCACAAACAATGCAGCCGCTGTGTACTAGTTGATTGAATGTTCTTTGGCGTCAGGCCTCATACAAGGGTCAAAGGCTTGAAATGGCCCAATATGGCGATCATTGAGCTTTTGTGGGTCTTGAGGAGTGTATCTTCACTGCGTGCAGGTGCATGGATGGATGGGGCAGATAGCTTTTCATACTATCAAATTCTTGAACAAATAGTTTTTACAATGTAAAAAACAGTATTAAATAGTAAAGAATTAAAGATAGTGAATGTCAGGGACTGAATGTTTTGGGAAGGAATTGTGTATTGCAGTTTGAATAGAATACTGGCATACGCAGAAGAAGAAGTGGGCGCACGCCAAGGTACTAGGCCTAATGAGGACTAATGGGTGTTATCATGTATGCAGGGACCGTGCAGAGGCCAGTGACCAGCTGAACCTAGCTGAACCATGCAGTGGTCAATGGAACCATCACAGTGAATCTTAAAAAAAATCTTTAACAAGAAAAGATTTAGTTATAAATATTCCTTACCAATAAAAACAACGCTCGTACTTTTGAGGGCCTTGTCAGGTTGGCTTTTCTCTGATGTGTCCCCAAAGAGTAATACTGACGCCCAAGCAAATGGCTGTGAGCTTGTCTCCCATAAAACGATCAAGTCCGCTTTCAGTTAGCCTTTCAAGCACTCACGGGTAGCAGAATATCTTGCCTTGCTTGCTCCTTGGCGCGATCCAGAATTCTTCCAGCGTTTCTAAGGCCGCAACGACCTACTTACCTGCGCAGGGAAGATGGGCATCCCTATTATCCAAACCACTACAAAGTCCTATTAGTTAGAAAACAACCTCGCCGACTGCGGCTACGAGAGCGGACAGCTCGAAAACTCTTCCAAACCTTCCCCTAATGGCATGTGGACTCGCACCAATGATCCTTCGACCGCCCAGCTACTCCTCAGTTCGTCACTATTCGATTCGGGAAAGGCATCTCTGTCAAGATAAGCTCGGAGGGTTCTTCAACGGCTTATACCCGGTATATCTCGACGAACATGTAATAAAGTCTTACAATTCCAGTATTGTTTGGATTGCAATATTAAAGAGATTAGTTTTCATATCTATTTCTCTTAAGCATCTATGACATCCAGTATTCTGTCAGCTGGGGGCGGCGAGTGCCAAGAAATCGAATTCTTTTTTTGCAGTTGCTAAATCACGTGGGTCTTGGCGCCAAGGCGCCAAGACAAGACCCGAGCCAGTTAGAACATCCACCCTGTTGAATACCTAGTGAACATCACCACCATCCATGAAGATCCTCGAATCCCAATCCGCCATCCTCTCCAACTACGAGGTCTGTGCGCACCTCACCGCGAACGGCGCGAAACCCCGCACCGCGCCCCCAAAGCACTCGAACGTCGACACCGTGCTAAAAGAAGTATCCTCCCCCACCGCCTTCTTCCCATGATTGAACGTTATACTTACACCCCTTCTCTCCAGCTAACAGACTACCTCTCCCCACCCCCCACATCCCGCTCCCGCATTCCCCGCTACCAGAACCCCCCCTACGGCGATGCCGCCATCCGCGCTCTGGTCGCTGGCTTGCAGCCGTATAACCTGACGAAGAGCGAGGTGCTTATGATTGCGAATCTGAGGCCTGAGAATTTGGGACTGCTGGATTGTGTGGTGGAGGAGTGCGATGAGCGGTTTACGGCTGAGCAGCAGGGCGAGATTGTCAGGATTATTGGGGATGTGCTGGGGAGGGAGGGCGGGAATGGGGGGGAGGTGAATGGTGGTGGGACTGATGGAACAAACGGAGTGAATGGACATGGTGCCCATGCGGATGAGATGGATGAAGATGAGAAGGGGCCTTCGTGAGGGGAGGGAGGCACATTGATAAAGAGACATTGGAGGAGATGCTAGATGAAAAGCCCCGAGACCACGATTGTGATCCTAGAGGGTTGCTGCACGAATTTCTGATGCCACGCTGAGGAATAGCACGGTATTATCCTCCCATTGGAGTCAAGGGCGAGTACGGGCAAGAGCTAATTCGTTATAGGAGCGGCTCAGCCAGGAAGACATTGGCCCTCTACGGATGTCCCGCATGCCCTCGCAAGTGCTACTGCGAGAATATACCAGCCTTCGCTTACGGTGGGGAGAGATCTATGTAAAACCCACTGATTAGGCTTATACGAAGTCAGTATTGGAAATAGGGGTTTTTGTTCGCTTCTCCGCTCTTGCACATGACTGGTCTCTGTCTAGTGAGACTTTAACTGCTAGCTACTGTATTACGGGGCGGCGAATGGCAGTGCATATCAAGTCAAGTCAAAAGTGCGGCTAGTTCTATCGACTGTGAGAAAGAGAAATTTGAACACGGTCTCTCTCATTGCTGACTATGGGGCAACGCCCTATGTATCATTTCGTTCCCAGTCCCCGTTAATGCTCTGCTACTACGCTAGTCGTAGATGTGTTGCTATTCTCGTTCCCAAGCAGCGATTTGCTATATGTACGCCGGCTCTGACCGCTAGGGAACCACACAAACAGGAACGACTTTGAAAGTCGGTGAGACACATGGTGCAGGCTCAAGACTGACTCCAATAAATATGTCGTTGGTAGCACCGAATCCAGGACAAAGCATCAAGATCTTCGGTGCCCCGGTGCTGCATGTCAATTGTCCACCCGACACGGAGCAAACTGCCGGATTCTCCGTAGCGTAAGCATCAGCAACATCATTGAAGTGCAGAAGTTCCATCGACTGTCCGTAATCCGTATAGGCGATGAGCCCGTTTTGATCCATGACTAGATTACCCGCTGCATTGAGGGACAGAATGATGGCTTCGGAGCGGGGAGAGCCATTGAAGCCGATTATGGGTCCGTCCCCGTCGTCGAATTGGGCGTAGGTTCCGTCTAGAGGGATGCCGTTCAGGACGATGCCAGAATTCTCGAGCTGGAGGACAAATGTGGGGAATGGGCTTGCGCACTCGGTGATAGTAGTAGTCTTCGAAACTGTGGTAGTAGTAGTTGGAGCCTTGGCCGTCGTGGTGGTGTGGGTGGCGCCTATACAAGAACAAGCGCTAGAGTAGCGGACCGTCCCAGAACACGCTGATGCATAAGCTGGGATTGAGGTTGGGGTGGCCGTTACTTGGCGTGGCTCGATGTCGATGGCTGGTTCAGGAATAGCATCGCGTTTTTGCTTTAGGGCCACCGAGGCTACAGTTAACGTGCTTGTTGTAGTGGCAACAGATGACTTGGTGACAGTGCTAGAGAATATAGATTAGCATGCTATTGTTGGTCTGAGATGGTTATACGTACACTGTCGCTGGCGTTACCGTGTCTTTAAAGAAAGACGAACAGTCAGCGGCGCCAGATCTGGTGGGGAAGGAGCTGGCAACGACAGCTCGGAGACAGTCGTCCCTGTTACAGACTGAGAGAGTGGTAGTAGCCGCCGCGGCAAGCGGCGCTAGGCAAAGAATGGCAACAGAGGGAAAATGCATTTGATGCCTTCAAATCTTGCAACAAGGAATGCGAAATACCAGTTTAAGTACACTCGATCTTGAGCGCACTGACGGGAGACAGGAGTGTGATGCGGCCATTTTATAGTTTCACTACCGCTCGAGAGGTTCAAGATTAATGCAACATCACTTGTAGACTCTGACTCGATGGTCTCCTGCGTTGACCTCCAATTGGTCACTGGCAAGTCGATAGATTCAGAATGAGGAAGCTGTCGACAAAGCCATTCTATATTCGCTTAACAAGTCCTAAAGCGTGATAATGTGAACCTTTACACTGCCCAAAATTCGGGGTCAGTGGGTCTAGATGACAATGTGCGAGCTAACAGCTGATGGGCACGTGGGACTAATACGACGACTAGAGACTGGTTTGTAGGCGGCGTACAGAGCCAGCATAAGACGTGCAAAGTTGCTACTTGGGGTTTTTAGACTTTGCAGGTAGGAATCGGTAAAGCAGCCATTCGTAGGGTGTGTTGCCTGTTGTGACTATTTGTGAATTGTGACTAGTCGAAGCGAGAATTAGCAATCTGGTGGTCAACGGTCCACGCATGTTACGCAACTGATCGCGGCTCGAGGGCGGCCTGCAAAGTCGCTGACTCGCTGTAGGTAGCTCCCCGAATAGGATGAAGGTCGAAGAACGAAGGAAGAATGCCGAGTGCCCAGCCAATAGTGCCATAAAGAGGCGCCGCACTAGTGGTGCTAGCACTATTTCCGCTTAACCGCGTCTATTCTTTCTACCTTACTTTACTTTACTTTTGTGCCGTACTTTATTCTTCATCTCTTCTCACTGCTCAGTCTCTGGAACTTTGCACATCGTTTCTAGCATTCTGCTTTCGAATTTCGTCGTGTCCAAACATGCATGACATCCGAGAGACAGCCTATTAGTCACGGAGACAATTGATTAGACCATTGATTTTATCGTCGGGACGTCTCCATTCGTTGAGTATATTCCATCAAGTTCATAGTTTGCCAAGAAGGCTGTTGGCAGAAATGGTCAGTAGATGGACGAACGCTTGTCTATCAGAAGAAGAGTGGGCAGTACTCTGTGGTACAAATAGTGGTCGACTGAGAGGTTGAAGCAACAGCTCACATTCTCTAGCGATACGCTAAGGAGCATGAATGGTGCTAGCTTATGAAACCCAAGACGCCGTCCTTGAAGACAGCAGGATTCTTTCATATTTCAGTGATCGTGCTTGGGATTCCACGCAGCTAGCGCTTTGTCTATATGAATGTTTTCATCGAGTAGTCTCGTGTCGCAGAAGTCTTTACTATCACATTCAGTTGAACATACTATGCAACAGCGACGGACGGAAGTAGAGTAGAACTTGATTAAGCATCGTCCGAGCTGATCACAACCGCTACTCATCATGAAAAACTCAAGTAAGGAACGAATCTTTTTCTTTGGCCTGCTTGAATAGATGATTATCCATACATATCCACCAGTCCCACGCTTACCGTGAATCACATTGTAAGCCTTGCAGAGTAAGCCTGCTGAACTATGGAATCTTGGTTTGCGATGAGCGTTTGCCTTCTTCGGCAAGGTCCGTGACGAGATCATTTACTAAGCTAATCCGGCGCAGTCGCTTCTCAAAACATACGGAGCTGAGTGGAAAGATATCTAGCAGGCTGGGGTCACATCGTATATAGTAAGCCGGACATACGTTAAGCAAGACGCCACTGATATACGATTGATCGAATGTGTGTCAGATGAGATCAGTCTTGTTGTAACAATATTTCCCTTGACATCGGTGCGCTTTCAACCCTTTGCAAGCGTTTGTTTTGACAAATCACGAAGTGGTACAACATCAATTGATTGAGGTTGTGGTCTTCTTTGGGAAGCTTTTAGACTGCTGGGCTAATCATAGACCTTTTCATTGTAGAAACATCGAGGCACACCAATATTTCTTTACGGACATAATCTGTTGACTGGAGATATTATGTTACTGATACTCTGACTACCTTGTAGACCGCGGGGCCCTTTGCCGGTTTTGGCAAGCACCGCAAGATTGGCCGTGTTGCGACCACCATACCACCACAACGGACGTTCTCGAGATCTTTGATTGACCAGTTCCTGAGTTATGCCCCATTTGGTCCCATTGTCATGCCATCACGCGGTGGCATAGCTCGTTGCCGGTCGTGACGAACAGCGCAAATTTGGTTTTGTTACGACAACCATGGCACGACAATGAAACCTCTCAAGATCCTGAGACTTGGCAGAGCCAATCATTGACACATCAATTGACCGTCTCACGAGACCCTCCTGTTCGAAGTATTTGTAGTGGAGTTATAACCGCTGCAAGAGGTGGAGTCATACAACAGTACAGATGCGCAGCCCTGCGGCCAAGACCGCAAAGAAATTCCGCCACCTTCGTGTATCTACACAACGGGTACTCGTGGACAAGTTTTCTCCATCCCCTCGGATGAGACTCCTCTACACACGAGCTTGTACGCCGTCCGGGTGCGGTGAACCTTGGACAGACTCGCCTCCGGGAAGTAACGCAGACTTGTGAAATGTGCATATGTGCTTGACTGGTTTTTTCTCGTAAAGTACTTCATCTGTGTTTCATGTCAGAAAAACAACCATATGACAACGAATCTTGTTGACAACGCTTATATCATCACCAATTCTCCAAATAGCAAGCAAGAGCGGCACTGCATGTGTAGTCAGCTCTTTGGAGGCCTATCATCGATGACCTTAACACGCCACGAACTGACAGGTATTCTTCACTGTCCATTCAACATTCCGGAAAACTTCTACCTGCTAAATTTGGGAAAGCTGTTTCAAATATGTATGTGCAACCTGCCGCAAGCTTTAGCTGGGCAACATTTGCGCTTTGATTGCCGGCACCCACGGCTCAGACGACATTTAGAACCTTTTCCGTTCTCCCGGTCGCGAGTCCACCCTCTGTGCGACGAGACATTGAAAATATGAAATGCCTTTGAGAAGTTCTACCAAACCGAGTCGTTAGCACTGATGTTGCGGCGGCCGTCCTCAAAACACCATCCAGGAGCTCGTTACTCGCATCTATTAGCCATATAAGTATTGATCGTGACCCACGAGCACGCGGGTATCTCACTCCATACGAGACAGATAGGCAAAGAGGAAGTTTACAAGCCGCATCCCGAGACGGGGAAGACGAAGAATTTTATGAGCAGTACCTGATACTGGATTACCGCCAAAGAAAACCAGACAGGCGATTGAGAAAAAGATAGCGGTTCCTCGACGGAGTCGGCAATGAAGATATTCATCAGAACCAGATTGGGGTTCCAGTTACATATGATTCATCCCTTCCAGTCATGTTCTATCGGTCAGAGTTCGTCTGGTAGACATCTTCAGTCAAGTGGAGTTCGACGGTCTAGAATCAAGTTGACTTAATTATCGCTTGGACGCGCTTCAAACGAATTACCGTGTTGTGTTTTACACGTGAGCCTCACTATATGAATCCAGTGGTGAGAACGATCTGGCGAGCCAAAGCTCAGATTCAAGAAGGCATCTCTAAGAAGGGTATTCAAGTGGATCAAGATACCAGGGATTTGAAGAACGCCTTGGAGACTATGGAGCTGGTGCCTCTAAGATTACCAAGCATTATGTGTCTGTTCTGCGTTGGTGATCTCAATCTGGAAGGAAGGGTACGGTTCAAGTCTTACTCGCGCATCGTCGCTCTCCGAAAGCACGTTGACGGTCAACATCTGGTTTAGCATGTGGACGGCACATTGATCCTCTGCCCGCATCCGTCTTGTCACGCACAGTGTCCACATATTCCGGGGTTCAAGAACCATGCGGCTTTTGTACACAACGTGTGGCTTTCATCGTGAGTTCATGCTGCTTCCTTGACTAGGGGAAGGGAGCAGCTTATGGGAGTGAGCGTGAGAGGCGAGCTGCTCGTGGGAGTGAGCATGTTGTAGCCTACGTATCTGGTAACTTTGCAAGACGATCTTCGCCCATATATATTTTGCGCGCTACTGGTTAGCATCTTGTAATCATTTCCTTTAGCTCCTGTGAATCTTCTTTCTTCTTGGTCCGCAAAGCGATCGTATTGTAAGGGACGTGTTAACATAATAGAAGAGAAATGAAGCGTTAGTTGGTGTTCCCGTCGGAAGCTAGACAATAGGTAGCTATAGTAGCGTTTTATACAAGAATTTCACACAACACTACAAGCCCAATAGATCGCCATCAAAATAAGCAGTCTATGTATCTTGAGTTGATGGGAAAGGCTACGCTGGGGCAAGTTTCTCGAACCAGATCAGACTCCTCTCAGCGCACGCAACATTCCCACTTGAACAAACATCGCTCTTTACCTCAAAAACCTCCCCCCCGAAGACTTCAGGTGCTCGTCCATTCGTCAAGCCGCCCACAATTCTTTTCTTCACCGTTCACCAATGAGCAGTATGAAGCCGGAAAATCGAGGAGCTTCTCGAGAAAGCCAGATCTGGCGCCGCATCGCCCGCGTTCATGGTCATCAGGATTTCATACATGGTCAACCGTAGCGCCGTCCGGAGCCAGCTCAAGAATTTGCCAGTCGTAATGCACTTTTCGAGCTTCTGATAATATCGCAATAATTGCTTTAGCTATCGTTTCGAAATTTGATGTTGCAAGAGCAAGAATGCTTGGGCCTGCACCGCTTAAGCAAACTCCGAGTAGCCCAGGGTGTGCGTCTTGATTAACTTCCTTCAGGACCGTCTTAAGGCCTGGTATCAATGCCTCTCGGTACGGTTGATGGAGCCGATCCTGTATCGCTTCTGAAATCTTGGCTGCATTTGGAGGGTCCTCGCCTAGGAGAACGGGAAGCAAGGAGCAGCGCTGAGCATTGAATACAGCGTCACTACGGGTGTACTTCTCTGGTAGCCGCCGTCTGGCCTCTGCTGTATCTAACTTGTAGTCCGGAATAACGATTACGGCCTTAATAGCCGTATTGAACCGAAATTGGTGATAGCTTCCAATAGCCATCGGTGGTTTAGGAACGGGCAAATGGCCTATATCTACGCCTCCAGAAAGCTCGGGTAAGACCTCACTCAGCGGTATCTCTATACGGGCTGTATCTACCGCAGAAAGTGTCTTCGTAAACGTCCCAACGAAGCCGCCGAACAAGGCTGCGCCGACGTTATCGGGGTGACGCTCAACCATTAGACAGTAATCGAACATCCTCTCCTTGGACAAATTTAGCTGGCCTACTTCGTTGCCTAGCATTACACCAGCAACAACAGCAGCAGCCGATGAACCTAATCCTCGTGACAAACTAATTCCATTGTATATACGCACTCTCGTAGGCACCTTGGCGTCTTTAGCCGGCTAGACGGGAATCAAAGGGAAAACAATAAGGCTCACCTTAAAGGCGTGAATGCCATGGCAACGAAGAAGGTACAAACTGACTTTGGTGATTAAGCTGGTAGCATTAGCTTAACGCTGTATTATTGACATGGCTGACAACTTACTTCTCGTTTACATCATGGCTAAGACTCTCTGATCCCTCGCCTTCGCATTGAATCTCGCAATTAAATGGAGCCGAAGTTCCTTGGGACAGCTCCTCTAATTGTAGCTCGAGAAAGGTGCTGAGTTTTTGAGACGCCGACGGTACCGACTTGAGGGCAAGACCGAAGACATCGAAACCGGGTCCTAAATTCTGAAGTGGTTTTCGGGGTCAGCGTTACTATTCTGAATCATAATCCAAGACAAGTCTTTCAGAGTGAGCAGTTTTCACACTCCACCACTCCGACAATTTTACTGACCGCGCTAGAAGCAGGTACTCTGATCCTTTTCATCGCGACTTCCAATTCGAGTAGTAGAGAGTCTTAATATAATCCAAAAATCAAACAGTTCGCAAAGTCGAGAAAATTTGAAGATTGATGAATGTGGAAAATGAGAAGTCTAGCTGTTCGCTTAAAATTAAAGGAGCTGACTCTTAATCTTAAGGCTGCGAGTTCGAGCCTCGCGTTGCGGCGTTGGGCTCCACTGAAATGCTATGTCCCCGGGGTTGTAAAGGTGTCCATTCAATCAACTACGAAACAAGCTCTAATGCAGCGCCCTAAGCCCCTTTGGGCTAGACCCTCCAGGGTCCCTCTTGGCAGTGAGGGGAATACTTTCAAAATAATTCAAGTTTATTATAATATTTCGATCTAGAATAGTGTCTGTAGAAGTTCAGCGTAGAGAATAGAGGGGGGAAAAACGAAAAAATGATCAGGTTTTGATGGTGCTCTTGGTTTTGTCCTAGTGTCAATCACCGCCGTAACTTTCGTCGCCATCGCATGGTAGCTCGAGGTTCAAAGGGGGGTGGGTTGTGGGGGTAGCAACTGCTCGAAGGGTATGGAGGTCTGCACGCAGAGTCCTGGACGCCAAGACTCATGTCGGATAATGCCCTACATACAAATCTGGGGCCGCCTTCCGAAAATAGGGTTAGGGCTTTGTCCAGGACTTTGCGTGCAGACCTCCGTAATCGTCGGGGATTACTCTTCGGGGGGGTTCTTCAGGGGGGGACTTCTCGAAGAGTATCTCTCGAAGTATGTTTTTTAAAGAGTGTCCCTCGAAGAATACTTCTAGAATAATTTATAAGTCGAATGAAGTATAAGTAAGGATTTGAAGTAGTAGTCAGAGAAGGCGAGACGCGATGCGAGAGATCAAAAAAAAAGGTGCTCTTGGTTTTGTCCTACTCTAGTGTCAATCATCGTCCGCCGTAGAAAGTTCCTCCGAAACCCCCCTAAGTTCCTAACCCTCCGGGGGCTCCTGCCGGAGGGGCTGTTCCTCGCAGGCTCGAAGCGCACTACATCGGCAAATCCGAAAAGTTCCTGCTGGAGTGGAATTCGCTAGGAGTTGAACGAATCCAGCACATGGCCACCGCCGCACCCATCATCTCACGCAGCAACAACGTCCGCCCTAACCCCCAACCTGCCTCGCCGCACGCTCCATTCACGCTCGACCTCCTCGTCCACGTCCTCTCCCGCACCCTCTTCCACCCCTTCCTCGCCGCCCTCCTGCCGCTCTGTCTCCGCGCCCTAGCCGCACCCTACAATTCCACCTCTTTCATCCTCACCTCCGCGTTCGCAGTATCCGTCTGCCTGTATAGGGTCTTGCGAGACGTGAACACCAGGCTTGCCCATGGCCCACCGAGAGAGATCAATTGGGAAGACGAGGTCGTCGTGATTACCGGTGGCGTTGGCGGGTTGGGAGCATGTCTGGCTGAGATTTTTGCATTGCGAGGGGTCGGGGTTGCGGTTTTGGATATCGAAGTCCCGCCGGGGTGGGCTAAGGCTGAGGGTCTGGCGGGGGGACCGGCAGATGGGGAGGAGAAGGAAGGCGTGCGGTATTATCATTGTGATGTGGGGAACTATACGCAAGTGGAGGGGACGTGGGTAAGGATTGGGAGAGAGTTGGGTACCCCGACGGTGCTGATTAACAATGCGGCCGTGGTCAATGGGAAGGGTTTCATGGAGCAGGGCAAGGAAGAGGTGGAGAGGACGTTTCAGATCAACACGTTCAGTCATTATAATTTGAACAAGCTCTTTCTACGCCCGATGCTGGAGAAATCGTCACGAGGAGGGACCATTGTGACGGTTTCTTCGGTGCTGGCCTACTTAGGCGCAGCACATCTCTCGGCGTATACCGCCTCCAAAGCCGCTCTGCTCGCCTACCACGCTTCTCTGACCTCCGAACTGGCGGCAAAAGCGCCACAGGTGAAGGCGATATTGGTAGCTCCTGGACAGCTGGATACTCCAATGTTTGGCAACATTGAGCTGCGAGGTTGGTCAAGGAATTTCTTCGGACCCGTTGTTGGGGCCGGAGAGGTCGCGGTCAAGATCGTGGAGATGATTGGCCGAGGTGAAGGGGGCGTAGTGAGCGAGCCAGCGTATGCGAGGTGGATCGCTTGGCTAGGCGTGCTACCCATGGGGTTGCAGAGAATGGCAAAGAGCTGGGCGGGGACTGAAGATGCGTTCGCTGGGGATCCTCGGAAGAGCTCGAAGGATGCTGGATAGTAACAGGTTTTTGTCGTGCTGTCTGCGTGTGAGGGACCCACTTGATAGTATATACAAGAAAGCAATGTTCTCAGCCATAAGTATCCCCCCTTCTAATCAGACCTTCTGCTTCGCCATCCACTCCTCTGCATCGTCCTTATATCCCTCACGCCACCGACTCAAAGGCGGCCGCTCATTGACAATATCTCCAACACTCCACAGCATCCTCTTTCTATCCTTCTCAACCGTCACATCATTGTCAGGACATATCACATAAAACACCCCCTCTGCCATCTTCTGCTGCAGATAATCCGCTACCTGCTCTGGAGCCCATGCCCCCTCCGGCTTCTCCTTCATCTTGCCCCCTCCAGTCAGTCCTGTAAAGGTCCAGCCTGGAACAAGCAAATGTACTGAAGTGGGCGTAGCGCGCAAGTCATATGAGAGATGTTCGGCGATGGTTTTGATGGCAGCTTTGGAGGCATTGTAAGCGGGATTGCCGGGTGGATTCGTGATACCCTGTTTCGAACCGGTGATGACGACGGAGGTGGGTTGGCTTTGTGTGCGGAGGGAGGAGAGGAAGGTAGAAATGCCGTTGATGACGCCGAAAAGGTTTGTATCCATTATCTGCGACCCAGCATGTGTCAGTATACCAGTGTATGCCTTGATTGCATACTGTGGTGACCTTGTGGAAGTATTCCGTATCCTCCCATCCACTCTTTAGACCAATGCCAGCATTCAGCATCAGGAAGCTGACTTGTCCGAAATCCATTTCCACTTTCGCTCGTAAGTCGCTCCATTCGTCAAGTTTGCTAACGTCCATAGCGTACGTCTTTGTGTCACCGCCACTATTAAAATGAGAGCGTGCTGCAGAGAGAGCTTCAGTGTTTCGATCGACCAGGGCAAGCTTCATTCCATGTTTGTAGCAAAGCTTAGCGACAGCGAGACCAACGCCTGAGGCTGCCCCAGTTATGAGGGCTGTTGCTGAATTGCCTGCTTTGAAGACTGGGTGTAAAGACATGTTTGATAAGTGGAAGCAATTCAATAATGGATTTAGAGGGTTTGGATTGGTGGGGTTGATTGTGTGTCGAATATTTTAGAGGGTTGATCCGCGGGCGAATTTCGTCATTATGCTTTAACCACTCCTTTCTGTAAAACACTCGATGTAAAATACAGCATTCAAACAATACCCTTTTGATGCGGAATCGGTGCAGTGAGTTGCAGGTGCAGTAGTGTATGATGGGCAAAGCAACTCTCGCCCTCTTCCACTTCAACGCCAATGCAATGAAATTCGACAAGCAAGCCAAGCATCGTCCCTCGAGCTTCTTCTCTATCATAATCTAGTGTTCTACTAATGTGATAAGTCAAGAAAACGTCAACGCATATGCTCGCTCATTCCTCCCAGGCTGCAGGCGAACGCTCAGTCAATATCCATGTCCCCCCCCTCCATTGGCATGGTCGAAGATCCCATAGCGCTGTTACTCTCACGTGTATCCGGAGATCTTGAGGCAAAAAAGGGCTGTGCCCACGAATACCGTACCGGCGAAGATTGCAGATTTGCCAGTGTATCCTCCCATGTTCTGGCTACTAGCCTCCCTTCCAGCAAGTCTTCTGGAAATAAGAAGTACCCCTGGCTTGATTTGACTAGATATGATTCCAAACTCTTACTCTTTAAAAGTATCTCCGAGTTCGTAAGAGGGTAGTGGTTATCGATGTATCGGCTGAAACCCCGTGCCATTGCAACAAACCCAGACTCTTCGCCTACATGTGTCCATCCGATTCCTAGCAGATGGGTGTACTGATCGACGGTTGGGTCTGCTACCGTGACTTTTGGTGACTCAGTGGGGTTTGCAGCCATGGCGGCATCAGCATTGGAGGAAGTGTCCCGGCGCAAGACCTTTCGTTTAGGCAATTCGCCATCTGAATCCATCATTTGCACAGTTTTTTCCTCCACATCCGGTTGCAGCTTCATTTCTAGCTGATTTTCAAACCATGTTCCGGTCTGGGTTTCTGCCGTGGTAGCGGTACCAGTGAGGGGATTGATACGGGTCATTCCCTCGCCATAGATGGCTGTTGGACTGATCCCTGGGGTTCTTGACGGAGGTAGATTTCCTCCCATTGTCTCATCCTCAGGGGAAATTTCTTCGCGTGAGCGCTTCTTGGAGGTGTTGGCGGGATTGATGGTGATCGGTGCTGTGGCTGGGACCGGGATGGGTTTGGGTGCTGGATTCGTCGACATGATGGGTATGAATGATTGATACAGGAAAGTATTCTGGAGGATCTTGGAGTGGGCGGATTGTGAGGCTGAACAAGATGGGAGATGCTGCGGTGGTAAGAGTATGGTTGATGAGTCTGCAAAGTCATTGAAGTCGCGAGGAAGCATGTTGAAGCGCAATAAGCCAATGTGTTGAGGGTTTGGAAGGCGCGGGCGAACGTGTTGTTGCAAGAGGCCCGTGAGGTGAGAAAGTGGAGGGCGCGAGTGATGGAGTGACCCCGTCAGTTGAGAAGGAATGGGAAGGCACGAGCGGTGAGGAAACGAGCTGTTGCGAGGCAAAAGTTCGAACGAATGGTTACATTAAAAGGTATGGCTCTGGAAGAATAGGTTATGTTTGAATTTGGCTGTTGATGTTTGGAGTTCAATTGAGGCGTGCAAGGAGTGAATGAGAATGAGAATGAGAATGAGAATGAGAATGAGGATGAGAAGTCGCACGTCTGGTTATAAGGCCTCAAAGTCCAAGCAAACAGGCAGGATCGCGCCAGTTTACAGGGAATCCAATCAAGGGTCTCAATTGGTTAAAGGCTGGTAAAAATGTGGGGTTAGCGCGTGCTGATCCCCTGTGCGCATCCAGGGCCGATTGCATGCAGGGGTATTCAAGATGTCGGGACACCGGTCAAACCGCATTTCTTCATACTTAAGATGGTCAAAGATCCAGGGCAAGGACGATGATGACCACGGACGTCCTGTAAAATACTGTTGAGCGACTTCGTCTTCTTCGACTTCTTTAAGACATATTCTTGTCTGCTTGGGCAAGATTCACTTCAACAGCAGCCAATGAAGTGCGATAACTCCATCAAGGACAAATCCAAGTTTTCTTTAAAAGGATTAGGTCAATGGTCCCTCTTTCCCAGTACCCTCGTGAGGCTTCTCCGAAAAGGTTCCCCGGAGGTACAGTGCTGTCCCATCATCGACACACCCAAGCCAGTCCCAATGTTAGCTGAGCGGCGTCACTTATCGCATGCAGGCTTGATCGTATGAGCCTTGACAAGGCAAGTATCCCTATTGTAGAAACCAATGACTGGGATGTCAACTCTCAGAATGCTATTCCCTGTCAGGATTTGGCCAAAAAAGCCGTTGAATGATGGCAATTACGAGCACGAACATCATCAACCAGAGACCAAATCCTCTTCAGAGTTACATACCCTTCAAAGGTTCCATTCCTCTCAGAAGACTCCGTCCTTGCCAAAACCCTATCCCTTGCGGAACGGTGCGTCTGCAGGGACCTCGTTCCTTAATTCGTCCCGAATATCCAGGAGAGTGAGTTGTACGGTCACCCAAACCGTTAACTCTGTCAATTAAGAAAGGGTGCGTTCCATGAAAAAGTCCATGGTAACCAAGGCCTTGTCACAGAATCCTGACGCTTTCAGGACGTCGTCCAGCGTAGCTACCAATTCAGACATTTTGTACACAAAGGCCCAATGTGTAAGGCAGTCGTTGATAGCGAGTCGCCCAAATGAGTGTGGAAAGACGAGCGAAAAGTAATGGAGAATAGTTTCCAGCATGTCTAAACAATTAGGATAATCAGTCTACTCGGTATATTGGTTGATGAAGGATGTATTTAGAGGAGAGGTTCTCCACGTAGGCAGTCACGCCGGGTGATCTTAAGCGAGGAGCCGATTGGCTAAATTCCTCTCTCAAATGGTTGTCCTTTGCAGAAGAACTTGGTGATCATTCCTAGTCATCAGACAGAAATAGTTGCTACATTGCTATGCACTTTTGGATATTTCTCTCCAGACTGGGCCTCGTTACATTGGTTTGACCGGGCGTGAGCAAAACCAAATGGTCGGCTGGCAAATCAGTGTTTGGTCTGGAAAAGCAGTTCTCTCAGCCAGGAACACTTTACGTTAGCACGGAAATGGCGATCTAGGGTTTTTCAATTCAGCAAGTCATTGACGGGAAAGATTTTCGCATCATTGTCATTGATTTCGAACCATGGGTAGGCCAGTGCATCGAGAAGTATCGTATCTCAGAGAGCTCTTGTAGATGCATTGCTATGCTAAATCTTTAGCACACACCTGCCGAGCTGCAACTACCACACTATGCTTGTTCGCTCAAAATCCTTGAAAGCCGTCAGTACTATTCTTCGCAGCTGAATCACATGATTCGATTGACTCACTCAAAGGAGTGAAGAACCATCTGTTCTTCCCGCTTGCGTATCTCTCCTCCAGTGCTTTCTTCGCCGTCTTCTTTGCCTCCTCCCGCTGGCTGACCTCCTTGAAAGTATCGTTCGTCACTACGCCCTTCAGACCCTCCAACTCCAGCGTGTAACGTGTAGGCATCAAATGGTTGTAGTTGATGGTCTTGATGAAGGGCTTAATCTTGCTGCGTTTTGCTTGACGAGCTTTCGACATACGGCGGGTGATCTGAGAGGGGTAGCGCTCGATGCCCGCGACAAGGGCGTGAGGGAAGGGATGTGTCTTGGAACCGGTGTCCAGAGGTTGGAGTATAACGACCTAACAGCATAAAACGTCAGACCTTTCGCTCGCAGAGGGGCCAGATTTGTGCTGCCAGGATTGGCTACCTTCTTTCCTGCGTACCTTCCCCGTGTGATAATTGCCACACGGCCGACTTTGAGGACTAGAGGGTATATAATTAGCTCATAAACTCTGTCAGAGAGGCCTCGGTTTGCGACTCACACTTCATCGTCGCTGTTGACGGTTGTGATTGTTGGAAGACGAATTTGGTGGTTGCCGAATTTCTGTGTGGGCTCCGAATCAGCCTTACCCGCATTTGAGTCACATGACTGGCTTGTTTAGGCGATCGCGCTTGCCAAGTCGCGGCAAGTCATTGTTTACGTTTTGCGCTGTTTACAAATCTGCTCGAACTTGCTGTCGCAAAGGACGTTGGTAGCCGAACTTCAGTATAGGCCTGTTGCTTCGAGTATTGATTATTAGCCTTTGCAAGCTGGTAGTGTCCAGCCTATTGAAATCCGAAACGCGATATTGATGATGCTCCATCAATAGAAACATTCCACTTTCTCCCCACATTCCTCGCTACCAGTACCAAAGATGCCGTCAGTTGACAGGGAAGAGTCCCGTGACCGGGAGCTCGTGCTGAGACATCATCCCTCGATTTCTGATTCTGGCCGGGCTTCTGTCCCTATGTAGGCACTCACAAGCTTCAACAATGGTGTCCGATGAGACTGACGGGCATACTTGCGAACTTCAGGTGGGATAGCTCTGACCCGGATCGCGCACCTCCTCCCCTCCCATTGAATCCAGGATCTAGCCCCGCAACAAAACCTACCGCTTCCAAGAACATTGCTGCGGCCGCCGAAGCTTTGACCGCGAAAGCCAGAGAAAGTGCCTATATAGTCAATCCGTTGCCAAACAGATCCCCAGAGAAGTCCCTGATCAAGGGGCAACAAAACAAGCGCCTGCAGCCCTTCCAGATCAGCAATGGCGGTCTACGAAATAGCTACGTGGATGCTCTAGGATCTCTTGACCGGTCGCCAGCGAGGTCACCAGAGAGATCACCCGAACGATTGCTACGAACACAAAGTTTCGATCTCGAGAATCAATCTCCGGAAAGGAGCCCTACACGGTCAGGAACAGCTACACCTACACCAAATGGTAGAGACACGCCGAGCCTTCGACGACCTCCCCCAAAGGCCATTTTGGGCGAAAACACACCTCCGTCTGCAACAATGCTTGCGTTGCAAAGCACGCCTACACCGAAAGAGACGGATACCTCTCTTTCCAACATCACTAACAACTCTACTCTAAGTATTCGGAGTTCGCAGAACTTTGACGCGATCTCTACACAGATCTTGAGTCTCACAAGCATCGCCACAAATCTGCAGCGCGAAATGGCTCAGCTCAGTAGACGAAGCAAGGACAACGCGACGGACTTGATCAGCCTCAAAGAAGCCACAAATTCTAGAGACGAAGATATCCGTAAGAGTCTTCGAGACCTTGTTTCGAATTTGTCTTCGCGTCTGCTCGACCAAGAAGCCGGCAGTGGCTCGCGTGCAGCTAGTAGCTATAGTCGAGGTCCTGGCAACCTCCTGGACAATAAGCCCTACATCTCCCCACAGGGCATGTCGAAGAGTTTTTCACTTCCTAGGATACCAAGTCCCAACAGTGCTCTCGCGGCTTCAATCGATCGAGAAATTTCTGCGTCCCCATATCAGATGGATGGGGCTGCAAGCATTGCCCTATTGGAGAAGATTCTACGGGAAATGAGTACCAAAGAAGGTCAAGAACGAGTGTTGACTAGTTTGTCAGAGCTTCAACATGCGCAGAAGTTCAAAGAATCAGATCCCACGGTTGTCAAGAAGTTGGAGGAAATCTTGACTTTCCTTAAAGACAGCACCGGCAGCAGAGCACTCGTTCCGCGAAGAGACAATGGTAATGGTGTTGGAAATTCACCGCCGAAGCTAGCGCTCGATTTTGATCCTCAACCCGTACGCAGAGTCTCGCGGAATATTACGCCCCAGCAGGTCACGCCACAGCTCGCCATTGCCAAGGCACAGCAGAATGCCAAAGCCGCAGATTTTATCAACGAGGACATACAGAAGCTGTTAAAGAAGATGAAAGACAGCATCACAGAGGGTGGTGGAATGACCGCTGAGGTCAAAGCACATGTGCGTGAACTTCGTGGTGAAGTACTTGGCATGGGTCGCGATATTGCTCGGAAGCTTGACCAGGCGGAATCAACAAGCCAGACAAATCGAGGCGATGCCCAGGGACCTGGCCGCGAGGAAATTGCTCACATTGTACAAGAGGGCCTGGCAGAATTGAGAGATCATATGGAGAATTTGATGAGAGAGAAGCGACGACAATCTTCTTCGTCGGTCATGTCTCGTCACTCGGTGGACAGCCAGGAGGTCTACACAGCTGTAAAGAACGCGTTGAGTGAGTTCCCATTGCAGCAGCAGGTTGCTTTGCAACATCCTGAATCAGGCATCGAGCGAGAAGAGATTCTTGAGGCTGTTCGCGAAGCTTGGGAAACTTACAAACCAGAAATCGAACTGCAGAACTTCGGCCTGGAGCGTGATGAGATCCTCCAATGCCTGAAAGAGGGATTGCAACAGTATCAACCTCAGGAGCAGGCCAAAGACCTTGGCGGAGCCAGCTATGATGAAATTCTCGACGCTGTCCGGGAAGGCCTGCAAGACTTTAAACCGCCTGCCCCGATCGAGACTGAAGCCAGCATCACCAGGGAGGAGATATTGATGACAGTAAGAGAGTGCCTAGAAACCTTCGATTTCCCAGCTTCCAATGTCGGATTAGTGAGAGAGCCAGAGATGACGCGTGGTGATGTCCTAGATGCTGTCAAGGAAGGACTTTCCAATCAAGCCCAAATATCGAAAGAGATTGAGTTCAACCGAGAAGATCTTTTCGAGGCTGTCAAGGCCGGTCTTGAGAGAGCTCCAACGCCAATGGGTGGAGTCGGAGAAAAAGTGCTAGATAAAATGGAGGATCTCATTGACGGCATGAGAGTAGAGTTCAAACAATACTCTGTCGCGAACGGTGGTGACACTGAACAGGTACTCGATGCCATGAAGGATGGACTCGAAGTGCTCAGATCAGACATTGAGACTTACGTCGACCGCGCAGCAGACGTCACCGGCAAAGATGAGATCATAGAAACCATCAGAAGTGGCCTGGATCATCTAAAGCTAGATCTTGAGGCAAGTATCGCCAACGCTCCACGCCCCGTCGAGCAGAACAATAACGGAGAGATGTTGGATGCAATGGAAAAAGAATTCGAGCATCTACGACAGACTATCGCAATATCAATGGTCCGCTCCGGTGGTGGTGGTGGTGGCGGCGTCGAAAGGGAGGATATTCTGGAGACCATCAGGGAAGGCCTGTCACAGATTCCAAGAAGTTTACCGCCAGAGCAGAACCCTGAGGCCACTGCGGAAACTATTGCTGTTATGAAGGATGAATTTGAGCATCTCCGAGAAACACTGGGTACAACGCTGGTGAGAGGAGGTACGTCGGAAGACAGAGAGAAGGTGCTGGAAGCCATTCGTGACGGCCATGAGTCTCTTCGTGCTGAGTTTGAGAGAAAGCATGAGAGACCTGAAAGTGTTTTTTCCGGTACAGGCGAGCTTCTTGACGCTTTTAATGACGGACTTGATGGGCTTCGTGTTGATATGGAGAGGATGGTCAACAAGCCCATTGACATGACCGTCAATTATGAGATCCTCGACACACTCAAAGAGGGTCTGGCTAATGTGAGGGCCGACCTTGACCGTCTACATACAGCTCAGGGCGAACCGCGCGGATTCTCTAGTTCAAGGGATGGCGAAGTCATTGTTGCCAATCCAGAAGCCGAGGGCTTGCGTAGGAATGATGTCGGAAATCTAGAGATGATGATCACGCAGCTCAGGATTAAAGTCGAGGCCCTGGATAACATGCCACCACCGCCAGCAGCCCATCAAAACGCCGAAGGAGCTATCGCTAAAGAGCACATCGAAGAGCTAGAAGCCATAGTGAGAGATGTCCAAGCTTCTGTCGCAGACATCGTTCATCAAGAGCGAGCCCAGAGCGAGAACATTGCCACTAAAGATGACACGGAAGCCATCGAAACCCTTTTGCGGAATACGAAAGCCAGAATCGACGAGATGGGATCATCTGACTCGGAAGGCCTGGCGAAGGTAGCGCATTTCGAGTCTCTCGAGTCCATCCTCAACGAGACTCGGGATGCTGTGCATGACTTCGGCTCGAATGGCGCCTCAAAGAAAGACATCGACGTTCTGGAAGCTCTACTCAAAGAAGTCCGCGCCGGTCTTGAAGACTTACAGGAGAGGAACCCTCACGAAGATGCTGGTGATAGAGTCAGCAAGACCGATATTGGAGCTTTGGAGACTCTTTGCATGGATACCAGAACACAAATAACCGAGCTCCAGCTGCCCGACGTCGAAACTCTTCCAACAAAAGCTGACCTGGAAGCGCTCCATGGTCTAATCCAGGAATTTGCCCAGCAGGCCGACGAAAAGCATGAACTCACCGCACAAGCTTTCGAGGCGCGCAAGATCGAACACGGTGGAATAGCTGATAAAATCGAAGATGTCAAATTGATCTTTGAAGATGTTCGAGAAGAGCTTAAGGCCCGGATTAATGAAAGTCATCACAGCGTGCAGGACCTGGCCAAGGCTCTGGAGACGGTGGGCGAAACAATCATGACTGCAGACTCGACCACTACAGTAAATGAGCTTCTGGAGACCGTTAAGCGCGAATTTGAAACCGTCCATAGTGCCTCTGCAAGTGGTAAGGAGGAAAACGAACAAAATCACACTATTCTGCTGGACAAATACATCGAGGTCAAGGATGCCATCATCAATGATCTAAATACGAGGATTGATGAACGTTTCGACGAGATTATGACCAAATACGATGACGCTCAGCTGGCTGCGCAAGAGAAAGAGCGAGCCCTTGGAGGCAAGGACGTTCAACAGACTGAAGCTCTCTACGCAACAAAGACCGCTGCTGAAGACCTTAGAATACTCGTTGATGCACTTGGCTCGACTGTCACAGAGTCGTGCGATCGAATGAGTGAAGACTCGAAGACCGTGTTCAGCCGTGTTGAAGAGGTAGGCCTGAAACTCGATGACCTACTTACTCTGGACGGAAAATCGGAGCATCAAGCCACACGGGCAGAGATCTCAAAGACTCTTACAGGCGTAGAAGCTGTCCAGGCACATGCATCGGAGTACCACCCTAAAATCCTGGAGGCTGTTCGAGACGTCTTAGGTATTGTAGGACAGCATTATGAACAGACAAGGGTCTCAGCAGAGGAGATCAAGACGAGCGTCAAAGCAATACCAGCCGCCATACCGCTTCCAGCCATTGCCCCCTCTATACCTCTGCCGGAAATGATAAGAGAGGCTCCCATCCATGAGAAATACGATGACACAGGGGTCCACGCAAAGCTTGATCAACTGGTTGCGCATGCTACGGAGGCAGGCAAGTCTGTTGCCGAGGTCGCCATGCTTGAGCAAATCCGAAAACAAGTAGCCGCTACAGCGATTCAGGTCGATGCGTTTGTCACAGCTCAACAAGCCGCCATTACAGAGACCAATAATTCAAGAGCAAAGGAGGCACAAGAGATTGCCATAGCTGTGGAGAGAAGGACTGCTCAAAAAGAAACTGTTGAAGCTGACATCGTCCGTCTGTCTGGCGAAAAGGAGGGCCTTGCCATGGATGTCCAAGAGCTCTTTGAGGAAAAGAGAGAGCTATCGGCGCTAAAATCAAAGATGCAGGCTGATCTCTCTTCACTCGAGACTGCACTACAAATTCGGCGTGAAGAACTACATGTCATGGAAGCTAGAGCAGACAGCCTTGAGCGACGTATCCTTGATGGGGTTTTGGACCACTCTCGTTCGCTACTCACAACTTCGAGACCACAGTCCAGCCTGAAGGAGATGAACCTCAAGAGGGTCGTCTCCACAGCTAGCAACGCTACAGTCAGCACGAGGGCAAGCACTGTTGCAACTACCATACCATCAAAAACAAACAGCGCCATGAGCAGCGGTGTCGGCATGGCTTTAAAGAGACGGCCACCTCCGAGAGCATCAGGAACGAGCACTTCGTCCAATAAAGCTGATCGAAGAATCCTCAGCCTGAGTACTTTAGGCGCTAATAAGGGTGCTGCGGGTGAACGATCAATGGTCCTTGCCAATCCATCGATTACTGGTGGTACTACCAAAGCAAGCGGATGGGGGGCTGGTGGACTCAAAAGAAGCCACAGCGTCAAGTCTAACTTTCCAGTGAGGAAGACCAGCTGGAATGGAACCAAGACACCGGGCATGTACGGAGACGAAGGGATAGATGAAGGGGACAAAGAGAACAGTGTGCTTGATGAGGAAGATGAAGAGGACATTGGAGGGAGCGAAGCAGAAACGGAACGGCGAACCAGCACCTACAGCGGGACTGGAAGCTATGGAGATGGCAGTACCATACCCGACGATGACAAACGAACCAGCTACGCAGCCTCGACGATAGGGACCGTTGGTACTAGGGACTTTGACACAACAGAAGATGGAGAGGAAGAGTCTCAACTCGAATCGGCACATGAAGAGGGGCTTTATCTGGGAAGGAATGCCTACCAAGGAAATGCCACAGCGGCGAAGGGGGAGATAAGCAATGCCGGCGAGATGGTCGTTTTCGGTCCCCCTACTGACAGTGGGATTGGAACGGATATTCCTACTGCACAGCTTGAAGGGGGTAGCGACTATTTCAAGAGGTATTAGGCAAGGTGGCCAGTGTTGTGGAGTCTGCTTTCGTGCTTCTATTATTCTGTATTCTTTTCAGCGGTGGTGTTCTAGGAGTGTATACTTGCTTGGCCAAGGAAGTCCATACTTGCGGTCATTCGTTAAGGGAGACACACACTTTTAGGGAAGAGACTCGTAATATATCCATCAAACACTTTAGATGCAAAGAATAGTCAGTTGAAAAACATGCAGTAACAATACGAAGTGACTTGAGAACATTCCCCACGGAACAAATGTTTCCCCGACTCGCCGACATCAGACACGCCTTGGTGCGCTAGGGCATATGATACGTCAAAGTCTAAGAGAAGAGGTGCTTCAACCCGCACGAAATTGCTTTGTTTGGTCCAAAGCCGCAGTCGGCAAGATGAATCCCGCCGCCATGCAGCAACGGTATGCCCAAAATTATCAGCAAATGACCCAGCGGTCACCCCATACAACCTCAACCAGACGAGGTCAAGGTAAATACATCAACCACGATTCCCTTACTCCGTGTTGGAGTTATCATACCAGCTGTATCTGAAGCTCACAATCATGTAGTACCCATCAATTCCGCCCACATGCCGCAAGACCCTAAAAATCGGATCGATGCGCAAAACCAGGAGCAGATTAAACGAACTGCGGAGCAAACCGCAAGTGCAAAAAGGCGCTCTGAGAAACCGACGGACAAGACTATGCCAGAGGGAGTTGAGGAGTTGATTGTTGGAGATGGAGTGCAGCAATACAAGAGAATGCGGGACCTGGAGAGGAAGCTAGACGCTGTGATGATGAGGAAGAGGCTGGATCAGCAGGATGCATTACACACTGCTACGAAGAAGTACAGTACTTTGCGGGTCTGGATCTCGAACATAGTGGAGAACCAGCCGTGGCAGGGGAGGGATTTAGACGAGAATGCATTCGACTTTACAAGTGGTGTCGAGGCCACGTACAGGGTCAAGATTGAGGGGAGGGTGGTCGAAGAGGATGATGCGGATGATGCTTCGGACAAGGGCAGTGATGATGAGGACGAAGACAAGAGCCATGGGGATGCTATGGATCACAACGGCGTTCCTGCTACAGAAGCGCCAAAACACCCGGCAAATCGGCAACGAACAAAGCTCTCCCATTTCCTCAAAGCCATCACGGTAGACTTCGATCGGAACAAGAACCTCCAGCCAGATGGGACGACGCAAGTCGAATGGAAAAAGCCGCAAGTCCCACCGAATGCAGCAGTGCTGCCTCCTCAAGCCGACTTCGACTGTCTCGAGTTCGAAAGGAAGAGCGACGAGAATATCAACTGCATGATCAATTTCTACCGTGAAGAGATTCCTGAGCGCTATACCCTGAGCAAAGAGCTTGCGATTATCCTCGATAGCAATGAGGATGACCGCGCGTCGGTTATCATGGGGATATGGGAGTATGTCAAGGCGATGGGGCTGCAGCAAGATGAAGAAAAGCGGTTGATACAGTGCGACGACCGTTTGAAAGCTGTCAGCCTTTCTCTTACCCCCCTACGATTCCATCCAAGAGTAGCCACTGACAATTCGCCAAATCAGGTCTTCGGAACAGACACCGTCCACTTCCCACACATCCCGTCCCTCGTCGCCCCCCACCTCAAACCCCTCCCCCCACTCTCCCTCCCCTACACCATCCGCGTCGACCCCGAGTTCCACGCCTCGCCAACACCCACAATCTACAACCTCCGCCTCCCCGCACCGCCACCCCTCCCCTCGCTCTCGCCCTCCCTACAAACACTAAAACAGCTCTCCGCCTATGACGAACACCTCGCGTTGCTGATCCAAGCTCTCGGCGCCTCGCAACGCAAATACCAGTTCCTGGACGGGTATAAAAGGGATCCGGTTACTTTTGTGAAGAGGTGGATGGCGAGCCAGAAAAGGGATCTGGAAGTGGTGCTGGGGGAGAGTGGGAGGTTCGAGGGGGATGTGGCGGGTATGGGACTCGGTGGTGAGTGGAGGAGGGGTGGGCAGGGAGGGGTTTGGGGAAGTGAGCTTGTGAGGGAGGGGGTGGGGTTGATGGTGCAGAAAGGGGCAAGGGATGGGAGGAGTTTTTAAAGGCAAAGCGATGGTTCAAAAGTCAGGGGGTTTTTCGCAAGGGGTTCGTGGAGTTGATGGTATCCTGGTGGCCGAAAAGGCTCTGAATCCAGTGTACAACATAAATTCCCAGTATCTATGGCATCTTTCGGCCGTTGTGCTAAATAAGCAGGATCATAGACGAGAGGCACTTAGGCTTCTTCTGTAAATGAGGTAGCACATCTACCAACCCCTGTCTGATGGACACAGGCAAGCCAGTAGAAATCAGATGTACAGCGAGTACCGAGCGCCGTGTAACGATTAATATGATTTTCAAACCTCCCACCACAGCAGATGGAGAGACTCCTGCAAATAAGCTCCCAATACATCGAATCATGCCTCAACTTTGTGATGCTTCTTCTTCTTCTTTTTCTTCTCCGATTTTTCCACGTCCACGGCACCAGCCTCGGCATCCTCATCGTCCCGCTTCCTCTTCTTACTACTGTCCACATCGGCTTTAGCTGCCTTCTCGCCTTTCTCCGCCGCCTTTCTCGCCTTTTTGATCTCCTTTTTGCTAATGGCCTTGGGCTTGCCGTCGGCTTCAAACTTGATCTCACCCCTCTCAAGCTTCCTCTTATATCGACTGATTGAAAGACCTGCCTCCTTGGCCAAAGCACCGAATTTCGCATCGTCCCTCTCCTCCCGTCGCTCTATTTGCTCTGCTCGCTTCTGCCCTCTTTCCTTACGGTCGAGTCTTCGTGCCAGCTTCTCTCTCTTGAGCTTTTTGAATTCGCTCTTTTCCTCTGATAAGATGAGCTTTCGAGCGTGTCGCTCCTCCTTCCGGGCCTTCTTGGCTGGTTTGGTATTTCCGGTTATAGATGACTGCCAATTGATCTCTTGTTGGGTAGGGGAAGGTGGCGAGTCAGGAGTGTCCGCTGATACTGTTGATATCGTTTCAGACTTGTCGTCTCCGTTGGCCTCGTGTTCTACAACACCATTGGTTTTCGCTAGCTTAGTGGTCTTTTTATCCGCTGTTTGAGGTTGGGTTGCCGGTGGCGTTATTGGAGCCTCCGGTTCATCATCCATTTCCTCATCGGAGCTCTCTTGCTCTTCATCGGAGCTTTTCTGGTCCTCGTGCATGGCATCTTCCACAACCTCTTCGATCGGCTTGATGTGGTTCGACTCCTTCTTCTTGTCTTTCTTCGACTTCTTAGGTGCTGGCTCTTCGGCTAATTCCTCGATCAACTTCGGCTTATCCTCCTTGGAAATTTTTGACGCTGGTTCAGCTGCAGCTGGCTCGTCACCAGCAAGCCCATCAGCATCCGGGTTGTACTTTCGCGCTTCCTTGACTTCCCATTTGCCAGGCGTAAATGAGACACCGTTTGGAGCTATGGCGACACCCTTTGATCGTAGAGGCTTCCCTTCTAGACTTGCCAATCGGCGCTCGATCTTCAGCCGATTGTCAACTCCTATTGCGGATTTCTCTTCTTCTGTGACAAGGTCCCCCTTGCCTTCTCCCTCTGCGCTCCAATCCGCCAGAGCGTCAACGCGGAGTCCCAGTGCGGCCTTAGTGGCTAGCATTCGAGCTATTTTGCCCTTGTTCTTTCCTGTAGCCTGGCCTATCAGGGATGCGTGGTAGATCAATCCGTACTTGGGAGTGTCGTGCTTTGTTTTCAAAGCGCGAAACAAGGCCTTTTCAGCGCCCAGAATCTGGATCGTACTTGCTGGGCTCTTGGCTAGGTTCATGAGACTTCCCGCATGGGCAATTAGCCGAGCACCGACAAGGTCGCCAACCAAAGCGGTAAGATTAGGAGCGATTGCGCCCATCCGAGCTGAGAGATACCCAGAGAGTTGCTGGCGATATTCCGTGAAACTGACAACCTGCTCGGCAAGCGCTTGTATGTTCTCGAGATCTTCATTAGTAATCTCAGTACCCATAGAAATTTCTGCGGCAGCTTTGACAGCAGCTTCTATTTCTTCGGGCAGTATCTCCGCAAGGTCTGATTTTGCAGCACTTGTTCTCATGCCCATGCTTAGAATTACACGTGCGTAGGCTAGGTTGTCGTTCACGATTCTGCCCATCTCGGGGAAATGCCAACCATACCATTCCTTGACTCGCATTGCGTAGGTGTTCAACTCCTTGTCGAGATCATCTAAAAGCGCGATAGCCTGAACAATCATAGTGTCCACCTTATCCGGCGAAAATTTGAGCTTGTGCCTCGAAAGCGAATGTGAAAGACCTAGAGACATTACAGAGATGTCTTGCGGAAGAAGTCCAGGGATCAAAGAGGGTAGGTGATTGCGAATGGCTCGGTAGAGGTCTTGGGTACTGGAGTCAGATATGAGATTGAGGGAGAGTTGTGGCAGCTTGTTGATGGCATTGGCTGTGTATATAGTCAACTAGGCGTTCGAGGGCTTGAAATCAGTACTCATCATACCGAGCTTAGGGTCAGCGACCGCCAGGGACACTTTTTTTTCATCCTTGATCGAGTCTAGCAACCCAGACAGTCGAGGCGTCACTTTACCCTCCACTAGAGCAGCGGTTTGTTCCAGGGCTGACGCAGCGCTGTCGAATTTGTGAAAGTCTTTCAGTTTGAGTCTGTATGACAAGAATAACATGATTAGTACTGATTTGATCTGGTATTTTCCGACAAATTTAAGCCCCAAAATAGTTTCATTATACGTACAAGCTGCAAATGCCCTCAGCAGTCTCATCTTCGGCGGCAAAGCCATCTTGCTTTAGTATTTTTGAGCTCTTTGCTTTCAAAAGTGCGTACCCCACGGGTGTCTCTCTAGAGAATTGTTAGCGGGGAGGAAGGGGCATTGGCAGGCAGTATAGTGTTCGTACTGAAGGATGAAGAGACCCATTATGGCCAAGAAGGTAGGAGGTTGTTGCCGTTCCTGATGTTGTAGATGCGCTCTTGCTCAAGATATTCGAAGAAAGTTTTCGTGAAGTTGGAGAAATCCGCTAATATCTAATGCGGCTTAGCTTCTTTTTCCGGCCATGGGCATCGTGCGATTTAGAGCTCGACTGCATCTGTGACTCGCCCCACCAGGATTCTTTGCTCAAGTCATCCACTGCCATGGAAGGCCTCTTCTTCAACGTAAATGGAGGGTATGGAGTGCATTCTGGACCGGCCCTTCTGTATTGTGAGAACTAATCGTTGTAGGTACCTTGAGGGAATAGTACGAGGTTATCGAAACAGTCTTCTCACCGGCCAAAACTATAGTAATCTGACACAGTGCGAGACTATTGATGGTACGTGGTTCCCTCCTACCTGGCAAAGCTCTGTCGCTTATTATTTGCAGATGTCAAGCTGCAATTGTCCCCCGCGTATGGCGATTTCCTCGCATCGCTACCGCCTAATCCATCCACCTCATCCCTCGCCAACAAGACTACAGACAAGCTAGTTGCAGAATTCAGATATCTTCAAGGTCAGGCCGTAGGAACTTTAGCAAAATTTTTGGAGTACCTTACATACGGCTATATGATCGACAATGTGGCGCTACTTATTACTGGTACCCTCCATGAACGAGATACACGTGAGCTGCTGGAAAGATGTCACCCTCTGGGATGGTTCGAGACGATGCCAGTGCTTTGTGTGGCAACGAACATCGAGGAACTATACAATTCTGTCCTAATCGAAACGCCGCTTGCCCCGTACTTCAAAGGTTCCTTAAGCCATCAGGATCTTGACGAGCTGAACATTGAGATCATTCGCAACACCCTGTACAAGAACTACCTAGAGGATTTCTACAAATTTGTCACAGAAAATCCAGAGTTACAAGGAACTCCTACATCGGAAGTCATGGCCGAAGTGCTGGAGTTCGAAGCAGATCGTCGAGCCATCAACATCACCCTGAACTCTTTCGGCACCGAGCTGTCAAAGCAGGATCGAAACAAGCTATACCCAAGCTTCGGTGGGCTGTATCCAGAAGGTACCTTGATGCTGTCGAGAGCAGACGACATTGAAGGCGTTTCGCTTGCCGTTAGCGGCAACCATGACTATAAATCGTATTTTGACAGCGTTGGTGTGAGTGGCGGTATGGGCGGTTCTGGGCCTGGCAATATGAGTGGTGGAGGCGGCAGTGATGGAAAGAGCTTGGAGGATATGTTTTACCAGAAAGAGATGGAAATATCGAAGAAGGCCTTCACGAGGCAGTTCACCCATGCAGTCATCTATGCGTGGGTAAAATTGAGAGAACAGGTACGTCCGCACTCTCACACTTGACACAAGACTGTTTGACTAATTGGCGGATAGGAAATACGCAATATAACGTGGATCGCGGAGTGCATCGCACAGAATCAGAAGGAGCGGATAGGCAACTATATCAGTGTATTTTAAGCTCTAAGCAATTACACTGTGGCATGAGGCGTTGTGGAATGTTCGTATGCCACTGCTTGATTTTGGAGGCTCACTAGAGTACGTCCGTTTTTTCACGTCGAAATTATGATGCTCTACAAGCTCCCTGAAAGGAGATTATGCTCACATGTGCTCTCGATTATTTGAGGGTCGTCGACCACCTCGCCAGCATGCCTGCCCTCTACGCCGTTCTCCCCGTCGTTTGTTAGCCCTTTTTCAGCTTCCTTAGTCCTCCGTAATCTCAATTTCTCCCTCTTCTCCCTCAGCCGTCGGACCCTTTCCTCTAACCCCTCCATCTCATCGAATTCGATCTTAAGCGCCTTAGCCGCATCTTCTTCCTTCCCTTTCACTTTCGCATCTCTTCTTTCCCTGTCTTATAGGCTGGCTTGCTCGCGGGACTGTGCTGTTAATTCCACGGCGATCATAGACGCAGCACTAATAGTTACAGCAGCTGTGAGAGCGAAGGGAGCAACGGGATCTGAAGGTGAAGTAGCGACGTCGCGTTCGAAGGTTGCCCACTCGCCTTCGTCGACGGGGGCTGTTGGTGGCTGGGTAGTGGGCTGGTGATAAACCTGGCATCAGAGAATTCCTTTTCTGCCAAGACAACTGCGAGTGGGTGATACTGGAGCCTGATGAAGACGGTGCAACGCTCCAATGCGACGGCGACTCTTTGCGGCTTTCTTCGCGGCTGGCCAGCATCCCCAAAGCCACGGACCGAGCTATTCGCGGCAGGGTCTAGATCTTCTCAGGGAGCCTTTCTCGTAATCATCGTGCGCTTTGTTCGGCTGAGCATGATGAATGCTCTTCACTTGGTTCGATGCCAGGTGCGGATGCAGAATTCATTCCTCGAATGACTAGGACTGTAGATGTGATGCCCACACAGTTGGATGACTAAGCATGACACTGCAGGACACCACAGTACATTATATTCAGCATCACGGCCTTGAGCACGGCTTGCCTTTACAGTAGGCAGAGTAATAATTAATGTAGGTAAAGTAGGTATGTGGTCTTGAGCCCCGCCTTTGAAGTCTTAGCGAGACGCCAAGTACGCCATCAGCCGTACGGGTAAAAATTATAATTGGCTGAGTGTTCATGCGCTTGACGCTAGCAGGGCTTCCCCAGCTCCTTCGATCAAATATCCTTAAAACAGCTCAAGCAAATAGCAATTCGGCATCCAGTCAGAGTCTCGTCGTCCCATTGATCCCGCCTTGAACTGCAGATGAGCCCCAGCCATTCAGGCTAAGCAAACGGCTATTCCTGCAGATTCAAGCATTATTTCATCATACTCGGGAGAGAGTCTCGTTCCTGGCACCACTGGCGATGGCGCAACCCCGCAGACGTTGAAAAGCTCAGGCATGACCCGTAATAGGTAGGTGGATCAAGTATAAAGAGTAGGTCAGGGTCGCAGCTTCCCTTCAATATTATCTTCCATGCTCCTTCGACATCTTGCTTGTTGTCAAATTCTGCTTCTTGCAAAGCAAACAGTTGATCAGCATGATTTCCTCTCTTCTTGCTTTGTCTGCGCTCACGCTCGGAGCTTTGGCTCAGAACTCGAGTGGTCCAAGTGTCTTCACTAAGTATACAATCTCTGCGCCTGGCATCAACGCAAGCTTCATACCTTACGGCGCCCGTCTCACAAACCTCTTCGTCCCAGACAAGAATGGAAACCCCCAAGATGTTGTTCTTGGCTATGACAGTGGCACTACTTACCTGAACGATACCGAAACAGATCACACATACTTTGGCGCAGTAGTCGGTCGCTATGCCAATCGCATCAAGAACGGCACTTTCACTGTACAGTATGTGTATTCGAAATCCAGATTTCCTTTGTCGGATCATACTTTGGGTCTTGAGATATGTCTTGGGAGTCTACAGCCTCGAAACCTGTTCCAAGGCCCCTCAAATAAGCAGAGCTGACTATGAATTTGTAATTCAGAGGCGTCACCTCCCACATTCCGGAGAATGAGCATGGCGGAGAAGATACGCTACACGGCGGCAATGTGGGATACGACCAGAGAAATTGGACCGTCGTTTCGAGCAGTACAAGCTCGATCACCTTTTCGCTTCTCGACCAAGGATATGAAGGCTTTCCTGGGACCGTCATCACGTACGCGACATATACAGTATCTTCTGGTCCGACCTGGACTTCCAGACTCGTGTCAATACCTCTCGACGAACCAACTCCCATCATGCTTGCCAATCACGTCTACTGGAACCTCGACGCTTTCTCCAACCCATTGGACCTGACAATCTTGAACAACACACTCCACATGCCCTACTCTGCGCGCTATGTGCAGATCGACAACATCGAGGTACCTAATGGCACGATCGGCATCGTCGATGGTTCCTCTCTCGATTTCACCTCTCCAAAACAAATTGGAAGAGACATCCTCAATGCAATCGATGACTGTGGATTCAACTGCACAGGCTACGACAATGCCTTCATCCTTGACCGCCCCCGGTACTCTGCGCCAGAAGCTACAGATATCAGCGTCCTCACGATGTACTCCAACGTCACTGGAATTCAGCTGGATGTCTATACCAACCAGCAGAGTCTGCAGCTCTATGCATGTGACAATTTCAACCCCACCATCCCTGTCAAGATGTCCCAGCAGCATGGGAATAGTACCTCGTATGTGCCGAAATTCGGGTGTCTGGTGATTGAAACCCAGCAATGGATTGACGGCATAAACAATCCGCAATGGGGACAAGACCAATACCAGATCTACACCCCCACGACTCAGCCAGCTATAAATTTCGCGCAGTACGACTTCAGTATTGTGGGATCGTGAGAGAGCCTGGAGTGGGGAATGCTGAGACACACGAGCATGCAAATAGACTGTTAGTATATGTAATAGATGTTTTCTACCTCTGCCACAAAGGTCGGCTGTCGCTCTAGTGCAACTAGCGTATGCAAACTCTATGTCGTTTCATTTTACCTCGCCCACTTTAGATAGGCGGCGGCTTCACCAACAGTTATAGTTTGATTGCGAAAGTCAGCAAAGTCTTGAAGGACACTGATGGTGTCTAGTCTTACCGTCTTCTAGTAGTTTCAGCTACTCATCATGACATCGTACGTAGTCAGAGAGGCAACCACTCGGAACGAATTCGATGCTCTCATTGATGTGGTATGGAAAGCCAACTACGATCCCTACGAGCCAGCATTTTCAGCATTTTTTCCTATATTTGGTCCCACAGCCGACCCGAAGTCGGGGGAAATTGTTGGCTGTATAGTACCGAGTGGGCCATCTACGAAAACGAATCCTTATGCCAATGGTGCCCCAGACACGGAAGCCACTTGGTGGCCCGAAGGCAGCGAAGGACGAGCGTTTTCTACAGAATTGATTCGACAGATCTATGCACCTGGACTCCAATGGATGAAATGGCCGCATTTAGGTGAGCAAAACCCCTAGATTGGTTCCCATCAAACCACAACGAGATCCACCAGTCTCGTATAGCCTTGTTATTGGACCGCTGTTCACCCCAAATATCGACGTCTCGGCATTGGAAAGAGCCTCATGAGCTGGGGCGTTGACAAAGCCCGAGACTGAGGCCTTTTTTTTTTCCTTCTTCTAATTTTGCGTAAAAAAATTGTAGAACTACAACTTCCTTTAGTATAATACTTTTATAGAGTACGGAGTACTATAAAGAGAAATTCAAAATCAATTTAGAGAATACTTTAGAATACTTTGGGGGACACTTTAGGGGGCCGTTTAGAGAGCATATTAAGGGGCACTTTCGGGGAGTACTCTCGAAGTACGATATGAAAGGGCCCACCCAGCATAGCGCGAGACCGCCTGGGGTTAAGATATCGGACTTAAGCGCGGGACTAGCGCCTGCTTTGTTTACTATTTCTTAGGGCTGCGAACTTCTTGAACACGCCTACTTGTACAATACAAACAACGAGTGTGTGTATGTTTGTGTGGCTTTATGAGATACTTTAGGGAGTATCCAGTGCTAATTGAAGGACTGTCATCGAAAAAATGGCGCCCACCATGCTCTCTTCACCCGATCCACTTGGCATGTCGAATGGGAACATCCCCAGCCATTCACCAAAGAAAGCAGGCCGCCGACCTTCAATCAACCCTCGAGAGGCCTTGACTGAAGCATCGGGTAACGCATATATTCAAGAGTTTTACATCAATACCCCACCAAATCCTAGGCGGAATGCCTCGCCCACAAAGTCGCCGAGGCAAACAACACAGTCTACAAGTCCATGGCGGATCCGCCTTACAGTGCAAACTGAGCAAGTCGATGAGATGCGGAGATCGAAAAATTCCCCTGTGAAACGCCTAGCAGAGCGAACCACTACCATTACGGTGCCTTTGAAAGGCGGCGACGATACACCACCAGCGGTTGAAAAGAAAGGTAGAGGCCGGCCGAGGAAGTCCCTTGATAGTCCAGTGAAGAGGACGGGTACCCCAAAGCCAAAGGCAGGAGGAAGACGAAAGACTATGCCTGAGTCTCCGAAGAAGCAAGAGATGGATGCACACAGTGAGACGGCCGCACAGCCTAAAAAGCCCCGGGGAAGGCCAAGAAAGAGTATGGAGCCCAAGGATATGGAGCCCAGCCTCGGTCTATCACAAAAGAATGAGCTTGATGTGTGGTTGGGATCATCATTGGTTGGTGGAGAAGAAACGGCTGAGATGAAGCCAAAAACTACACGGACGAGAAGTAGGGGAAGGAGACAGGAGATCACACCTATAAAAATTGCTGTAGATTCGGATATTGAAAGCCAGTCTAGCTCAGCAGGAATCGCTGGAGATGCTCCCAAAGAGCTGGCGTGGACACTCGGAAATCGACACGATAAGAGCGATCCAATGGAGCGGGAATCATCTCAACCGCATGAGACACCAACACTGCAGATGGAGCAGAGCTTAACTTCTGGAATGTCTCGGGAAGAGTCAAACATTGGACAACAAGATGAAAACGAGTGGGGATCCATGATTCATCGCGACACTCGCTCGCCTAGCCCACATAGGGACGACGCTCAGGATCAAACAGATTTCGATCCGACTGGTCAGCACCAAGAATATGACTCCATACTCGAGAGTGAGGGCTTTAGTATGGTGTCTGTATCGTCGCTACCATCCGTGAGCGAAAATTCTGTCAGTCGCCCGCAGCAGTACGGAAGCCTCCATGAGCATACTCCGACCATTACATCCTCACCATCAGTCCCACCTTCACCCGAAACTGCCAAGACTCAGTCTTCGCCACGTCAACTGGAGATTCCGTCAGATGGGACACCAAAACTTGCAAAAGTTGTTCGTGCAGGTATCGCACTCCAAGGAGTGCTGAGCCCCAAGGATCGAAGCCGGAAGCTGGGTTCGCCATTCCAAGAGTCTCGGAAGCCGTCTCCGTTCTTGACAGTAGAGAAGCCACCACCTCAGCGCGAACTCTCGCGTCACGTGCCAAGGGATAAATCGCCAGAAGAGCGTTCAGACAATCTATTTAGAGGCTTTGGTATAGGCACGAGGAGGGAATTGAAAGCTGGCCTTAGACTTGGGGAGGAACTTGCAAAGAGACAGCGGCAAACTTCACAGAAATCTAGTTCAGGCCCGAAGGAAGGAGATGTCTTTCAGCCAGAAAGTAACCCCAATTACCCTCAACTGCCTGCCTCTGGTTCCAAAGAGGGTTACAGTCTGAAGCCTCCTGGATCCGAAAAGCAAGTCGATTATCCTCTGCTCTCGAATAATCAGTTACCCAGCCCAGAGAGAAGTTTGGTAGAGGAGGACGAAGACCGTATGAGCTGGAAAGCTGACACTCCGATCAAACAAGAAAAGCCCGCATCGACGAGCGCACAGGTTCTGGTGAGTGACGAGTCAATAGAGCCAAACGCCTCTCCCATCGATTACACAATGATAGCAAGAAAAGAAGAGTGGCAGCGAGAGAGGGAGGCTGTAAGCAGGCAGATCGAGATGGCCAATATGAGCCAGGTCATCATCATCAATAGCGATGATGAGGAAGATGATGAACAAGATCCGGAGGACGGTGTAGCTGACAGTGATATCTGGCAAGCAGAAGCGCAATCTGCAGATCAGTCAAGAGAGCGGACGCCCGAGGCAGTTCATATCTTGCTGCAGCCGGAGGTTCTCAAGCCCCGTAGGAGCAAACTACCGAGCCCTTGGAGGCGCAACAGCCAAGTCATCTACAGCGATGAAGTGGAGCCAACAGACTCGGACCTATTTTGGCAGCCGGATCAGTCACAGGCAAGAGCTTCGACGAGACGAAATGCTAGGAAGGGCCAACTTCGAGATCACTCGGACATATCAGCAGACTCCGTTCTCGATATTTCGCTGGAGAATTCTAGGAAGGCTGAAGCACAAATCCAACTAGAAGCATTAAAGAGTTGGCCTGCTGAGGGCTCGCTTCTTAGTAATGACGAAGATAACACCACAGTAGCGCCTGCGGAACACACTCTGGACCACGGCTCCATTGACCAGACAACAAAGTCTCCGGTCGTCTTAACGCCTAGTGAAAATCATACTGTGCCAGAGTTTCCACCCAGTTTAAGGGAAGCATCCATGAAAGATGTCATAGAGGTCTCGGAGAAGATTACAACTCTGAAAGTCACAGAAGGCACGTTGGTTGAGCCCATCTCGCGGACCTCAAGGGGTAGCAAAGCTGCCATCGACCCACGTCTACTCCAAAAGAAGACACGCCCATCAAGCGTCTCTAACCAACCTATCCGACCTATCAAACCTTTGCAACCCCCACAGACTTCAACTTCTTGGCTCTCTCGCCTCACTGCCCCTATCTGGTCTGTCTTCGCGCCAGCCGCTTCCCTCTCGCCCGCAGCAACAAAGGAAGACATCCTGTGCTCTTCTCCGTATGAACCTCTCTGCCAGCTTACACCCTGGGAAGAATGCCATTTCCGCGCTCTCGGTCCCCTATACTACGGCTCGCTCCTCTACGGAGCCCACCTTTTCCCTTTTAACCCACGCTCTCCATCTGCACGCTACTGCGGAGCGTATGTCACTACCAAACTTGGCTGGTCTCGAAAGATAACGCCAGAGGATTGTGGCATTACCGATGCCTTCATGGTCTTGTTGGATGAGCGTGGCTTTGCCCTGGGTGAGCCGGGAGCGCGGTGGATTGATGAGGGAATGATCATCGCCATGTGCGTGGCGCTTTGGGTGGGTATGGTCAAGAGAGGGGAGATTGAAGCCGATAGGTCGAAGGGGGAGAGGGTTGGATTGAGGGACCAGGGTGATAGAAAGTGGACGAAGGATGATATCGATTGGGCGAGCAATGAGAGTGCGTATTTTGAGCGGAAGAGGAGAGAGTTCGATGGGTTACCTAGTTGGAAGAACAAGGCTTGATGCCTTGAAAGTTGTCGTCGGTCGGAGAAACTGGATACCATCGTGCCAGTAAGAGCGGTTAGATCCTGTAGTCTGCATGCCAATGATGGCCTGATTCCAGCTCTTCCTACATGTGAGAACGTGAAATTCCTAAATGCAGCTCAATCCATATAGATCTCATCTCTTAACCTCCTTAGAAACCCCGGCCCAGCTCCACTGCTACTCGTCTCCACTCCTCTAACGGCACTTCCTTCCCTCTTCTCCAACCTAGGCCTACCACCAACTTTCCCCCTTCCTTCCCTATCTTCAACAACAGCCTCCAACCCATCGACCCACTTTCCCCTCGCCCTCTCCTCACTCGTACCTTTCCATATCTCGCACACATCCCTCAGTTCCTGTACTCTCGCTTTGGCCGCTGCCATATCCCCTCGCTCCAGCATCTCCACCACCTCCTGTTTCAACCTAGCCAGCGCAGCCTGACCCTTGGACTCGAGGTCCGGATCTAGATTCGGGGCAGAGACGGAAATGAGAGAGGAGGTCGTCGTCGTCGTCAGTGACGGCGGCATCGGGAACGACAAGGCGAGGTTGAAGCGCTGGATCACGGTCTGCAAGGACGAGCGGACTCGCCGCAGGGTCCGCAGGTGGGGGAGGGCTTCGGGTTCCTTCAGCGACGCATCGGCTGGCAGGGCGGGTTTGCGCGCCGCGTCTGGCGATGCCGGTTGGCTGCCATGTCTGGGCCGCGCGGGTGACGAGGGAAGGTCGGTCGTCGACGGGGATGCCGTGGCTAGGCCTTGGGGCACGAAGCCCCGGATCGCGTCGTCCAAGTCCCCTCGGGATGAGAGCGAGTCGGCGAGTGATAGGGCTTCTCCGCGGAGGAGTTCCACTTCGTAGGCGAGCCGCGAGCTGGTGCGGAGGATGTCGTCGGTGAGGTTCGTGAGGGTTGTGGAAAGGCGGGTTGTTTGGGCGGCGAGGGCTGAGACTTGGGCTTGGGTTTCGGTGGCTAGGGTTGAGAGGGGTCGGGTGGGCTTTGAGGTGGTGGTGGGGAGGGCGTCGTTGAGGTAGGCGGTTGGGGAGAAGGTGGGTGAGAGGAATGGGTGGAGGAGGGGGTCGGTAACGTGAGAGTTAGGAGGCCAGGAAGATTGCATTGCGAGAGCTCGTTTCTGGGCTGAAATTGTCGGTATGGTGAGAGTGTCTTTCCATCCGATACCCTGTATGTAGTGCTGTAGCCGGAGATTTTGACGACTGTCCCACTTTTTGATAGGGCTGGATTGACGTGCCTGGGCTATCTTAGCTACCGGAGCTAAGATAACGATCATCCAGGATTCCGGGGTTGAGTTCTAGCGTTCTAAGGCAGGCGCAGCCTTGTGCAAGCTGGGCTTGTTGCCTGACACCTGAGAAGAACTCACTCTTCTGGCGCCAATACGCACAGAATACCAAACAATAGGTCTTCTCTATTTAATAACTAGTTTCTAGATTCCTTCTTGCATTGCATAACTGAACTAGAAATTTCCTTACAACGCTAAAGTCTCTTGATTGCCAAGCAGGTCAACGGCAAGAAGCATTGGAAGACTTACATCTCCTTGACACATCACGTCCCACAATACTCAGTCTTCAATTTAATCGCAACATTCCCATCCTCACTAGACTTTCTCGGTCGTTGCCTTTTCTAGACCCTATCTCTCAATCCTTTTTTCCACATCTTAGCGTTTGTGGAAGGTCACACAACCAATACGCTCTCCTACTGCCGCCATGCCTCGTAAGGCCTTTGTTGCTGACCTGCAGGAGGCCATCAAGACCTTCGAGCGAATTAATGTATCACGTCTGAAAGCAGGGGAGGAAGATGGCATGATCAAGTTCCTCTATCACATAAGTGATGGAGATACTACAGAAATCACAGTCATGGTTTCGGGTAAGTGAACTCCCCTTGTTGTCTAAACACGGTGATACCAGCATCCAACATCTTGGAATGAAGTGTACAACAAGGAAGATGTTATTTGACGGGGTTCACTGATTACGGTAACAGATCTTGGAGAGTACCCCGAATCACATATGTACATGATTTACACCAATTCAGAGAGTATTCTTCCGTCAATCCTCTCGGCGTTAGACGACATGAGCAAGTGCCCTGGCATGAAAGTCTCGGACATGATGGCCAAGGTTGTAAAGACTCTCGACAAAGCAACCGCGGGCTCCAGACATAATCCCGTCGACATTGACGATGGTGATCCTATGCAGATCGACTCCGACCTTGAGCCCGAAGATTCTGACGAGCCAAACGATTACGACAGCGACGCCGGGGCCTGGTCTCCAAAATCACCAAAGCCCCACTCATCAAACAGTGCTCCGCAGTTGCGTCAGGGTGATCGTACGGATGTCCTGGCTTCGAATGCTAGAATCCGCAAGGATCTTCGTATCGCGAAAGAAGCTGGCTTTCGAGTTTGCTACCTCGGTAACTTGCTCAATAATGGCCAAGACGGGTTCGTGACTATTTCGTGCCGCGTTGCCAAGCTCGGTATCTCAGATGAAGCTTTGCAGGCATGGCATCTGGAACCAAACCAGTACTTCATACTGCTCATACGATACACTGACGGCTACAAGGATCTGGATCGACTTATCAGCCGGAGTGTGTCTCATGGAGTACAAATGCGCGTGGGCTTGAGCTCCAGATATAAGATTGCAATTGATGAGGCCATCGCTGCCTTCACAGTTCTAGAAGACAAGAGCAAGTCTCGGAAGCTCATGACTACTCAAGCTTCTAGTGCGTCTAAGAAAGAAGGCTTGGGTCGTCTCTTCATCGGCAAGCCCCTTGACGATCTTTTGAACGATCGACTCATACCCTTGCTCAGGTATCGCAATGCAATGGGCTTTCACTGGGGCGGCGCCGAAGAATTCTTCAATGATCATCAAGGCCGGAATCTCGACGGACAAAATTCTATAGACGCAAAATACTGGGCCGAGGATCCTTCCAAGCATCTAGAGACGTTACCAAAGCTCGTGACCCAGGACCATATGACTGGAAACCCGAAGGAGCGCTCATTTCCTCTGACGGCCATGCAATTCGCACTGCGTCACCTTGTCCGATGCACAGAATTCTGCTTGGTTTGCAACAGCAAAGTCGAAGCCGACTTCGAAGCTCTAAAGCCCTATGTCTGCTCGAAACCGTTATGCTTGTACCAGTATATGAGCCTGGGTTTCGGACCGAGCATCGAACACGAAATCATAACGCAGCCTCATGTCGTCGATCTTCTAGTCAGCTTCTGTTACACGAGTGCCACTTATCGCAAGCTTCGATACCTCCCGACTGGTATGGCTCTTATGGTTCCAGCACCGTCGCTCGTGAGGGAGCGCCAAAACTTTATGCCTAGCTATGGATGGCGACATGCTCCAAACCCTATGACTGACGGTGTCAGTCTTCATCAGACTTCTAAGACGCCAAAAATTGTGCAAGAAGCTGTAACCCACAAAGCAAAATTCGATCGCCAGAAAATGGAGCTTCTATTTCCCCCTGGCGCCGCGCAAGTAGTGTATCCTGGCAGTTGGGTATCTTTTGTTGTTCCCTTGACTGAGGAACGCTATCATTGCAGAGTGACTGAAGTATTGCATCCAACGGTCAGACTAGCTGCACCAGTGGTTAGAGCTGCGAGGAAGACTGGAAAAGCTGACCAGCCGGCTGCTGTTGCTGTTTCTCAGCGACACCTTTCGGGTACGAATAAAGCCAACATACCAACCACTCTGACCCCCACTACAACCCCTCCACCAATACTCGTGGCAGAACATTCCACCAGTCAGCACCCGGAGGTACAATTCATTGTCTATGATCAGAACTTCGACGATCTCGATGACCATGAAAAGCAGTACTCAATCTGTTTGCTGTTGGAGACACTGCCCAGTGTGCAGCAGATGAGCGATTATCTTCGGAGCAAGGGTGGTCAGGACACTTCCTTGCGCCAATGGGCTGAGCGAATCTCACCAGCAGCACTCGGTGTCCTTCGTTGGATTATTGCTTCCAATCGCTCTTGCATCATTCAAGTCGACAGTCTTGGGAACAGCGACCGCAAATCTGAGGAGAGAGTCTCGGGGATGCCTGGCTGGATGCAATTTCGATTCGCTCAAGGTGCACCAGACAAAGAACAGAGATTCGTGACATCTATACGTGACACAACGCCGAATGCGAAAAACCCCACCATCTTTGCGTGGCATGGTAGTCCCTTGCACAACTGGCACGGTATCGTCAGAGAGGGTCTGCACTTCGAGAAGGCTGACCATGGCAGAGCCTTCGGCGATGGTGTTTATCATTCTTTGCACGCCATGACTAGCGTCGGGTACAGCAGTATGGGTTATATGTCTCGCAGCTATAGTGGCGGAGATGATATTATGTCAGTTCCCGGAGAATGGCCTCATAGTCAGCTGAGGATATCGCAGGCAATCGCCCTGAATGAGATTGTGAATGCCCCTTCGCAATTTGTCAGCAAGAGCCCTCACCTTGTTGTGGCCCAGCTCGACTGGATTCAATCGCGCTACTTGTTTGTCAGGTGCAACATCCAGGGAATGCAACTTCAGGATAGTCCACCGACCCAGGTTTACGAACAAGATCCAGAGTTTACGCCTGTTGGGGAGAAGAATTCACACATTATCATGCCCGTCACTGCGGTCAGCAAATCCCGGAGACCTGTATCACAGACTTTTACCGTCAAATCTGGAAACAAGAAGATTAAAGTTGCAAATGCACAAGAGCCGGAAGACATTGCCATGATAAGCGATGAGACGGACTATGAAGATCTCGATATATTTTTCTCGGACACCGAAGGAAAGCCAGAACCTCCGTCGTCAGAGTCAAACAAAGGAAAGGGCAAAGCTCTGCCGAAGCTGCCATCCTCAAGTAAGCCTGATGCTTCGAAGACAGACTTTGTGCCTGGCAGCCTCAATCACAAGTCGCTTACTTTACTGGAGCCCCCTTCCTACGCGACCTCAATGGCCACCAAAACACTACAACGGGAATTGGCCGCCACGCTGAAAGTCCAAGACACACACCCAGCTCATGAACTGGGATGGTACATCGACCGGGAACTTATCAATAACGTCTACCAATGGATCGTGGAGTTACACTCTTTCGAATCTCACCTTCCCCTAGCCGAAGACATGAAGTCCAAAGGTATCAAGAGTGTGGTCATGGAAATTCGATTCGGCAAGAATTATCCTATGAGCCCGCCCTTCATCCGTGTCATTCGTCCTCGCTTCTTAAGCTTCATGGCAGGTGGAGGCGGTCACGTTACCGCTGGAGGAGCATTGTGCATGGAGCTCCTGACCAATTCTGGCTGGAGCGCTGTCTCGAACATCGAGTCGGTTCTCTTGCAGGTCCGGCTCGCAATGTCGTCCACAGATCCACAGCCAGCACGTCTAGAGGCGGGAATTGTTAGAGACTACCAGGTGGGAGAAGCTGTGGAGGCGTTCATTAGGGCTTGTCAGACACACGGCGTAAGTGCATCATTCCAAACACAAACGGGCATTCAAATTGATTCGTAGACAGTGGGAGGTACCTGAAGACTTCAAATCGTCACATGGAGGAAGTATGGGTGGAACGCCCGGCTTCAGGCAGAGATGATGATCAGGTCTAAGGAGTATTCAGCGACACTGCTTTGTATTGAGGCGTTTGATGCGTGGGACCGGCGGAGTAATGACTAGCGTTACACCAAGGGGGTACATTAATGATTACGGAGTACGAGGCTATACGATCAAAGAAAAGCGGGAAACGGAGGCATTAATTGCCTAGGATGCGATGACGACTTCGTCGGGAATAGAGATATCTCGGTTTCTTCTTCGTCCTAGGTAGTGGTTCCTCTTCTCATCAAAATGCAAGCCTTTTTCCAACGCGATTCCTGCCTGGTGCAATTTGTGACATTGAAGCCCAGGTAAAGCAAAGTCAAGTTATCTACTCACATCAAATACCGCACGCGGAATAAGAAAAGGATATTTGTCCTCTACTAAACTTGAATAATGCTTCACGGCAAGATGAGCAGCTATGTATGAAGATATTCGGGTAGGGTGCTGCGAGATAGAGTGACCCACAAGCACCGCTGGAAGAGGAAGCTAGATCATCATCTCCTTTTAGAATCCGCAACGCTCATAATTAGTAGTGAATACCTTACCTAGACCCAATTTCATGCGCTGATCCACCGTGTTCGCGGCCTATTGTCTCTGCCTCGAGATGTGAAACAGCATGATGACTCGGAATGGTGGGGCTGTGAGGATGCCGCCTGCGCCTCAGCCCTCGCGTGCGTCCTTGAGGTAAGCCTGTGGCCTTTCTCCTACAATGTCACCCTCATTCTCAATTTTCGCTCACTCCCTCTACTCTATTTCTTTTGTGAACATCTCAAGCTGCCTGACAGTCTGCACTACTTTCGCGCCACCATGCACACCAGGCCGAGCACTATACCCTCGACCTCAACCTCTGCCGTGACATCTACCTCAACCCGTGACGGAGTCTACAAAGAATTCCACAACAATTCAACGGCACCTCGCATCAACAGCGACGTAGTTCTCGTCGATGCAATCCGGAAGCATTACCCCTCACTCCACCTCACCATCATTCCTAGCTCCCAATGCAACTTCCTCAAATACGCCGCAACCGGGCATGCCAGTGCTACTCCCATAGATGCAGACAACTCCGCAGATGAGCATTTGAAACATAGACAATATATGGCACCAGTCAAGAGACTGGATGGCGGTTCGGGTATCCTCTATGACTCCGTGCAATTTGGGAAATGGATGTACAAGTGGGAAGAAAAAGAATACATTCTCTACACCATCAATGGATCCGACGGTCTCTACCACAGCCCCATGAGCTACCTCCTCGGCTCCACGCCCGTGGGAAATGACGAGCTGATGCTCGCGGCATGCAGATGGGAGAATTCCATCCACAACTCCGTTCTCGTCTTTGACGGCGGATACTGGCAATACAGCTCCGCGCTTTGGCAAAGCATCCAGACATCGAACTGGGAAGACGTCATCTTGGACGCGGAGATGAAAAAGAGTATCGTTGGCGAAGTGACCAAATTCTTCGGCTCGAAAGACCGGTATAAGAAGCTCCGTGTGCCGTGGAAGAGGGGCGTCATTTTCCATGGTCCGCCGGGGAATGGTAAGACGATTTCCATCAAGGCCATGATGCATTCGCTCTACGACAGGGATGACCCGGTCCCTACGCTCTATGTGAGGAGTTTGGCGAGCTATTCGGGGCCGGAGTATGCGATCAGTTCGATCTTCGGCAAGGCGAGACAGATGGCACCGTGCTTGCTGGTCTTTGAGGATCTGGACAGCATTGTCTCTGATGCCGTCCGCTCCTACTTCTTGAACGAAGTGGATGGCCTGCAAGACAACGATGGCATCATGATGGTCGGCAGTACCAATCACCTCGAGAGGTTGGACCCAGGCATTAGCAAAAGGCCGAGCAGGTTCGATAGGAAGTATCTGTTCCCGGACCCCAACATGGAAGAAAGAGTGAAGTATTGTGAGTTTTGGAGAAGAAAACTCGACGACAATGAGGACGTAGAATTCCCGGAAGTACTATGCAAGGCGATCGCGGGCATTACGAAGGGCTTCAGTTTTGCGTATATCCAGGAGGCGTTTGTGGCAGCGTTGTTGGCTATTGCTACCGGGGATGCTAGCGGTGAGGAGATGAAGGACGAGGGGCCCTTTTGGAAGCAGTACGAGTACAAGCGATGTGTTTGCAAGACGTCGGATTTTGAGATGCTGGTGAAGTGTAAGGTGGAGGATGAAGAGGATTTGGGGAAGTTTGTGCTTTGGAGGGAGATCAAGAAGGCGGTCAAGACGTTGCGGGAGGAATTGCAAGTGGAGAAGGGCGCGGAGGGTTTTGCGTGTGGCTATGATTGCGAGAAGATCAGTACTTAGTGTAGACACACGTAGTATCAGGAGTTAGGCTGCATGATCTATTGGCATTTCCGACCTATACTTTTACTGTCCTGCTTCTCTTGAACTGTTTGACTCCTTGATGCAACCAGCACGAAATAGGGGAGACAAATACGCTCGAGAGCTTCCTATGATGTGATTGCTAGACACGTAAGTGAGTCTCGCCATTTCTCATGCGTACCGAGCAGAGCTACCTCCTTGTTCTTGAATGCTCCTTTGCTACGAAGGTGGCCCCCGATGCTTCTAGAAAGCCAGAACATACCAGCCAGCAGGATAATGGGCGCAAGAACCCCGGGTTCGGGCAGAAAGATCTTTGGTGCTGTGCTCGTGGAGCGTTAAACGCCAGCCATGGAGAGAAAATCGTGCGAGACCACACATCCCAGCCCGCTTCAGGCCCAAACCATCCTCCCCCTTCCAATAACCCTCACCCCGTCCCATTCCACCCTCGGCCAGCGACATCGCCGTCAGCCTCACCCCGTCTCCTCGCCTCAAACTCGTAAAGGAAATCCTTGCCCCTCCCCCCGTCCCTCTCGTCCTCGGGCGCCAGGTAAAGCGGCCGCTCCGCCGCCCGCGTCCAAAACATCATCGTCTTCGCCCCGATGCCCGACCGGCCGCCGTCGTACACGGCGCTCAGCGCGCGGTGGAACGCCGCGGCGTGCCCGTCGAGACCGAGGACGCGCAGGCTGCGGATCATGCGCGTGATGCGCAGGTGGTTGTGGTTGAAGCGCGTGCGCCAGTGTCGGGAGGCGCGGGGGAAGTCGGGCCCGGGGAGGACCTCGATCGTCCCGGCGGGGTTCCGGGCGTGCGCGGGGGCGGCGAAGCCGTAGAAGTGCAGCATGCGGGTTAGAGAGCGGGTCAGCTGCGACCGGAGGTCCGGGCGGGAGCGGAAGGCGTGGAAGGTGGCGGCGTCGATGGCCGGGGCGGTGGGGTGGTAGGCGGAGGGTTCGGGGAGCGGGAAGAGGAGTTGGATGTAGTCGTGGCAGTATTCGAGTTCGGTGTCCGGGAAGGCGAGGATGGAGGTGAGGGTTCGTCCGGCGGGGTCGGCGGCTTGGATGGTGGGGTCGTAGAAGCGGACGAGCATGGGGCTCGTACTGGAGTCGGTGGACATGGTGACGGGGGGCGAGGTTGATGTGGAACGGGTTTGATGGTGGTTGACGCTTGTATGGTGTCGAGGTTGATAATGCTGTTTGTTTTTCGAAAGCCGATAACTCTGAAGAGTGTTGAGTGCTACGTGATGAGGAAATTTGAAAAGATGGTCAGTGTCAGTGACGGAGATACTGGTTTGACGAAATGGGAATAATAGCCTCGAAGCTTTTTGCATGGGTTCAGTGGGAGTAGAACGCAGTACTTAAGTCCAATAACACGCTCTATGGATCGATATCCTCTATGATAGAGTGAATTACATGTACTTGTCTATAAGCATTGCTATTTGAATGGAATGAGTGTGTCGAGCGAATGAGGCAGTGGTGGCAGTGTAAACTGTTTGCCAAGAGTTTGTCACGTGACCCAGCCCGACCTCAACACGCCAAGATGTGTACACTTACGGAGGTGGGCGCCAAAAGTCCTGCACATGCGCTAGCAGTAGCCCTAGCCCTAGTATCGGAAAGCGGCCCCAGTGTTGAATAATGGGGTCTAGACGACTGATATTGAGTGGACTAAGGAGTGTCTATGTAGGAAGGTAGAATACATGTATGTGAGTGCCGTGCCAAGCCACTAGCTAGTAGGGCTGTTTGCCACATTTTCTAACACTCCCCCTCGAACAGCACCTAGCCACCGACAACGACAGTGATACCCGAATCGCAAGCAGACATGTATCGAAGGTAGTGACAGTGTAGACGATCTTCCGGAGCCGTCAATGATGAGAATTGGTGAAGTGGTTGTCGAGACAGAGACTCCTGAGTTCTGAGCTGAAGAATTTGGTACCAGGGCGTATGCAGAATAGTGAGGTAGAGGGCTTATCGATAAGCCTGATGTCATTTCTGAAGGATTTGAGCGATTTCGAAGGTATCAGACGAGTATTCTGCACGGTGACTCCCCCTGCTCCAGAATGCTTAGTCCAATGACTCCCCCTGCTTCCTCTACTCCAGAGTGCTCAGTCCATGACTCCCCCTGCTCAGATATCACTCCCCCTGACTGAGTACCCAGCCGTGCCCCACCAAGGAAAGAATCGAAGAAATCCAAATCGCATGTATGTGTGTTATCCTCCTCAACATCATGACAGCCTGGCCTGGAGTCATGCACTGTAGATTTGCCCTGTGCGTCCCAAGCTCTTGCCATTCCCGTAGAGAGTGTATGAATCGAATGTGCCATTTGATAGCAGGCTCACTATGTGTGTTGCCGAAATGCTCAGTAAAGAGGTCGTACGATTGACTGCCTTTGTAGCAGGCTCACTATTCGGTGTTCAGGTTGCCATTATAGCAGGCTCACTATTTGAAGATGATGATAATGATTCGTGCTGCCCCCTGCCTAACAGCGAGCTTTCGTGGTGAGCGAGGAAGTATCTGTGTCTGATGTTTGCTCCCAAAGATGCCATTACCACATGCAGGCTTCGCCAACCTTAGTTGACAAGGAAGGATCTGATTTACTCCCTTTTGACCTTCTCAACTCGCGTCGATTAGTAGCACTCCTCCTTCGGTCGACGGTCGGATAGTCGGTAATGCCTAGCAGGCCAGATATGTGTCAGTTAGTAGCACTCCTCCCTCGGCTGACGGATAACGTGTTCGATCTGTACGGCACGGAGTCACTCCCTGGAAGCTGGTAAGGCTACCGGGCTCATAACCTGTTGAATAATGGGGTCTGGAACGACTGATATTGAGTGGACTAAGGAGTGTCTATGTAGGAAGGTAGAATACATGTATGTGAGTGCCGTGCCAAGCCACTAGCTAGTAGGGCTGTTTGCCACATTTTCTAACATTCGTATAATAAATCGCTATCACTTTGGGGCCACTTCCCGATACTAGTGCTATCATCGTGGGGCCGCTTTCCGGTACTAGGGCTAGGGCTACTGCTAGCGCATGTGCAGGACTTTTGGCGCCCACCTCCGTAGTCAGCCTCAGAAAGAAAATAAATATTTGTGTAAGTATGTGCAAAAGACCCTTGCTAATCAGCGATGGGGATGAGGGACGATGATTTTACGTTAGATGTTAGTGTGCAACAAGGTTTCGAGGGATCTATGCGAAGATTGTCAAATATGTTTATGCTATGAACCTTGCATATGACGGAGGAAAGACTTGATAAATGTACAGAAGCGGGATCCAATTCTGGTCAGAGACTGTATGAGGTACTTGCGCAGCAGCTTTGAATGCCCAACATCAATTCTTATCGCCATATATTCACAGATCAATGATTTGGCTTAGTCCCAAAGCATATATATATTGCGCTTGAAGCGCTTCTTGAGTAGAGCATCCGGTATGGAGATACCAATCCACCGATCCACCGATCCGCCTCCAATCTATCTAGTCCGTCTGCACCATTTTGATGGGTTAGCATTACTCCGGATGGAGGAGAGAGATCTTTGAATTAAGCTGACCAACTGTTCTTGGCAGTAACAAAAATCGAAGCGATGCCGAGGTCTGAACCGTCCTCGCAAAACATTGGTGCATCACTGACTTCTGTTTTGGTCTGCGGTTTTCTGAAAGTATATCGCTTTGATGTCGTTTTGCGTAACGCCAGATTGAATAATGCATGTCGGACCTAAGAGGGCGCTGGACGATGGGCCTGACGGTTATGGTGGGTCAGGTATCTTGTATTTTCCTTGTCCTTAGCTCTGACTTCACCGCTCATATGTGTAGCTGCGCCAAGACGTGACTGACCATGATGGCAGCGGAAGAGATCAGACGCTGGGAAGGTAGTCCCGCTGAGTACAGCCTTTAGGTTTTCCCTCAACATTCCCTTGACCTTTGGCCTGCTTATTTCTTACCTTTTCCGCATCGGCGATGTTTCCGAGCATCTTCTTCTCCAACCGGCTACCATTTCATCTACGTATTCCAGATGCGACCGGCTCGGCCGCAGGCGCCACAGGTCTTACCGCTGTCATATACTACTATTGCTGATTTTCATTACGACAAGCACCTACGCCTCAACCTCCCGGCAGCTCTTTGCTTTCGCTAGAGATAATGGGATGCCTTTTTGGAACTGGCTGGCTCGTGTACTTGCCTGCCCTTGAACTCAATGCTGACAAGAAGTACGTAGTCAACAACAGGTGCACCCAAAATGGCAGGTACCAGGCAACTCCATACTCGTGACCTGCATCTTCACCATCGCCATATCCCTCATCAAAATCGGCGCAAACGTCGCCTTCAATGCCGTGCTCTCCCTCGGCGTAGTCGCCCTCATGGCCACCTACGGTATCTCCATCGGCCGCGTCCTTCTGAAAAGTCTCCGCGGCAAACCCTTCCTTCTGGCTCGTTGGTGCTTGGGTAAAGCGGGGATCTACGTCAATGTAGTTGCGATAGTCTATCGCTTGGGCTTTCTTTTAGAGCTTTTGGCTGAATGGTTTTGAGCTGAGCGCGCAGACGTTAAATTGGACTGTTGTGCTTTTTGTGGGGGTTTATGGGCATGGCGTGGTTGGAGTATTTTGTGCATGCTAGAAAGTCATATGAGGGGCCGGTAGCGAAGGTTGAGGGGAGGTCGTGAAAGGAGTGTGGTGCAGGATATCGCTGAAAATTGCCAGGGTGTTGACGCTTACATTATGTAGGAACAGATTCAATGGGCTAGCGGCTTGCTCCATGGTCACTGACCTAGACTACGCGATTACAGCGACTTTGAAGACGAAGGCCGCATAGCTAGTGAGTGAGGTAAATGCATTGAAACAATGATCAACTGAGCGACCGAATCTTTTTGATGATATTATGACCCAACCGCATATTTGGCATTCTACCATACCGTCGATGCATCTTCTTCTGAATACAACAGCTTTCCAGTCCACATTACAACATTAACGAAGTCCATCCACCTTTGCTCTCATCACCAGCATTGAGTGTCACCACTTGCAATTGCGAGCTCAAGCACCTTCCTGCACAGCAACTTTTGCCCCGTAGCAACAGCACCCAGTGACATTTATTATGTGAGCTCAATATAGACTAGCGTTGAGTCCTTGCCTTTTGACTCACATCCTCAGCGACACCAACATCATTCACTCCCTCCAACCAACCGAAATACAAGACTTTTGTTCCAGACCACACTCTTGCTCAAATCACATCCTACAAGAACATCTACCAGATAGGTAATCTCATACTCATTCCAGATGAGAGTTTCGCAATTTGAGTCAAGCTAATACTGTGAAGCTTCACGTAAAATAAACCGAGGCCATCACGCCTACTTCATTATCACCTCAACCGAGCTGCGACAAGCGCCCGTCACACAACAGAGCAACTTCACTTTCCGTTGTCATCATCACCACCTCATGGCTCCCCTGTCTCAATTACCCGATGAGATGACCGCAGAGATATGGGGGCACATTCTGGAACCTAGAGACGTTGAGAGCTTCGCTTTGGCATCGGAATACGTCTACGCTATAGGCAAACCATTTGTGGAGGAGCACAACAAGCTCAAGAGAGAATATACACTCTTTGAGACAGGACCAAACACCCGCGCCAGTGCTCCAGCGGTTTTGCTCAAAGAGGTTCTCCTCCGGCCACGCGTTACACTATTCGTCACCCATCTCCTTATCGGCCGCCATCAGATTGGTTGGCGGGACTTAAGTGGTGGTCGTGATGATGATATTCTATACTCAATGGAGTGGCCGATGATTCGTCATGCCCCTTACCCAGATGATGATATGGCGCTGTTCACCAAAGCAATTATGGAAACCAGCTTCGTGCCTCGAAACGATGTTGAACGCTGGATCAAACGTGTCAGAGCGGGGGATGAGGACCCAATTTTGCCACTTCTATGCTTAGTCCTTCCTAATCTCACTATGATAACACTGAACAAGGAAACACAATCTGTGGCGCAATTTCCGAAGACTATTCAATGCATTGCCAAGGCAGAAAACATAACTCTTCTTACACGTCTTAAGACGGTAACTCTCATTTCTTCCATAATCGCATGGACTTGGTCTGGTTGAAGATCTTCCATAACCTACCACTGTTGCATGCTATACATGTCGAACGCATCCGTGCTACAAACTATTCCGAGTATGGGAAATGTTTCACAACAGGCAGTTCCAACATCACGGAGCTGACGTTCGTCGGAACTACGATCGGCCGGAAAACAATGATTCAGCTTCTCGTCTCGCAAGTATCAAGGGGTAGAAGAAATTTAGTCACGTGGAGCCCGTCATGGAGTACTATGGAATTAAGCCATTCATGATTCGAGCCACTCTGCTAGCCTACGCGAAGCACTCCCTTGGGTCCCTCACAATAACTTCCATTTATCAGAAAGATGACGGACTCCTAGGGACCTTTTGTGAATTCACATCTTTGCGGGAGTTGGAGACTAACGTTGACCTTCTCATCCCTGAGGCTCAATTCGAAGAGTTGATAGACCTGCTCCCGGCTTCAATCGAAAAGATTCACCTGCATACCGGAGATCTTCAGTGCTGTGACGGCTTATTATCACTCGTTGAGAACTTCCAAAAGGCAAAGTCGCAGCGTCTGCCCAACTTGCGATCACTTAAGCTTAGTTCGGAGTTTGAGATGGGAGTTACGCAGAGAGACAAGGACGTGGTTAAAACCATGGAGGAAACGTGTTCGGGATGTTGGGATCGAACTGACGGTTATTGCGAGCTGGCAAAGTAACAAAGTTACGGTCTGCGCAGTCAATCCTGAAGTTGCATAGAGCAATAGGGCTGTCGTGAAGGATGAGAGGAGGTCAGAGATTAATATTGACCCATGAAATTAGCAACTGAGCGTGATAGAAGGAGGGACTTAAAGGATCATTTTTACATTTTCAGAATGCTACCCTTTGAATCCACCTTTCCTGCCATCCCAACATCTACCTTCTCTCACGCCCCTAGAATCCCCAGATACAGTCCTTCACCGCACCCTGTAGCCGGTGGAGGCCAATAATATCCGTCCAGCTTTGCGGCTTGATCCCGTCCTTATCTCTAGGTACTAGCCGCGCATGCAAGAGCTGTATCTTGATTTCATTTATAGCATTCACAAATCCAGTCATAGGGGGTTTTTTTTTGGCAGCTGATACGATCTAGGCTTCCACCGATACCAACTGCTACGGACTGGAGATTTGATCTTGCTTGGTGCTTTGATCATGATGGCGCGCTGCAAGCGACAAAGGCATGTATTCGCCGTTGCATCGAGGGACGAGACCACAAGGAGCAAGAAGACCATCCAGCTGTTGTCTCAGGGGAAAGCCGCGGTTGAAGCTCGTCGATGCGTTAGGTTAAACAGCGAATCTCAAGCTAGTGTCGAATCAGAGTATGATCTTGTGGATCTTCTTTCATTTGACGGGGGTATAGTAAGCAAACAGTTCAGACTCGAGATCTTCTTGCCCGGCATCAGTTCCACATGTGCCGCTCTGAAAAGAACCCCTCGGCGTTCGTCACGGGAGAAGGGAAGGACCCGAGGCGCTTTCTTTACTTGAAGGGACTTTTAAATTCTGCTGGCCTTGTTGTAGAAGATTTTTGACCGAAGCTTGATCTGTCGAGCTATCCTATAAAGTAAGTGTTGGAATTCAGCCAATCATAGGCCATTCCGCCCGCACTAGCGTGTGTTTAGCGTTACACTAGTGGGCGACTCTTAAGGTAGTTAGATTCTACTCCAGACTCTTCTTCCTTAGCAACTACATAGCATGCAATAGAGTCGTTCAATTGCTACTTAGTTCGAGGCCTCATATCCTTCGTATATTCCAACAGTAAGTCGACAGATTTAGGAACTGTAAAGCCGCTTATAGTCATTTACAACAGTATCCGTACATTTGATGAATACACGAAACGAGAATACCCAGTAAACCAAGTCCCTCTACTCTAAAAAGGCATTCATCCATGCTTTAATAGTCGCTCTCTCTCCTTTCTGCTTTGAATTGACTTGTATTTTGCGGGAGGCATTTTGTAAGAAGAGACACTTGCCCCTCTCTATAGTCTATGCATAATCCTTGTTGTGAGCTGCATTTGTAATCTGCGGGGAACCTCGCTTCTTTGCTTTGGCATGCCCGCATACTTCGGTCTCTTTTACACACCGTTAAGGTACTCGTACCCTCTTCCCCCAACTTTTATCCCTCACCCACTCTTTTCAAAAGGATAAAAGTATCCCTCAATCTATTGTTCAAGTATGCATCAATCTCTTCTCCTTCCATCATCTTCCTCAAAATGCCTGAACAGGTCTGAAGCATCCAATCCCATTTGACACCACAGCTGACCTCCCCTCTAGGCCCCAATCCACAAGCACGCTGATGCTGACGGTCAATTCCGCCGCAAAGCCAGTCAGTTTCGCGACTTCATCTCCTCATCGCCCGACTCCGAATTCCCTCCAGAGAAAGACCGCTACGCCCTCTACATCAACTACGGCTGTCCCTGGGCCCACCGCACCAACCTCGTCCGCTGCCTAAAAGGTCTCGAACCCATCATCCAACTCATCACCTGCGACTTCGAGCTCACGAAAGAGGGATGGCTCTTCACCGGCCGCGATGGCTCCGACGAAAAGGATCCGTTGTACGGCTTCACCAAAATGCAAGACCTGTACAAGAAGGCCGATCCGGAATACGAGGGACGGTTCACCGTGCCCGCGCTGTGGGACAAGAGGACGGAAACCATCGTCAACAATGAAAGCAGTGAGATCATCCGGATGTTCTACTCCGAGTTCGACTCCCTGCTGCCCGAGCACCTGCGCGAACACCGGAAGCCCGGAGGTGGGTTCTACCCCGAGGGATTGCGCAAGGACATCGATGCCATGAACGACTGGGTCTACAATACCGTCAATAATGGCGTGTACAAGACTGGTTTCGCGGCGACGCAGGACGCGTACGAAGCGAACCTGTATCCGCTGTTCGAGTCGCTGGATCGATTGGAAAAGCACCTGGGAGAACCCGGGCACCAGCCGTACTTGTTCGGCGAGCACGTCACGGAAGCGGATATCAGGCTGTATACGACCCTGATCAGATTCGATGTTGCTTACTATAATATCTTCATGTGCAACTTGAAGATGATAAGGCACGACTACCCGAGATTGAGTCGGTGGTTGAGGAATCTCTATTGGGATGGAGGAAAGACGGTTAATGGACACGCTTTCAAGGATACCGTGTACTTTTGGACGGTGAGTGTTTTCTCCTTGGAGACATGGATTTGGGGTTCCGTGCTCATTGGTGATTAAATCACAGTACAAGGTTGGCTATATGAGAGCCAAGGGCAGAAGTGAGCCGGATAAGAAACTTGTGGTACCGAAAGGACCGGTGCCAGATATCCAGCCATTGGACGATGAGAAAGTGACCAATGGGCATTAGACATGGGATGAAGACATCAGGCAAGTAGCCAATCAGGCAACTAGCACATGCTCATTTTCCATGTGGGCCAACCTGACCATGAGCGGAAGCTAGAGAAAGCCAGAAGCGCCTTGAGAAAGCTGCCAAGTCCAGCTTGGCCACTGCCATAGTATGGAAACCCAAGCAGATGCAGTCCACAGCATCAGAACTTCCTGAACCCTTCCCCTCCAGACACCATCTGCTCCCCCATCTTCCTAGTCTCCTCCCCGGGCTTCACCCACGCCCCCGTCGCATCCAGCACCTCCTCCTCCCCAAACTTCCCCCTGCAGTATTCCACCACGGCTTTGATCTCCCTCAAACTCTCCCTCCCCAACCCCTCCTTATCGCCCTCCCCCCTCTTCACCAACCCTTCCACCCGCCCGATAAACCCCCTCGCCGCCTCCTCGCCGCCCTCCTTCCACACCTCCTGGAACACCGCGCTCCCGGCAACGTTCTTGTACCATGCGCGCGCGTTGTCGTAGTCCCCTTCGATCCGGTGCAGGATGCCGTGCAGGAACATGCCTTCGTGCGCGGGCGGGGCTTGCATGTGGCGGACTAGGAAGTGCGCGGATGGGAGGTCGTTGTTGAGGATGTGGAGGGCGGATTCGAGGGTGGGGTGGAGGGAGAGGGCGGAGATGGGGGCGGTGAGGGCGGGGGAGGTGGGTTTGGCGGGGGGGAAGAGGGGGGGTGGGAGGGTGAGGGTGTGGGTGTAGAGGGCGGAGAAGGTGCGGTAGGCGGTGTTGGGGGTGGGGGCCGACATTGATAGGATGGGGGAGTTTTATTGCGAGTGTTCGGGATGGGTCGTTGTGCAGGTTGAATGTGATCAGAATGAGTTGAGGAAGTTTTGATCTTTCGTAGACGTCATTATTTCAGCCACTGCAAGAACATTTCGCAATTCAATGGTCCCTTGCGGTACACGGTTTTTTGTGCCCTCTGCGATCGATTTGTGGTTTGCGGTAGGCTCATGTTGAGGAGATGGTGGAGCTTCGTTTTGCGGATCTGAAGAGCCAACCCCGCCATGACCTTTCCCCGCTCTACAAACTCATGACCTCAACAAGAGAGCAGAATCTGTACTTCTGAGTGGCATGTGCCGACTTCAAAGGCCTATATCAGCATCGGCCAAGAGCACCTTCTCCCACTCATCAACATCAACCTCCTCCATCTTCAATTCCCTCAGTGTCTTTGTAAACACCCCTTCTTTAACCTCGATCTCGGCGTCTGTCCTCCTCTTAAGCGCCTTCAGCAACCCGACTATCGCTTTCGTCTTGTTGTCCATCTCGCCATTCCTCATCAGCAACTGAGATTCGACAGTGCGCCAGTCCGGCTGAAAGGTAAATTTCAGGCGTTTGGTCATGGGTGACTTCGAGACTCGCTCTTCAGCTAGGAGCCTCAGGATGCGCAACACTGTTTTTCCGGTATGTGAGAAGTAGCTGCCGCCCATGCTAGCGCCCCAGACTGCGTGGCGCGAGGTGACAAGTCGTATCTTGCGTAGGCGTTGAAAGCAATGGGGGTAGATGTAGCCCTCGGCTCTAGACTCAAGGACCCCTTTGAATCTCCTGCCTTTGACTGTCGACGGTGCAGTGCGCCTGCCCGGTTTGTCCGTTGACTTGACTGCCTCCTCGCTATCTTTGCGGAACAGGTCAGGCGGGTCAGCGATTTTGTCAGGGTAGTTGCCGCCGGTGCATTGCCTTACAACTGGCGTGGCAAGATAGATCCGGATATCAGCCGTGTCGTAGAGGATTGAGACGGCTTCGGAGTAGATTTGCTTGTTGACTCGGAGGATGGTGGGATCGATGCCGAAGGAGGTTTCTCTGCCATGCCTGTCATGATAGAGTGTGTGGACGCCATTGGGATCGGGTGCGAGGAGTTGCTCATAAATATTAGTGCGTAGCTCTAAAGGGAGAGCGAGCAGTGATGATGCTTGAGTAGTGGCGGCCATATCGGAACTCGCTCAAGGAAACGCGACGAAAGAGTAAATACTAAGGTATTGTAAAAGGTGTTGCAATGGTGGACTGTGCGGAGCGGAAAAATGATGATCCGTTGACCAAATATGTATGAGTCTATATAGAATACTCGCAAAGGAAGCATGAGAAGCATAGAGAAAGAATCTATGAAGGTGGCCATAGACCAGTTATTTATGCCCGGAAATTCGCCCCTTACAACCATCTAGAAACAGGCCAACTCAGGGGCAATCCACCGATGAGTTTCTTTGCCGACCAGCATAGACCAATTAGTGGTCTTCGGCATGGCCTTTCGGCCAACATAGATCCAACCGCACCAATAAGGCAACCACTACGCGTGCCCCCTCGGCGCCAAGGCTCTTATCTTATCAGATTGTACGATAGGGCTTCAGAAAACCGGCGCTAGCAACATGAGTCTTTCCTCCCCAAGAGCCTGATGGGACCAGTCGTTTTCAATGCACTATCACCGATCCACTCCCATCTATCTGCGATATCCCGGCACCACCGGTACCGACGGCAAGCCCGGCGCTGAGACTTCAGGATCCTCTGTTGATCGCTCGGATCGATGTCGTAGTATCGTCCGTGCAATGCTGTCCACACTTGCCTTGAACGAGTCTCGATCAACTGCGCTGGTGCGGTATATCCGTAACGAAATGTTTGGCCGCTCATTGAGCTTCAAGAATTCACTTGCAATATAGCTGCAAGCCGAGGAAGAATCAGGGCCACCGGAGTATGAGGGAAAGTAGCTGTGAATCGGTTCCGAGGTAATTTTGTCTTCGAAGAGGGCGCACCATCTAAGTAAAACGATGAATGGAGTGGGTTTCAACGACTCTATCTTTTTTAGTGTAGCGAACGACCTCAAGGAACTCATCATGTCATTCTGTGCACACAATAATTAGTCATTTTGCTTTTCTCTATCAGAACGAGTGATTGTCTGACCTCACAGATATCACTAGACGAGGCTTGGTAGTAGCCATTCAGAGAAGCCACAAAGATAACGACATCGACACTCAGGCAGTGAACCCATTTTTTTCAAAAAGTTGTTGGTTATAATTTGAGATCTCGTACTACGGCACATTCTCGTCAGATACAGGCTCCTTCTAGCCCAGGATTGTCTCTCACACTCCTTCCTTTTTCCAAACACATCGTAGAACCCGCTGAAAGTCCCTGCCAAGGTCCTTATTCGTCAAGTCGCCGATTTTGGCATGATGTAATGTGTCGAGATGCTAGACATTCAAGCACTGTCAGCCACAAAATATCAAACAAGGTAGCTTGCTAGGGTGTCGCGAACCTCTTTGTCATTCTCTCGAGCGTATTCATCGGACCAAATAGACCACGCTTCCGTAGATATTTGGACCGGGTCGCCTACGATAACTTCGAACGCATCTTAGTGTCCAATTGAGGTCACATCGTTCCTGTAGAGTATTATTAGATGGTTAAATATAGTTGTCTTGCTAGATTGAGATGCACCTATCAAACTGCCTCAATTAAATTACCGTAGAATCACTTCTTCCGAGCTCAGCGCTGTGAAACATAGCTAACACTGCTATCTTCCTGGCGGCCGCCGGTACACTCGTATCTTCTTCAATAAAGCTTGAGCTCCCACTCCCCTGACCCGGCCGTACGGCGTTTCTGCGTCCCAGACGTCTTTTGGATGCTGGTGCTAGTTTTGGTGCTGATTTGTATTGTCAGTGGATTGTGGGATCTGTTACACAAATTCGAAAGAAGAGGGCCGACGCGGAAGTCCTCAATCGTAGATGCATGATAACGTTCGTCATTTGACAATTCTTGGGGGGAAAATTGGTAGTTTGTGAAAGAAAAATCCGGGACACCTCCGCTAGACTTAAACCCGATAGGCATGACCATCCTATGGTGCGTATCTCAGATGACGCCGTAGACCATACTGAACGTCTTTTCATAGCTTCTGTATATGGACGGGACGTGTTCAGATCTTGATCGAATGAAAATCCAAAGCTGCGTATCGGCTCGCTCTCTGTGCCGTTTTGAAAGTCCGAAACGAGTCCCTTGATTGCCGCGACACTCACGTTGTCCTCTTTTGCGCTCGTTCCGACCACCAATGGATTCGGGACGGCGGCTCGGCCAGTGGTTGTTGGAGTGGTGCTTGGTGGCCTTCCCAATGTCCGCTGCTCTTTCCATGCCATCCCTCGGGACATCTCTTGATTGCTCTTAAGAACTTGAGTAATAGGGGTGGTAAGCTCGCTCACATGAGATTTATAAGGTGTAGTCGCAATACGATACGAATACAAGTTATGAAGTATTAGGAGCGGAAGTTCCATTTTGGAAGACTGAATCGCTAGAAACCCCTTTCGAAGCCACACCTTCCAGTCTTTGCCGTATCAACAGCATTGCACGCAGACATTTGGAGCCGCAATTCTGTGATGCTGGATCAGCTCCTCACTTTGTCTTCAGTATGGACGCACGCTATGCCGCTTGCAAACCCAACTTTGTACATTATGGCTCTTATGGCTACTATCGTTGACTGTGACTTGTGGAGTAAGGCAGTATTTCACCGTTTGCTTCGCGACTTTCCTAAAAGGTAGCGCCAATCCTACTAGAGGAACACACATTTCAATGCATTTATCCTGCACTTCGCTGTGGCTCGTCTTGATCATGAGCTCGTATGTTGTGTTTCGAGCATCGTTCTTCTGGGTAGTGCGGGGACAGGGAATTGCATTAAGTTACAGTTTACTTTATATCCCATGTCTTTTACTAAATGAAAAGCATATTTAGATCTGGTTTGTAGAAAATACATAGCTTATCAGAAGAAAATGTCGAGATAGCGCATGTCAAAGAACGTAATTCTGAGAAAAATTATATGGACTCGCTATGGTATCTCAATTCAATTCTAATCTTGCTCTCTTTGAAGTACTTCATGTCGTAAATTGAGGTGATAGAATATCTGTTCCAGAACAGCGCTTAAAATATGACTGCGGTTGATTTTTACAACAACACCGCGCTGCACTCCCTTACGTTTTATCGCATTATTGATATTGAGACTGTGAGTCTGCTTCGCAAGAGTCCAAACGATGAGCGTTTATGAACGCAGGTCAAAAACCGACATGGATACACGTCGAACCATCTCTTCGATTCTGATGCGACGGCTGTCGAAGGCTCACCAAGGCTGTTTTGAGATGATAGAACAAGCAGGATTGAGAGGGACAGGGTCCGAGCTGAGATTCGAGCCCGTATCGATAATCAAGGAGCACAAGGGGAGGGAAGCCTCGGTCGCTTTAATCCGACACGAAAGTCTAGGCAACCCATTTCTTTCGAGCAAAATCAGGACAGCAATAGCGAACACCAATCTTTTTCATAAGTGAGAGATGTCGAAACTGTACCATATGTATAAATAGAGGCGCAGCCTCTCTACAACCAGGATCCCTGCCTTCGATGGAGTCCCATGCGAGAAGGCGGAAATTGTCAAACTAACCGTCGATTTGACCTAGCAGTAGCTGAAAAGGTCGGTCCAGAAACACAAATGCTACGAGAATGTCAGTAATAATCCGGTTTGCGAACCGCAAGATTGAGCCAAGACTCAACGATTCCCAATTATCAAATTACTGCAATAATCTTTTAACCCCGCGTTCCAAGTCTGCAGTTGCTGCAAATTTAAGCCATAGCTCTGCTCTATGAGCCAGCAAGTGTCCGCCTTTGTTAATTCATATTGTTGAGAACAAGCTTCTGTTACGCCGGTAGTGCTCGCACTCAGAGCGGATTGAACCGGAGCAGTCGCGTTGGAAGAAAATTTTTCATAGATTGCAAATCAATGGTTGGCTGTATGCAGTAACAAAGTTGTGGGATCATGTTGGAACAGTTTGCGATGATGGAGGGGTTGAGGGTTTTGAATGTATCGATGATGATGGCATTGTCAAGAGAGATCCGATAGCATATTTCTCTATCCTTCGTCTTTAGCCATTTCCAACAGTTTAAGATGGTCCTATGAGCTATCAGGCCTCCTGGTTGCATTAGCATAGCTGGCGCTGTTAGCCACTTCCGCTCCTCTACTGGGAAGGGAATAGGGAAATAGGCTCCTCCTGGTCGGGATACACAGATCACTTCGCTGGCCGGGAGGTTGGTAGAGTACACTCATAGTTGAGGTGAGAATTGTGGGAGATAATATCCGAGGAAATGACTGCTGCTGCAGAAGCGATGGGGAAGCAAGCGTCGTTCGCTTGAACAACATGTACTGTGCTGGTCTAGGGTAGACAGCTGGAGGTCAGTGCAAGCTGTTTTGGGGTTGTAAGGACAATTATACTCACAGGGAAGACATGGGAGCGATATTTGAATCGTCAGTGACAATGCCGTTAGTTGCCCGTAGGATACTGTTAATAACATTTTAGAAATTTAGTAAACAAATGTTGACTAAAGAGCCAAGTCTATCCATGTCCATTAAGGCGATTACATGCTATATATAGCAATGATATTGTAGGACCGGTCATTATGATCTATCGTAGCATGAGGCTAGTTGAACCAGTGGATGTTGATTGTGATGAAATGGAATGATTTCAGGTTTCAGATTTGATGGAGTACTTGAATAGAAAACCGATGGTCCTTATCGAACGCGCAGCCAAGTGGTTATTGTAACAGTGCATCTGACAAGGTAAGGGTTTGTACTCTATGGTGATGAAAGACAGCATTTTCTCTACCGGCCAATGGTCACAAGGAAAGCGTACCTAGGTAGATACGGGCCGTAATCCATGATACAAAAGGGGAGGCACAGAAGGCGTATTCAATGCGTGGTACAATCAATTCCCCTTTATGGCAAAAATTTTAGTCTCTCAGGAAGTTATTAATCAACCTACACATCTACTTGGGTTGTGACTTGTATGTCACTGTTAGTCCAGATCTATATTGAGAAAACTCGATATCGAACTCAAAAGAGATCCTCTAATGCGTTTTGGTCAACTTTGCGCATGGGCCAACGGGTAGTCAAAGTCCATATTGAACAGCTCCCAGTTTGGAAGTGAGTCCTCAGATCCCGTGGCTGAGAGCAACTCATCCAAGAAACTTGGATCCGGGTGCTCCAAAGACGGCCAATACGCCGCGTTGCTGTCGCCCGACCAAGACTGCGCGCAGCTCGATCTTTCGCTTGGCTGAGGTACCGCAGCGCCGAGGAGTCGAGCCAGAGTCCGCGCCCCCGCCTCCGCCATGTTGCTGATCTCCGCAAGCATCCGCAGGCGACTGAGGGCGTCCTGCGCCGCTTGCATGCACCGTTCTCGTGTCACGTTAGCCATCCCAATACCAAAAGGATCTGCTATGATAGCTCTTGGAGGGCCGTTTCCACCACTGTCTGGGAAATCCAGGTGTATGCACAGGCACACCAAAAGCACCGCGGCTTCGAAGGTGTGGAAGACGATGCAGGCGTATCGTGTGTGAGAGGCGCCCAGCAAGGCGTGCAGGGCGGAAACGGTCTCTAGCACATTGAGTGCAGCCATGGCCAGCGCCTTCTTTTGTGACGACAGCAGTACTTGCTTGTACTGAGGTAGGCTTAAAACATGGCTTTGTTCTAGCAGGAGCACGGGCCTGAAGTTCCAACAGATAGAATCAAAGATGGTCATGTAGAAGTGTTGCCTCTGCAGAGGAAGAACTGGAAAAAGCTCGTCCCACTCCTTGTTTGGCTGTAGGGCGAAGGCGGAAGGTAGGGTGGTGAGGAACTCGCTATAAAACTTTTCGTACCTCTCCTCGGCCACGGTCAAGTCGTACTCGGCGCCCTGTCTTGTGCTGAAGCTCCTCCAGAATCTCGCCAGACGGGCTTGAAGAAGACGCTCCGTAAAGCCCTCAGGGGCATCGCCGTCACCAACATCGGGTACAAGATGCATCCGGGGCAAGTGTTCGGTGCTCAAGCTATGAGGCAGGAACGGGGTACGATCAAGCTGTCTCGAGAGAAGGCTGCGTGGTTTTTTTTTTTTAGCAAAGTCTGGCTCTAGAGCAGTGGCGTACGCACCTGTCCCATGTGTATAGGTTACAGAATGTCCTACGTCGCATTTCTTTCTCAAGCTCGTGCATACCATCGTGTATCGAGGTCGCAGCATCTCTGTCGATCCCAACCCTCTGCGCCACCCGAATGGCACAGCTGAGCGCTTCCCAGAAGGCATTGGTTCTCCCATCACACTGAAACCTCAGTCCAGCGAAACATAGGTGCTGCACGCGGAGCAAGGAGCCCCTTGCGTCAAGACTAGTACAAATGGCTGCAAGACTGTCGCCGATTTCGTCGCACGTGTTACGAATGTCAGCCAGAAACATACCCCGAATCGTATCGATGGTATGAGATGGGGAGGGGAGGAATTGTGAGGCATATGAACATATCCTGAGAAGGAGAACCGCGAATTCGGCGTCGACCACAGATGATAGTGATTTTTTGGCCCACCACTGCTGGTATTGCGCTAGAAAGCTAGGAGGGTGAACTAGCTGGTCCATCCTACGCACGTTTATGATTTAGTAATAGTTCTTTCGGGACGCTTTAGGCGTCTGTTAGAGTTACATGCTGGCGAGATAAGAACCATAAACTGACCAGTTGACCTCGGCCACAAAGTATTGCACAAGGAAGTCAAGGATTTGACGATCGGGCATTCGTTCAATATCCCGCTGGACCGCATCGGCAACGTCTTGCGACATGGTCCGGTTTTTGCCATCCTGGTTTTCTCCATCGTTCAACCCCAACTGTTGACTACTATTAGAGCCTAAACACGAAGAAGATAAAGATGAAATGAAACAGATAAAGTTGTCGGTCGACTCCCTCGGCCCGAGCATTGAGCAAAAGTAACCAGGTCCATTGACAACGTCTTATGCTGGATTTCCAGAAAACACTCACTCTCCGAAAAAGAGCCATCGTGTTGCACTCACTATCTTCAAAATATCCAAACGATTCGGCCAGTGAAGCTCCTTGGTTGTCCATGGAGCTCCCCTTCGTATGCAGGCCCGTCGAAGAGGCTAATGACTCATGGCCGGCACTTTGCTCCCGTTGATGATGACCACTGCGGGTATCTTGATTTTCATGATCGTCGGTCTGCCGTGGCGGGCTGGGAGCATGTGTTACCTGCGAAGGATAATACGCGCATTCCTCCGGTCGTCGACGTTGGGTACAGTGATTGCAAGGATATCGGCGGTTACACTGAATCAGAATCATAGTTAGCTGAGCTTGAGGTTGAGTGACACATTCGATCGAATGCCCGCACACAGACCTTCTGCTTTTTGGTGTAACAGGGGATGCACGACGACACCCCGCGTTTTCGGCCAGAGTTTGGCATCGCGGAAGTGCTTGTTGTAAGTTATGAACTAGACACGAAGTCACTTCTCAACACCCTCTACCCGTCGAGACGGCGCTGTGTAACTTTATTACTTTAATGATAGCATACAAATTAGCGTAAGTCAGTCAATACTCCTCCAAATTCATTATTTCTGGCGACAAAACCTCTGCAGTTGCGTAGTATCTACAACTTATACAGACAAACCTTCTACGTCAGAAGATACATTGTGGAGTTATTCGGCAGTTACCTGAATCTAGACCCGCCGCCCTGAAAGCTGACTCCCCGCTGTCAGGCCCACCACGCTTTCAACGTAGGAAGTCGTCATAATTCTTCGATTATAATCCTTCGGGCTTTCATCGTCAATGTATAAGCCGATGGATGCGGATCGATAATTTCGGTCCTTCTTTCATTTAACGAGGTTACACTATAGATGATACTGCGCTAGTCGCACTAATCTGGGTCCTCCGCTTAGGAGCTCCCTAAGATGCTACCTGCGATATATCGAAACCTACCAGAAATTTGGCAAAATTCTGACGAGCTTCGTTACGTTACTATACAGAAATGTGGAAATCGTAGACTTTGTACTATCATACAGTCCACCTGTGCTATAACGATACATCGTTTCATACCACTGATATCGTTACAAACCGAATATCGGTACGTCGGGACAGCGCTAGTATGTCTCACGCTAAGTCAACATGCCAAGACCGTAATCTCACAGTCAATCTCAGCCTTATTTCTCTCAGATTCCCTAGATTCTATGTAAAATACAATAAATCCTGTTAAGCTCTACTTAAAGTACACCTAATTTATAACGATATCAGCGATTTTTCAGGGTAAATGCTAACGATATCGTTATTTTACACCAAAAATAATCATTGCATGACTACGGTATCGTTACAACCAGAATACCGTTACTAGGCGAATGGTTATAGAGCAGGTGGACTGTACCACAGTTTCCATTGCATACTATCGGAGACACCGGAAGCTGAGATGAAATCGACCATACTACGCTGCGCTACAACATAGGACGGGACAGATCTGCAGGCTGAGACTGAATGTACTCGACCTGCTCTGCTATTGGATGAAATTATCCAGGAGGCACCACAAAAAGCAATTAGACTCTGCATTGTTATCTACGTCCGTTGATCTAATCATGCGAGTATACCTCGCCAGCATTACGATTTACCTCATCAGGTAATGTTAGCGAGGCGAGTGCAAAAGTGGTAATTCTGGCGAGGTAAGTGCGTGGCACGATGAATATACATGATATGGAAGTCTTTTGCAGCTTTCCATACGGAATACGTCGTATTAGGCCTCGGAATCTTGACCCACCCCGCGACATGAGCGAAGCGGGTAGTGGGACCACGATTAGCCTGCAGCGGCCTTCATAGAATTAACAACATCCTCTTTTACCCACACGAATGCTATCGCACCAGTATATCCGGACACACACCGCCTTTTCTCGATAGACACCCGCCTTGCGAGCGTCGAAGATCATGCTAGACATCCGAATGGCGATCTAGAGCAGCTTTTGAATACGACAGTGACGCTCGAGCATTCATATCCAACCGTTTTGGGTGCACAGGTTCAGAAAAGCCCGGGCTCTTCGGAACCACTAGCAGCTTTCTTCACCTTCTCGCGCCATTTCGAGAGGATCGGGCCAATTACAATCCCATACCCCGAATTCCCTACGCTGCGCGATTGGTTGTGGAAATCAGTCCGGGGCGGGTTAGGATTCTCTTCCAAGAGCCAAGAGCCGACCGGGAGCGGGGCTGGCTTGTACATACCCCTTAAACCCGCCTCAATCCGCCCCGTTGCGCACCGTAGACCGCCGTACCCTTGTGAGGTATGAAAAAATGCCAATTTGCCCGTCTGCAAGTACCCTTCTCGGATACTCATCATCATTTTAATTATTCTAATCTTGAATTGTTGCCTAATGTAAGCTATCGCATCATATTTGTGAGACTATCGCGCTATCTTCAATGCGCAACATCCGGGGCTATCGGTTATCTACCCCAACCCAACCGATCCATCCCTCATAAGGGTATGAATTTGTAAGGATTCAAATGAGAGCATCGTTGACTTAATCTTACTTCTAGGAAGAGCAAATACTGTGTCATTAAAAGGCCGTTTCTGTTGAAGAGTCCCCGACGTCCTAGACTGCTTGAATGAGAACGTTGCGTGATTCAAGGTCCGTGCATGGGTCAAGATGCAGGATTGCGCGCCATCTGGAATGGATATGAAAGTATTTGGAGCTCGTGGTCTATCGTGAAGAAATGAAGGCTTTTTAATCTAGGCGCCATGGGGTTCAAAGCCGCCTTGGTTGCGCTAAGCTTGTCATCTGGGTTTTGAACCAATGTCCGTTTACAAACACGCAACCCCAACTTTTTCTCTACTCCACATGAGTCAATAAAGTGGGCATCCCTCTCCTGACCCATGTTCGCAACAACTCAGCGTTGCAGATGGACCTCAATAAGGCCAAGAGGCCCATCAGCGTGCACCTCGCGAATCTCATACCTTGGATCCGCCTGCTTCAATAGAGCGTTGAACTCGGCTGTCGTGCGTTGCTTGGCACCAAAGCACACGAGCATTATCATATCGATTTGTCGCAATCCATGCTCCAGGTGACGTGGCCAGGTCCCCGGTTCAGGCATCACAATGTCATTGATTAGGAAGGGCGTGCCCGGCTTAGAACCTTCGAGGCCGGGCACTATGCATTTAAACATGGTGATAACATCACGATCGCACCAGTTGTGTGTGCACTGGCGCATGATAAAGGCACCGACGTCCCTCAACGGCTCTGGCTCGAAGAAGTTGTGCTCCGTAAAGGAAACGCGACTTCGAACATCATCACTTAGCAACGCTTTGCCTTGGGCGAGCATGTCGGCCGATCCGTCTTGCACGACGAAGTTAAGCCCCGGGAAAAGCTTTATCAACAGCACAATTAGACGGGGCCACTCCATATTCTGCGCAAGGATGCATTCGAACTACTTACCCGAGCCAAAGCTATTGAGATATGGCCACTTCCACCTCCGACGTCCACCACGGTGCCCTTGAGACTTTCCCAGGGAAAATTATCCCTCAGTTCGTCGATATGGAGATCCACTGCAGATTTTCAATCAGTATTACCGCTCCCTAGTTGTACAGAACCAACTCAAAAAGGGTCAAAAACTGGTCGTCTACTTTTTGCCGCTCCAGCCATTGCCTTAGCGAACCGACCCGCGCGTCGGGAGTCCTGGGCATAATACTCGAAGATTGGAAGCCCATGTCGCGTCATGAATGGGCAATGAGTGCTGTCAGCCTCGTAGGGTGATGCCTTGAGAGAGTCGGCTGACGCCGAAGCCGCCTTCAGCATCTCATCAAGTCTGTCAACCGACCCAAACGATCAGATTCTGAATGTCGATCAAACGTTCTAAGGCTTGACTTACGAGTAGTGCACTGCACATCGTAGGTCCTCATCCTTGTGCAGGATATAAGAGCTAGCGGTGTGAGAAATGACTCCGGGCCTGCTTTCCTGGAAAAAGCGATAGGTGATCAACATGCGCACAATGCGACTGACTCTGTCCACATCCAAACCGGCTTTTTGGGCTAAGTCCTCCAACGATATCTCTCCGTCGGCTGGTACGAGATTGAAAAACTCAAATTCTAGGGCCACCTGATAGGCCGCCAGGTCGTAGCCTAAACAGCAGAAAGTTCGCAAGTGCTTCCTTGGGCCATCGACGAGGCGCTGCAGGTCTTCCAAGGACGTCTTCAGGCTGCTGTGAAGCGCCTGGTACTCTGGGGTCTCAGGGGGCTCGCTAGAGCCAGCGGCAAATGTAGGTGTAGCATAGTTGTTGGCCTGGAGGTATTCGGTGATGCTCTTGGTCTGCCGGGCGATGTTGTCGGCAAGAGCAAGCAGATTGGTCTCAACAGCCGTTCCGTTTGTCTGTTTGGACATGATGGAAATCACTCAGTTCGTACCGCAAGTATGTACTACGTGTGCGAAGTCGTTTGGAAGTCTCGGTATGATGCGCTGGGGCTCAGCTTCGACAGGGCAGCTTCTTTCATACTTAAGTGGCAGCACTACCGAAGGATATATCGTCCATCTTTTTACATCGTCGACAAAGTAAGAACCTGCACGACTGTGCCGATGAGCCGTCTGCTGCAATTCTGAAACCAATGGCCATTCTAACACGTCGGCTATCGGTAAGTGCCCGAGAAAATTCGGGTGAACAGCTGATTCGTTCTTATATCCTCGGCCATAACCCAATCCTACAGTCGGTTATCGGTATGTGCCCGAAAAAAATCGGGTGAACAGCTTAGTTGTCCTCGAATGCTCGGGCATGACCCAATCTCACATTTGCAATGCGCTTCTTTGAGAACCGCACTCCCGTGCCTCTACAAGCATGTAAGTCGGATCAAACATGGACCCTGGTGATTCTGATAAACATAGGCTATCAGCTAGGTACATATCAATACATTCACCGACACTAGGTACATAAAGAGAATGACACGAGCCTCGAGGTATACTGGCACGTATCAGCAAACAGCTTTGAAACTTCAACAACGTACATGTTGCCATTTCAACCATGTCTCCACAACCAATGTCTAGCGAGATGCCCGACCCTATCGCTATCGTTGGCATGGGTGAGATCTCCAACAATACACCCCAAGTGTGCCAGATACTGACGAGCTTCAACAGGGTGCCGATGGCCGGGTAACGTCCGTGATGCGCGTGGATTGTGGGAGCTTCTGAGAAACAAGCGATCCGGCTACCGAGACTTTGATGAGCCTCACTTTTCGGCCAAAGGCTTTTACCACCCCAATCCGGACCGTCCAGGAACTATGACAACGCGAGGTGGATTCCTCGTGGCCGAAGACCCACGACTCTTTGACGGTGCCTTCTTTGGCATGACAGGCCTCGAGGTAGAGACTTTGGATGTGTCACAGCGCAAGCTTCTCGAGGTCATATACGAAGCCTTCGAGAACGCCGGAGAGACATGGGAAAGTATTTCCGGATCCCGCACCGGTGTGTTTGTCGGCACTTTCTCCCTTGACCACTGGGTGATACAGTCGCGCGATTGGGATTATCCAAGGTCATATGCCACCACGGGTGCAAGTACCAGCATTCTAAGCAACCGCATCAGCTACATATTCAACCTTCACGGACCGAGGTATGAAAATTGCCCATCTCATCATCTTCTTGTGGGAGTGACAGCGGCTGATGTTGACTGGCCGTAGCCTCGCCATTGACACTGCATGCTCGTCATCAATGTACGCCGTCCATCTAGCCGTCAACGCTATTCGTAATGGGGATTGCGACTCGGCGATTGTAGCGGGGGCCAACTGGATCGCGGACCCCAGTCTGCAGATTGCACTGAACAAACTCGGCGCCCTATCTCCGACATCAACATGCCACACCTTCGATGCCTCGGCTGATGGTTACGCTCGAGGCGAAGGTTTTGCTGCACTATACTTGAAGAAGTCTTCGCAAGCAGTTCACGATGGATCGCCCATTCGCGCCCTAATCAGGGGTACCGCGGTCAACGCCAACGGCCGTACTGGAGGCATCACTCGTCCCAGCGCCGATGGGCAGGAAGCCGTCATCCGTAAGGCTTACAAAAACGCTGGCGACATTCCGTTTGCCGATACGACTTATTTCGAAATCCATGGTACCGGCACACCTGTTGGCGACCCCATTGAGGTGTCGGCGGTCGGCAATGTCTTCTCGTCGACGAGGTGCGACTCCCGCGAAGACCGCCTGCTCGTAGGGTCTGTCAAGACGAATCTAGGACACACTGAGGGCGCAAGCGCTCTTGCGGCCATCATGAAGGTTGTGCTCGCTTTGGAGGCGGGAGAGATCCCTCCGAGCATCGGCGTAGAGACACTCAACCCAAACATCGATTTTGACAAGGCCAAGGCGGAAGTGGTGAGAGACCTCATTCCCTGGCCTAAGGACAAACTGCGACGCGCCAGTATCAACTCCTTTGGGTTTGGAGGTGCCAACGGGCATTGCATCATTGACCACGTCAACATCGTGCTCCCGCATTACAACAAGCCTGGTATCGTTTCCCAAAGGCATGGTCGTGGTCCAGGAAGCGACAGGCAGACTTCCAACCGCCATATTCTCAACGGAAATGTCCTGAATGGCCATGTTCCCAACGGAAAACCCCTTAACGGTCACGTAACGAATGGCTCTGCTTATGGCCAACAGACTGAAAACCCAGCTCCGCTGCATCTTCCCGTCGTTGATAAACCAAAAGCAACCAAAAGAGTCGATGCAATCACTCGTCAACTGGTGCTGCTACCCTTCTCAGCCCACAACGAAGCTTCGCTGAAGTTGAATATCGACGCCTTGTCTGGTATCATCAATCAGCATTCAATGGCAGACGTTGCCTACACGCTCGGGGCCAAACGGTCTAAACTCTATCAGCGATCCTTCCGCATCGTGGACAAGGACAATGCCGTGCAAGGACTCGGCGTCGACCAGAGGGTCTTCTCGAGCCCATCCCAGCCTGCCACTGTCGGCTTCATTCTCACAGGCCAGGGCGCCCAGTGGCACGCCATGGGTGCCGAGCTCTTCGAACATCGCGTCTTCCGAGCTGCGATTGAGTACTTGGACTACGTCCTCGAAGCGTTGCCCACACCCCCTTCTTGGACAATCAAGGATATTCTTTCCGGAAATTGCAACGAAAGCAGTATTCAGGCGCCCGAGATTTCGCAGACAGCGTGTACGGCCGTCCAGATCGGCCTTATAGACCTTCTCGCTTCGTGGTCCATCCGGCCCTCTGGCGTGGTGGGACATTCGTCGGGCGAGATGGCCGCAGCGTATGCGGCGGGGCGCATCACTGCTGCCGAAGCCATCACAGCAGCTTACTTCCGTGGCCGGGCAGTATCCAAGAACAAGCAGAACGGTGCCATGTTGGCCGTGAGCCTGGATCTAGAGCAGGCATACGAGGACATCAGTGGCCAAGAAGACAAGATAAAGATCGCGGCCGTCAACTCTTCGAATAGCATCACGCTATCTGGCGAGGCAGACGCCATCGAGAGGCTTTCTGCAACCTTGAAGAAAGACGACGTGTTTAACCGGAAACTTCAAACGGGCGGGAACGCATATCACTCGCATCACATGATCGCACTGGGCAGCGACTACAGCAAGATGCTCTCTGATGGGCTTGAACGCGTAAAGGGACTTGGACTATGTGACAAACGACAGCGGTATCCCCGCGTTCCCTGGATCTCGTCAGTGACCCCACACAAGAGTACGTCTGATCTAGATATCACAGCGCCGTACTGGAGAGCCAACCTCGAGTCACCCGTTCGATTCTCTGACGCTGTGTCAAGACTAGTCAGCTCAGAGAGTCTCCCAATTGACATACTCGTTGAGATCGGACCACATCCTGCTTTGAAAAGTCCCTTGAACCAAATTTTGAAAAGCTTGGGAAAGCATATTCCGTATGCTTCGTCATTGAAGAGACACGAAGACGGTCGGAGTTCGCTGCTGCAGCTCGCCGGAACCCTGTTTGGTCTGAACGCCGAGATCGATCTGGTTGCAGTCAACGCGGTTGACGAGCTCAAAGGGACCGAGTCGGGAATCGTGCATGGTTGCTCCGCCATTGATCTTCCGCCATACCAATATAAATATGGACCAGTGAATTACCACGAGAGCCGAGTGAGCAAAGAGTACCGACGTCGAAGTGTTTCCAGACACGACCTTATCGGCTCCAAGGTCGTAGGCAACGCCAAATTACGACCTCAGTGGCGGAATATCCTCCGCGTGAAGGACCTACCCTGGCTGGGTGAACACCGCTTGCTGCCTCGTGAGTCATTCCTTTCAACTGACCTTTCCAACCCGATGCGCGTGGCATTATGTCATAGCTGACTGTATCCTATTTTGATGTGTCCAGATCCGGTTTTCCCTGCTGCTGGGTTCATGGCCATGGCAATGGTAGCCGCCTCACAGGCCTATGATGAGTTCGAAGAACCGCTGCAAATCACGGGTTACTCACTTCGTAACGTAGCTATCAAGACGGCCTTGAAGATACCAGAAGATGACTACGGCGTCGAAGTCATGCTAAGCATTGAGCTTGAGGACACGGCGACCAGCAAATCACCGGCATGGGCTAGTTTCTCGGTCAGCTCAGTTACCCGTGGCTCTGACGACCAGTGGACCGAACATTGCACCGGCCTTGTTAAGGTTGAAGTTTCTGAGCCCGAGGAACTGGACAAGATGAGCACGGTAATGGATTCTAGAACATTGCATGCACGTGCTTGGTATGCGAAGTTTGCTGAGATTGGTCTCGGCTACGGCCCGGCGTTCCAGGGGCTTTCGGAGATTCGTGCCGATCCGGATCAGAATCTTGCCTTAGCCAAGGTGGCGTTGAAGACAACAGCAAATACCATCATTGGGGGAGAGTCCAGCTATCCTCTCCATCCGGCTTCTCTGGACGCCATCATCCAACTGGCACTCATCGCTTGCCATGGAGGCCAGGTCGAAAAGACGAGTACTGCGTTTGTACCCATCCACCTAAACGAGCTGTACATCAAAAATGGAAATGACCAAGACTGGGGCACTGCCATCGCTCGTGGAGAGCTCCGAGGCCTTCGAGGTGCTTACGCCAAGCTGCAGTTGTTAAACCAGACTGGTGATGTGGTTCTTGACATAGATAGCCTCCGCTGCATCAGCTATAGTGAATCTAAATCGTCTGACAATGTCGAAACCAAGGCTTTCACTAGCCCATTCACGCGACTGGTATGGAAGCCTGACATTCGCACTTTGAATAATCGACAGTGTCGTGAGCTATTCCCTCCCCCACAGGAAAACGTCAGTCGGGTCCCCTTTTTCGACAGCATCCACAAAATAGCAAATCTGATTATTGTCGACATATACGAGACATTTGCAAGCAGTGGAAATGGACCAAAGCCGTCTGGAAACCTGAGTCACTTCCTCTTCTGGATCAAGAGGCAGGTCGAAGGGGACGAGACAGAATCAATTATCAAGGCCAAACAGCTTTCCCGCCATGCGCTTCTTCAAATGCTCCAGGAGCTGTACAGCAAGACGGATCATATCACTGAGGTCAAGATTATGAAACGTTTGCACGAGAGAATGGAAGATATTCTTCACGAACGCAGAACTGGGGTCGAAGTTCTGGTCGAGGATGGTCTCCTTTCAGCGCTCTACGAAAGCGGCTTTTTCATGACTGGTGCATACCCCCAGCTTTTCAATCTTATTGACTCTCTCGGCCACGCCAACCCCAACCTCAGTATTCTCGAGCTCGGAGCAGGGACGGGCGGCGCCACAAGAGTGGCGATGAAGGCTCTTCGCGGTCCAAACGGCATCAAACGCTACGGGACATACACCTTTACCGACCTTTCCCCGGGTTTCTTGACAGCGGCACGAGAATCCATGTCCGAGTTCCACGATTTGAACTTCTCCGTCTGTGACATCGAGCAGGACCCGTTGGAGCAGGGATACGAGCCAGTCTATGACGTGGTCATGGCGTCCCAGACCTTGCATGCCACCAAGAGCATTTCTCAGACCTTGGAAAACTGTCGGAGGCTTCTGAAGCCCGGTGGAAAGCTCGTCTTGGTCGAGAACACCCAGATCAGCATCTTGACCGGCATCCTACTTGGTACTCTGACTGGATACTGGCATGGCATCCCCGACGGCCGTGTTGATAGTCCTTTCATGCGTGTGGAGACATGGGACTCCGCCCTACTGAAAGCCGGCTTCTCAGGGGCTGAATTGGTGTTGGAGGATTATCCTCAGCCACACAGTACTACCAACATTCTAGTGTCCACTCTTCTTGACCTAGGGGCTACACAAGAAGAAAAGCCCAGTGGCGACAAGAAGACTTCCGAGGTCCAGCTTCTCCATGGCGTCAATGGTGCTCCAAGGCTGCTGAGCCACCTCGCTCAGGAACTGGAGCGTCGTGGGATATCATCCAAGGCAGTGGCACTTGGCAACGCGATGGATACCGTGTCCCAAAACTCGCATGTGGTGGCTTTTCTTGATGGGGAGAACCTATTGATGGATGCCAATGAACATCACCTCAAGCTCTTCCAGCACCTCGCCCGAAGCACTGTAAGCATGATTTGTATTACATCCTGCGGCATGGTCAAAGGCCGCAATCCTGACGGCGCCCTCGTTACGGGACTACTCCGGACGATTGGAACAGAGAACCCAGCCGGCCGGTTCCTGTCGATCGATATTGACGCTGAGGATTTCGACGTCGAGGATAATGACCTCATTCGCTGTATCGCCGACCAAGAGCTCGTGCTTCAGCGGCAAATCAGCGACGAGAGCGAGGACCGCGAGTTCGTCTGGCAAGATGGTTGCATGTGTGTAAGCCGTCTTGTGCCCGATGTAGGGCTTCAGAAGTACTCTGAAATGATTAAGACGCCTACGAGTAGTGGTACCGAGCTGCTGCCGCTGAATAGGCAGGGACCTGTGCGCGCGGCCTTCGAGACCCCCGGCATACTCAGCTCGCTTTATTTCAAGCCCTATGTGGAACTGTGGCAGCCTCTGCCGCGAGATTGGATCGAGGTCAAAGTCGCCGCTGTTGGCCTAAACTGGAAGGATCTGGGTCTCTCTTCGGGACGGTTTGACGGGAACAATCTCTCGTCTGAGTACTCGGGCGTCGTTTCCAAGACGGGCTTGGACGTGACTAGTGTTTCTGTTGGTGATCGTGTGTTTGGCATGGGAAGAGGGCACTTCGGAAATTACACGCGTGTGCCGGCTGCATTCGCGCAAAGGCTTCTTTCCAGCGACGATCTGGTCGAGGTAGCCACAATGCCGCTGGTATATATGACTGCCGTATATGCATTTGACTACGTCACTCAGCTTGAAAAGGGGCAAACGGTGCTGATTCAGTCAGCCACTGGCGGTTTAGGGCTCGCAGCCATCCAGGTTGCGCAGTCAAAGGGTGCCGAGGTGTTTGCCACTGTCGGTACCGCCGAAAAGGCCCGTTTCCTCGTCGACACCATGAATATTCCCTCATCTCACATCTTTTCTTCACGCGACCTCTCAGACCTGTCCCGGGCCGTGGGTATGACTCGAAAACGTGGGTTCGACGTGATTCTCAGTACCGGCAAAGGAGACATGCTGTACACGTCCGTGAAGGCTCTAGCGCCTCTGGGTCATCTGATCGACGTGGGCCGGATGGACGTGATGGATGCAAAGACGATGGGTCTAGAGCTTTTCCAGAAGAGCGCCAACTTTTCATCTTTCGACTTGGGGCTCGTTCTCGACAGCGACCCTGTGCTTGGAGGGAAGCTGATGCAGGCCGTGAACAAGCATTACCGTGCAGGGCACATTGCTCCTATTCGTCCCTTTTCGACCGCCGACATCTCCAAGCTGGACCATTTCCTGCTCGGCTTCTCCAAGGGCACGCACATTGGGAAGCTGGTGGTGACATTTCAGGATCCAGACTCGCTGGTCAGAATGATGTCGCCAGCTCCCGCGGCCCGGTTCGACCCCAAGGCACGCTATATCATTACGGGAGGACTGGGTGGCCTTGGGCGGTCCATGATCAGGTGGATGTGTGACCGCGGTGCTCAGGACTTGGTGATTCTGTCCAGACGTGGTGCCAGCGCCCCCGAGGCCCAGACATTTGTCAACACTCTAGCAGCTCGCGGCGTCAGTGTTCGACCAGTCCGCTGCGACGTGAGTAAACGGGAGCAGGTTATGCTCGCCATTACAGAGGCTTCTTCCGACCGGCCGATCAAGGGGATCATTCATTCTGCTGTGTCTTACCAGGACCTCACATTCGACAAATTGTCAATCGAAAGATGGCATGAGAGCCTGGCAGCCAAGGTCCTCGGCACCAAAAACTTGCACGAAGCAACACTCTCTCTGCCACTGGACTTTTTCGTCATGACCACCTCCCTCGAGTCGGTCTGGGCTCTCCCCACGCAGAGCGCGTATACGGCAGCCAACAACTTCCAGGACCTTTTCGCTCGTTACCGTCGACGTTGCGGCTTAGCTACGTCGACGGCATCATTTGGCTTCATAAACGACATAGGGAGTCTAAGCACTGACTCCACTACAGTCGACATGTTTGCACGCGCAAAGGTACTAACCATCACAGAACCTCAGTTTCTCAATCTCCTGGAGCCGGCCTTCTTGAACAATGAGCATGCAACAACTTCTCCGCAGTGGATCGGCCAGCATCATGATCCGCTGTCCGCCGCCACCTACGTCACTTGTCTGGATCCGGCCGCAATGGCCACCAAGAAACGCAACGAGGCCGAAGCGGGCCTACCGTCAGGCTCTACACCCCGATGGTACAGCGATAGGCGCGTGTCGCTAATCATGCGCGCGTTTGACGACGCGGAACGGCACGTAGGTAACTCCACGACGGCCGCTGCAGACCACGGCGGCAAGTCAGCTGTTGCCCATCTGCGCCGCGAGTTCGACGAGGCCGTCAAAAAGGCCGGCCCCGAGGAGCGAGCCAAGACCGTGACGCTAGTCACCGAAGCCATCGTGACGACTGTGGCCGAGATGCTTTTCATTGACGCATCGAGCATCAATCCGACAAGGACGGTAGCTAGCTACGGCGTTGATAGTCTGATTGCGGCAGAGTTAAGGAACTGGTTCCTCTTGGCCTTGGGTACCAACATCAGTGTGTTGGATTTGCTGGATGCTCATACGAGTATCGATGCACTTGCTGCTAAGATTGTCGATGCAAAGCTTCCGGAAGCTAGCGCTTAAGGTCCAGCTATTTGTATATAGCAGAAGACGCTTTCTTAGTAATCCAAATAGATTTAGAGTCATAGTAGATACACGAATAGAAGGATGGGCCTTCGCTGAATATTGTCAGTGTTTATTGATGGTTAGATTGAGATGTTTGATGCTTCAAAAAAAAGGGCAAAGGTCAAGAGCAGGAAATCCCACTGCTGCATATTAGCCCGATGAGGCATGAATTTGTACTTCTAGACGTCGATTCTCGGGCCAATACTCAGATACTCAAGTATACACTCTGCATGAGATAATCGCAAGAACAACACCAGAGCCAGACTTCGCTTCTGTTGGAATGTACGAAGGATATAAGGTCTCGTACTGGATTATAATAGAACGACTCTATTGTATACTATATAGATTACTTATAATACTTAAGAAAGAAGAGAAGAAGAAGGATCTAGCTAAGAGTCGTCTATTAGCGACACGCTAAAAGCACGCTAGTGCGGGCGGAATGGCCTATGATTGGCTGGATTCCAACACCGGAGCCAGACTTCGCTTCCGTTGTGAATCATCACAAACGTGTTCCTATCCTGCTCTCTAACACTCTATGAAAAACACGTCAAATCCGCATCGATGAACCAGTAGCAAGCGTCCTTTACTACCAACCAAATTTACTCGCTATAATGTACGCGCCTATCCTTGCAAGAGAGAGAGACTCGTCAGGAAGCCATGACGGACTGTGATTTCCAAATGTGCCAGGCAGAATAATAATAATAAGTACCAGGTGCGTATCTTGCTAGTCCCGTTCCCGCCCGAGCCAGATCCACCTCCTGGATGCAACTCACCTGGTCTGAAAAATGGGGCCAATGTGTTTTTTCTGCGCCCCAGAGGTTGGAGGCTGGCTATTAGATTTCACTCGGTAGTGCAGAATACCTACCATGATATTTCCCTAGCTATCTCTCCGGCTATCTCTCCAGCTATGTCGGACAGATCGAATGGATTATGTATCATACTTTCCCGAGATTGGTGGTTGATGAAGCGAGTTTTCTCGAACCCGTTGGGTTCTCTCCCTTGGGGATGCGATCTTGCACGTGCCGCGTCCCGCAGGCTACAACTCCGCATCAAAGAGTTGACTTGAAATTTTCTTCTACAACGTCTTGAGAAGCCTCCTTCGGGCGTTTGGCATCAGTCCTGCAGCGCTCGGATCGCCGAGACCAGCCCATTCCCGAAAGGTCAGCGACCTGATCAGGAGGAAGGTTCGTGTCAATCATTTCACCTGTGAGCGGCGTAGAGTCTCGGCTTTCATCCCTCGGTACTGTAATGAACACATTCGACCTGTTGGTCCTAATGGACCTTGCAGCTGAGCTCTCTTTATGGGGCTGTTGAGATCAAGTTGGGATATCGCTTGATTTTGAGAAAGAGAGAGAGAGAGAGAGAGAGAGAGAGAGAGTACAAGAAAGGTGTACTGACGAAAGTTACAGCTGCAACTAAACAAAGATCGAGGGGCTATACAATATCTAGTGTAAACGCGGAAGAATCTATTGACAAGTTTGAATATAATAGCAAAAGCTTAAGAGACTAAACGCATACTACTGACCGACCGTTCAGAGCGTATACCACTGCCATGCAAGTGCAGTGGGAAGATTAAGATGGTGTGGACAAACGGAGACCGTTCAAACTTTTGTTATGGCAGGTTATGAGCGAGCAACACGGCACAGGGTTTGCAGCAAGGACTGGAAGAAGCTAAAGTGAGAGAATATGTAAGAGAGCGTGTGAGAACAAGGTACTCACTTTGATTGATAAAAACACTACAAAAGCCTTGAAAATGAACCCTGGGAAGATGTGACATTGCTGCCTGCCGCCACCGCGCTATGTTAACTTACATGCTCCTCCCCTCTCCATCTCCTCTCTTCCTCCATCCTCCAACCCATTATTGAGTATATTACGAAGTGCAGTATCAACATAGCCTTTCTGTCAGCTGCAATTCAAGTCTTTCCGCCATTTATCAGCGCCTTGGTAAGCGGTCTTGTGCGATTGCGGATACTGGAGAAGAAAGGGACAATAATAACAAATGGCCAAATAGCCAAGTCGCAATACCATATACCATTCGCCTCCACAATAATCTCTTCCTTCGAAGATACGAAAGACCATGAGTCATCGCGGGATCATGGACATTATCAGCCTCAGCGGTGTATCTCTGGAAAATCTCCAAACGATCGGTCCCCGCCTTTCAGTAGAGTATAAGTACATTCAAACATTGATCACGCCTTCTTAGCCGCCTCAGCCGCGTCCTCTTCCTGCCAGGACAGGATCACTTTCTGCTTGCTGATCCTCCAGGGATTCTCTCCCTTCTCCTCCAACTCCTTCAGTCGGACGAGCTCTAGGTAAAATCGGCCCTATGTGGGGAACTGGTGGTTAGATCGTCCTCTATTTTTTCGAAATAATGCCATGCTTTTCGCTCCGACTTGGGGGTGCGCAAGCACTGTAAATGAACACCTGGGTAGGGAGAGTAAGATGAATGACAGTATAGACTCACCCCGTTTTTCCTAACCATAACTCGCGGCCGACCCTCGGCATCCCGACGATATAGCCACGCGTTGGCGTACGCGACGACCGTGCAGCTGTCCGGCCGCGTAGTGGTCTTGGTTGTAGGCTGCGGTAGCTCGATCAGGAGATCCCTTTAGTGAAGACAACACGTCAGTCACACATCAATCCAATCTCGTCGCTTGAGAAAAAAATCCTCCCCAAAAACTTCGTTCCTTCCTCAGATGAAGTCGTGACCTCCCCACGGACAAGAAAACAAGAAAAGGATATTAACGGGTAAAAGGACACGAAGTTGCCGAGGTTAGGAAGGGGAGGGAAACTCACTGCACGGTATGCTGGGTCGAGTCGTACGCGCCCAGGATCGACTCCAGGTTCTTGGCCCACTCCTCGCTTGAAATGTCCTGCGGCGACCCGCCCAAGAGGCTCGTGTAGTCGAGGTGCACCTTCGGCGCGTACACCGAGGCGATCAGCATCGAGGACGATACCGTGTCGAAGCCGAGCGTCTGTGAAGGGTTGTCGTTAGTGGGCTTGGGTTCTGGGCTATGGGAGGTGAAGACAAGGGAAGGCCGCTCACCATCCGGAATATGGTGTCGTGGATGTTTGCCCTGTCCAGCAGGTAGGTCTGAACATCGTACGGAGCGGCCATGTTTTGTTTATATCAGCAAGTTTGCGGTGGTTACAAATAATCTCATGTGGATTGAAGCTTCAAAGTCTTGCAATAGCACTGAATGAAAGCATCTTCATATCCATATCCAATTTCCCCACCTGTCTTATACCTGCCTGCAATGACATAATGACATAATATCGCAGCATTCATATCTCCTGCACGTCCCCCGCAGTCGTAAATACGGGAAATTAAGTCCGGTGGATTAAGTCCGGTGTAAGTCGATCTCCGAATATCATCGGCTCTTCGTCTTTCTTGTTACTCGCTAATGAATCTAATGATATTGATCTGCAAATCGGGAGCGGCTCCTCAGATGTTCTTGTTCAATGCATATCGAAAGCTAGCCTCTAGCTAGTTGGGCTGATCGGGTTCAATCTGAGATTCTGAGTCAATCATTTGGCTACTCGAAAGCTGCTTGACTCGAATTCACAACGCTCAAGTTGAGAGAATTCTACAATACAACTTCAGTTTTGAGACATGATTCAAGTCTCGGCAATCCTATTCGACGCTTCATAATTTATGTTTCAAATGCATTTTATACTGTTGTGGAATAATGCAGGTTTAGAAGATTGCATATCTCAGGAGATTGCATTTCCTAACGAACTCGACTGACTCCATCGCAGATCCTCAATTCTGGGCTCGTAACTTCCTTAGCCTTACAAAGCACTTTTGAGGTCTGCGTGAGATTCCATCGAAACCCGCGTAGCCGCCGAGCGACTCAGGTATTTCTAGCATTTCAAAGTTCCAAACCAGCAGGGACATGACGGTCCTTATTTCCATGTGCGCCAATCTTCTACCCCAGCAAGCCCGAGGTCCCAGGCCGAAGCCGAGTTGTGGTCCTGCAACACCGTCGAACTCGACTTCTTTCCCTTTTTGAACGAGCCAGCGTTCGGGATCAAAGATCTTCATGTCCTTCGTCTCGTCCCAGCTCCGATCCTTTGCCGCCCTGGACGTCGGGCTCCGCTTAGTGTCGTCGATGGGGAGGGACGGCGACAGGAAGCCGGGCCCGTTGGAAACCAGGAAAATTTGGCTTCCCTTGGGAATCCACTGGCCCAAGACCTCGGTGTCGCACAATGCTTCACGCGTCACGGTGACGGCGGTCAAACGCAGCATCTCATCGATCACGGCATCGAGGTAGGGAATTTGGGCGCGCCTAAGCTCCTCGAAGGTCGGAAATCGCTTTTCCTCGACGGCTTCGGGGAGGGCGGAGTACAGCGCTGACCGAAGCTTTGATTGAGCGTGGGGGTGGCCAGTCAGGTACTTCGTTACCCAGCCCATGGCTCCGCCAGTGGTGTGGTGGCCTGCAATTATGTCGCCAAAGATCTGATTTAAGAATGTCTCTGATCAGCAATGCGTGCAACCAGGTCGGCCGACGTGGACAGGGAATCAGAGCTTACCTCATCTACCAGAAAGTGGTTCCCGAAGTTGGGCTCTCGGCCCTCCTTTCCTGCGGCCGTCTCCTCCCGCACCAACATATGCTCAAGGCCTGACTTGATTTCACCCGTGTGATAGTTTTCGACAGCTTTCTCAATTTGTTCCCGGACGATTCGGTCCTTCTGGGAAAAGATCTTCTTGTACCAGGACATCTTCTTCCACCACCAAAGACTAAGCCGTGGAGTCCAGGCAACCACAGTCTTTTCTACGACTTCGGGTGCCTCGTGAACCGCCACGAGAAAGTCGTTGATCGGGGCCTCGGAGAAAGTCACCGGTTCGTCAAGGTGCCCGTCTTGTATCTTCGAAGGGTCGAGTTGTGCGGTGGATTTCACCTGTGGGCCTATAGCCGTGTCTGTTAGGTTCTCGCCGAATGCAAAGCCGATCATAACATCGAGGGAGGCGTAGTCAAAGTCGGCTTTGACACTGAACGGCCTGCCATTGGCTAAATTCATCTTGGTTTCGAAGAGCTTCACGAGCTCAAGCCCTTTGGAGTGCATAATAGGACCTACGAAGGTGTTGAGGAAGCTTGGAGTCATAAGATCCTGTATCCACCGGCGAGACGCTTTCCAGATACTGTTCGTCTTGAAACGTGCGTGAAAGTCGCCCAGACACCCCATTCCATCAGTGATGAAGGTGGACTTATCAAAATCCTTCCGCCTCGTCAGGATGTCCTGGGACTCGCGGAAGTCGGCGAGCAGTATCCACGGCTTGGAAAAGGGGTGCACGAATACCTGGCAAATTGGAGATCTCATCTTCTCTACCTGGTTGGTGCACCATATGCCGAACTCTCCCGTGACGCTGATGTCACGAACCATGCCGGGCCCGTCGCCGAACAGCGACTTGGTGGCCTCGGGGTTGTATGCGATGCCCGGGAGAGGTTTTGGGAGAAGCCATTGATAAAGTGCGTAGATACCAACGGCGACGAAAGTGAGGGCAAGACACAACGTCGGCGACACCAGACCAGAGTTCACTGGCATGATACTGGCGTACAGTGTCATGGTCACGAAAGATTAGGGAGGGATGGTTAATTTTGACGAGACTAGTGGCTAATGAGACCAGTGGCTAATGACATCCATTCAGAAATTCACAGCTAACGAGCCTTGTAGCTAACAAAACGCACCAAACTTTCAATACTACATACAAGTAAAAGAAAGCGGAACGGGGAACTCATGCAAATAAATACGTATAACACATCGAGTTAACAAATTATACTATCAAACTATCCGAAACATGTTATTAACTCTACGGTATCAGCTAGGTCTTGTACAGGCTCAAACGCAAAGGCTTGGCCTATCAGTGTTTCGGCCGGCCAAATTCGGCCGGTCAACGTCGGCCAGGAATGGAGCAACGAGGAGGATAACGGGATGTGGAGGAAAGGAATAAGCGAGACTTACGCAAATATATATTCGAATTGCCTTAGACAGCGACCTACCTAAGTTGATCTTCCCCCCTTCCTAGACTGACTAGATCTAGCTATTTTGAATCTAACAATTCTATAGCGCTTAACGTAGCACCCGGGTAAACATAAGAGAGAATATCTTTTGTTTGAGGGTAAGAAAAGACTACGTAACTATTTACTTGTAATAAAATAGACAGATCGAATAAGATCGTAAGAATATAAGGAAATGAAATAGTAGCTTTAAGTTCAAATCTTAGACATATATAAGAGACTTCTGCTTGAAAAGATACGAAGAAAGATAGGCACTTAGGGTTAGGGCCGTGGACTGCTTATATCGAAAGCGGCTAGACCTTGTCAACCTAGAAGGAGTTGGGGACGATCAACGACTCATAGAAGGAGTTGGGGACGATCAACGACTCAACGTAGATGGGTCGTCAGATGGGTCCGAGATACTGACTGATACCCGATGACTCAATGCATGCGGGACTGATCAATTGATCACCAGTCCTAAATCCTATCTCGCGCGACTGTACAGAATCAAAACTCAAACAGATGGAACGCGCGTTGGCTATTTCAGCCGGTAAAGGCCCTGCCGACACATTTCGGCCGACAGACATCGGCCAACAAGGATTGACCAAGTCATTGATGGCGTGCTGCCGATATGATCATTTTGCTGATGTCATCTTCTCTCTGCCGATGGCCAAGTGCCGTCCTCGCTACTCGTCAGGACTCAGCGGGATTCGAAGGGACTGCACTTTGTGCGGACGTGAAGCATGACTCCTATTGATACCCTGACCGAGAAAGGAGTTTCGCAATGTTGCACCAGTGCTTTTTACGCCAACCGTAACGGTGTACCTGACAACGCATGATCTTGAATCTGTTGGTGTAGAGAGCGTCGAGCACTTCATATCGTGATCAAGTACTAGAGCAAACATGACTCGGTTCTCTCGCCTTGCGGCATGCGGTCTTGTACTCCTACAGCCTCTCGCGGCTAATTGCGATCTTGCATTCCAACAGCCTCTCGTGGCTGCTAGCGATCTTGAACTCCAACAGCCTCTCGCGGCTGCTTGCGCTCTGTCCGATCCTGATAGCCTTTGTTCCTCCACACGGCGAGATCTGACGCCCGAGCAAGCCCAGCGTGAGCTGGGTCCGCTGCTGTCCAATACCTCGAGCATCTTCGGGCCGAGTGATCCTCGCTGGCTGGACGCGACGGAGAGATACCAGCTGTATGCGGTGCCTGATATCCAGATGGTGGTGCAACCCAGACTTGAATCGGATATCCCAAAAATTGTGGGTGTAACCGTTGTTGCTCACCAATGTGCAGTCGGCATAAATAATAATCAGAAAACGATGGCTAATACTTCACAGATCGAATATGCCAACAGCAATAGCGTCCCATTCATGGTGGTTAATCGTGGGCATTCCTTGACTGCCACATTGGGGAACTTTGCCGGCATCCAAATCGACATGTCGGTCTTAACAGACATCACCATCCAACCAGATGGGAAAACCGCGTGGTTCCAAGGCGGAACATATGATCATCAAGTCATGGTGGAGCTTTGGGAGCTAGATTACGTTGCAAGTACGGGTTCCAACTCTCCATTTGCATTTGAAAGCGCCATTGGAAACTAATATGCATGGGCTATTAGCCACGGGAAGTTGCAGCTGCGTCGGGATGATGGGTCCTGGTCTTGGTGGCGGTCACGGACGCTACCAAGGACTTTACGGCTTGATCAGCGACAACCTTGTTAACTTGAACGTCGTCCTGGCCAACGGTACGGCTATCAGGGTCAATGAAACGACCAACACCGAACTGTTCTGGGGCATGCAAGGCGCCGGACACAATTTCGGCATCGTGACTAGCTTTGAACTCAAGATCTACCCGCGCGAGGTGGAATCCTGGTATTACAAGAACTACATTTTCACCCAGGACAAACACGAGCTACTTTTCGAGGAAATAAATAAGTTCCAAAATAATGGCACCACGCCCAAGCTAATGGCCGCCAACTACGGCTTATACACTATGGACACAACCGTAAGCGAGACTGAGGTAAGTCGTCGCTCTGAAAAAGTTCGCCGTGCCATCTGATCTTAAGTAGGCCATTATTTTCTGGTCTTTCGCGTACGCTGGCCCCCAGGAGGATGCGGAGCCACTCCTGACGCCCTTTGAAAACCTCGGCCACATCTGGGAGGAAGATGGTAACGTCCCATTTCCACAAGTCCCCGATGTCCAAGGATCCGGAATGAACGATCCGCTCTGCACTTCAGGGAAAACGCACATCACGACCACCGCCGGCTTGCAAGTCTATAATATCACAGCGCAGCGCCAGATCTATGAGTTGTACAACCAAAAGGTCGCGGAACATCCCGAGCTTGGGGGCACCCGGGTGGTCATGGAGGGCTACTCGGTAGAGGGTGTCCGGGATTTTAATGCTGACCTCTCGGCCTTTCCTCATCGCGATGAATATCTGCTTACGTAAGTCACCATTTTTCTTCCGTCACGTGGACTAACGGCAACGATACAGGTACTTCGACGCCGTACCTGAGCCGGATTCCGGCCTCGAAGACTTCGCGATTGAGTGGGCCAAGGAGACCCGGGATCTATGGAACGCCGGTCAGCCGGAGCGTCTGCCGACGACATACCTCAACTACGCCTTTGGTGATGAGCCCCTTGAGGCCATTTACGGCTACGAGCCGTGGCGGCTGGGAAGACTGCGCGCTCTAAAGGCCGAGTATGATCCGAACAACCGGTTCGGCTACTACAACCCCATCCCCCTGCCTGAGTAGAGATACGATTAGGCAGTTTTTATTTTATGGATTTTGTCTCTAGGTTATCACTCATTTAGGTAATAGAAAGCTTGTTTTTAAATCTCGACTGCTGTTACCTGTCAAATATACCTTCTTTCCAGTTCTGTCGTACCGCCGGTCATTTCCAAACAAAAGCCTTGTTCCATCGATTTTGCTTTCGATATGTATTTGGAGTGTGGAGGCCTAGAACCTTGACAGTTCGAGATCCGCACTGGCCACCGTCCTTTCTCTCCGCGCGGAGCCAAGAGGTTGCATGCTACGATTTGATGATGCTGGGCGACCCTGATGCCGAGGACCAATTCGCGCCGGTGCAGATTGCGGACGACTTCCGGCGACGCTTCACCAAAATGTGTCAGACCGAACCCAAGAGCACTGGCCAGCGGGGGTTGTGCCTATGGGACCGAGAAAAGGGGTTGAAGCCGTCGATTATTTCGCCGACTCCTGTGAGTTGACTACTTGGAGGTGTGGGAGGCTTGGGGCTTGAAATGGCCCGAGCTTGCTGGATGTCGAGTCGCAGTGACTGATCGATTTTTGGTTTTCGGACGCGCATTTGATGAAGAGAGCATTCGTATGATCTGTATCGAATCAAATACCTGTGTGTCCGTGGGGGGCGCCGGGGGGGGGGGGGGGGGGGTTTTTGTTCTCTGTTCTCAAAAATGCGGCCAAACAAAACATTCTCTTTTCGATCTCTCTTGAGAAGGAAGAAACAGCAAAGCACACAAACGCAGAAGTTATCTGGTCGTAGCAATAACGTATCGAGGAGACGTGAGTCTAGGAAGTGAGCGTATGTTGTAGAGGAATGTGGTTGATTGCCAATGACAATACGGCTCGCGGACTAATGAATCTTGAACCATTAGAAATCTCGAGTCGAGGTGCGGCGGCTCCTGGCCACCTGGAGAAACTGATTCAAACGACCAAAGATTTATGATCAATTTATCGAGGGCATGGTGTACTGCTCGGAGAGTCAAGATGGATGACGACGTCTTGCATGGGTGGCGGAGCCTCGCTTCCGATACAGCCTTGTTCATTTGGAATGTTTACGGCTTTCCTCTTTCGCCGTTCTTGTGCTTGCTGTGTGTGTCATAGCTCATGCGCCCGAGGCAGACAAAAGGTCAAAAATGTGCCCATGCCTGGCAGTAGAAAGATACCGTTGTACCATTGAGAGAGGCTTTGCAATGGGTTTCGGCTTTAGCGTGTCAGACATCTGCGGATAGAAAATAAAAAGCACCGCAACACCATTGTACCAGCGCCATTAGGAATCGAACCTACTACGAACTAAATACCAAAACACGGATGCGCATGTTTGGCGTACATTCTTCACGATGAAGTCAAGCAAGCGCCAGGGATCTGTCAGGAATCTGCACGGGAACGAATGTGGACCCAGCCATCTCAGTCAGTCCGACCAGGCTGCGCTTGGGGCTTGCCTGGACAATTGCAAATAACTTTCTCTACTGTATATGCAGACTATCGGTGCCCCCACGGTGCCAAAAAGCTCGGAGAATACAGAGTTGGATTCACCTGACCCACAAACAAATCTGGTCTTTGACAACGTCCGCTTTCACACTACTTCCGACCGAACCAAATTCCTCCGAGGTCTGCGTCAGAGGTTTTGGGGAAAGAAAGTTTGCATTACGGATTCCGAAGCTCCAACGTGCGATATCCACACATATTGAGAAATTGACGGCGTTCAATGTCCTTATCATTCAGTACGTGTTCATTGAGGAGAGTTTTCCCGTATTTGACGGCTGATCCTTGCGCGTCTTAGGTCTTGCCAAAGTGGAATTCAACAACCTCACGACCTCTTGGTGAAGACTTCGGCCGATCAGGCGCTCCAGCTTGACTCCCTCTCAGACCGCATGAAGGCATCACAAACTCGTGTAGAAGCACAACTCCAAACCATACTTGCAAACCAGCAGAAGTCTAAAAGCCCGATTATGTCCCAAAGTCTAAATGCCTCTTCGCCAGAGAGTCGTCAGACATGAGATGGACCTAGATAGGCTTTTAAGGGATGAGGATATCACGTCAGTTATGATTCAGAAGGACCGCGGACTTCTAGAAACGCAATGAAAACCACCCTCAGGAAAGAGAAGTTTTTGGGCGAATCGATACTACAGACGTACATGACTGCGCCTGAGTACCACGTCGACAACATCAGCATATCAAGCATCATTCAACCAAGAAACGCATCTCATCTGGGCCTTCTTCCTGTTCCATCTCCAATCAGCCTTCTAGAATCTGCACCGCCTCGCAGTGCAGGCTTTACAGATGCCTTCCTTGAAAGACAACATGGCGCTGCAAAGCTCTCTGGATCAAAAGAAAAACGTTGACGATGGGATACGGTCCCTGCTTCAAGGCGTGAGTGGCGAGGAACTCAGTGGGGAACACAACCAGAACGACATCGAAGGCGTTATGCCCGAAGAAACTCCTTTTCATTTCGAATAACACGGACCCCGCTTTCCCATTTTTTGGAGCCCGGAGAATCCACTAGGAAGCCCGAAAAGGAAAATACTAGCGTTCATCTTTGAGGCCCCGATAGGGAGTCAAGAGAGCCAACTAAAGGATGGGCCATCGATAACGGATGCATAACCTGAACATGGCTACGATGCGGTAGAAGAGCACTCCAATAATAGCATAAAACGAAGATCCTACGGCCCTGGACCGCAATATTATATTTTAGCTGGTTCCCTTGGGCCTTGGCAGAAGTACTATTCAATGAGATGGCAGGTCACTACATGATTCATCGAGGCGGACGGCGATAGAAGGTGTTGGGATCTATGAGAATTGATTAATTCTATGGAATGGTATTTAGCTACTTAAATACCATGTGAAGCCTATGCCAAGACTAGTCATTTGCCACCGTGCGGAGTAGCTACAACACAGTGCTGCAGCATATTTCAACAGGAGGTCAGCCGCGGGTGGGTCTCAAGCCAATACAGAAGATGCACTTGTCCCTCAGCATTGGAACGAATTCGGTCTGCTTGCTTTTCGTTCCCTCTACACGATTCCACCTCTGAGAACATAAAATGGGTAACGTGACGGAGGTATTGCACTCTACGAACGCTCAGAACTCCAGAGCCCTTTTTACGACAAAGTTGAATCCCTTCGCTTCGACCGAGCTTCTCACACACAGACCTCCAGAATCCGAGCGTAGTACGCAGATTTTGATCTAAATGTCTCGGCGAAGTCAAACTACCATTAGCAGATCCATCAGTGATTTCGGGTCGTCACCATGGGCCAAAATACTCCACTTGCAATAGTTTGATCCAACACCATTCGTAACAGTCCTCTGTGCCTAATGCGGATGGTCTGCTCCTATGAATGTCTTATACAAATGGTCAGAGTTCCGCGTTCATCGATAAGTGAAACGTACTTCCTACTCCACTTTCTAGTACGTCGACCTCGGACACGAAATAGTAGCACTCATGCCACAGGCTTTCGGCCGTAAGCGACATGGCTAGTTTTCCAACTCGTCAGCATCCGGCGCTCTTCACCAGAGTATAAGATATAGAACGGGTAGACCTACAAGTCAAGCTGAGCATGAATCTTGGGGTTTCTGAAATCCATGCGGACACTCGCGAGGAGGACCTGCACCCTCTCTGGCTGCCAACCGAGTACTTGCGTCATGAGTCGGAGAGTCATTCCCTCCAACCCATCTTCGAGTGTCACCACATTCCACGCACCGACTGTTTTCTGAGGAAGTATCAGCCGACTCACGGGAAACCTCGCAGGGAGTTCGAAGAGCTTACTAAATGTTGGTCTTTTGGCCACGGTCCAATCGGCAGACGGAATCGTTCATGGTACACGTCCGCAAAGCCTGCATCCTTCATCCATCCTTCAATCTTTGGTCCCGGCTCTGGATCCTTGCCGAAGGAGACACAGGCACCACATCCAACATCGTTCCACTCCCATTCCGCGTGCTCCGATGTGAGTGACCCATCTTCGGAGTAGATACGAAGATTATAATCCTGGAATTCGGTGTATCCGCCAGGCTTTGTGGCTTCAAAACATTGGCGTACTAACTTCTCCCAGTCACTAATTGCCGCAGCTAGGTAGCGGCAATGGACAAAGTCAAATTGATGTTGGAATGTCCAATTCTCTTCGGCATCGTCGACTTCGAATTTGACGTTGGCCGGCACCCTACGGGCGTTTAAGCAATGGGACCAAATGGGTAATGGGTACCTGGATTACTTACCATGTTGGCTGCGTTGGGCTTAGATCAGTACCAAGGATTTCCGAGTCTGGGAAATCATCGCCCATCTCGATAGCCCAGATGCCTGTCCCAGTTCCAATGTCCAGAACTCTGGCAGGTTTACCTATAGGCGCCAGATAGAGCTTATCACGCATAGTCATTTTGAACATTTGATGGCTTAGGTCGAGACGATCCAGTTCGCTCTCGTCGTTGGGCATGATGTAGCTTCCATCCTTGAAAGCGTGGTATCTACGACCGTTCTCGATTGGGTACCTCTCAATGCTGCTGGTTAGAGATGCGGTATACCTTGATCTGTTGAAAGGCTGATTAACTCCCCGGGCGCTGAATATACACCAATATTGTAAAGAGGCACACACACATCATCCCCAAGGCTGGAATCGGATTCGTCGATGAGCTGGGGAAAGCATCAGTGATGTCAGTAGTGAGCCTCTACCTTGTATTCGTGCTTACATCTGGGTCTGCCTGGATATTCTGCGCTGGGTGCGCTGTTGCTGGCACGTTGGCCATGACTTTGTCAATGAGTCAAAATTTCAACGCTCTGAAGTGACAGAATGTCCACAGGCGGGGTAAGAGGTACTTTTGAGTCGAATTACACTTGGTTGAGGGGAAAGATGTGGGATTGCGACCAGACCATACCCGATTGCATTTAGCGATGACTTGGAAGGATTGTGGTTCGTAGCTCGCGTGCTACGCTATCATGAGAGTGACAGAAATCCAATCGACCCTTGCCAATCGTACCTTGCCAGCGCACCACTCGCGATTCCTTTCTCTTCGGCCATGTGGTGACCTTGATAAGAGTAGGGGCCTTTTTACAAAGTACTTCACTTTGTCTCAGTCATGTAGCGGAGCTGTAACCCAGTGATGGTCTTCATCATTCCCTCTTGTTCCCGGGACCCTTAGGTATCTTAAGGTAGAAATGAGTTCCCTCGCTTATTAGCGGCGGAGACACCCACTCATCGAACAGCCCTGCAGCACTGTCTTGGTATGTGTTGGTATATATTTGCCAGTGCACGGAATGCTTTCTTTTCAATCAACATCTACCGTTATTTCAAAAGTAAGTATAGACTCTATGTTACGGACTAGGACAGGCAGGACAGCCTCTTCGTGACTAGCGCTCCTTGACGCTCCCGTATGATCTAGAGTACTGTCACTCCAGATGTCGCCTCATCTGCCCCCTCAAAGGACTTGAAAAAGGTTCTCCCTCAGATTCGTTCCGGAAAACCCCCCTGTTTCCAAGCCCTGTACCCACCGTCCAAGTCCGTCGCGTTCTCCAAGCCCAGTTCCCGCAACGCCCTGGCCGCCAAAGAGCTCGTGTACCCCTCCTGACACATGACGATGACCCTCAAATCGTACCGATCCGCAACCGCCAAGCGCGCTTCGCACCGGGGATCGAGACGCCATTCCAGCACGTTGCGTTCCATGACCAGGGATCCGGCGATTGCGCCTTCCGCTGCCCGCTGTGCTGCTGGCCGGATGTCGACCAGGAGCACGGGAGCAGAAGACGGTGTGGCCGGCGCTTGGAGCTCGGTGAGCGCTTGGCTGGGCGTGATGCGCTTTAGGTGAGAGCGTGCTTCGGTCAGGATTTGGCAGATGCTTTTTGAACCTGGAGGCGGTGTGGGGGGTGTCATTGTGATGGCTACGGTGGGAGTTGGCAGAATTGCAGGAAGATGCTCCCATCATTAGATACTTATGATTGCACAATTTGCTCACAATTGCACAATTGCACAACTTTGCCACTCAACGAGTGTGCCAAGGCCGGCCTCCACTAGCGCCTTGGCATTATTTTATACATCAACCGCTCAGCGAATTTGGGTGCGCCCAGACTGCACTAACATCCGCAATGACAGGTCATAAAGCAATTCAGCTAGTAGTTGACTACTTAACGCCGAGGAGTCTTCTCATATCGGAAACCCGGGATCTGAAACAGCCGGCATATCTCCTCGTCGTTGCGAAAATAGTCAAATGCCCAACCACCCTGCACATGATGCTCGACAAAGTACCTCCAGGCTTGAACACCTTGGGTAGAGTGTTGATGACTTGTCATGTCCTTGTAGCCGACGACCACCAATCCATCCTTTGCTCGCGAAAGACCTACGTTCATTCTTCTAAGGTCCTTGATGAATCCCATAGGATACCGGGTTCCACCGTGAACGACCAGGTCAAGAATACAATAGGCATATTCGTCCCCTTGGGACCCTTCGATGGTTGATACCGTGACATTGATGTTCATCGAGCGAAAGATTGCTCGAAGCAAACGCTGCTGGCCCGTATAGGGCGTCAGGATTCCAATCCTGTTTTCAGGTAGACCGTGCCTCGTCATTGTTTGAATTAAGTCAAGGACTATCGCAGCAATTGTCGGGTTGACGGCTGAGAGTCCGCGACGTTCTCGAAAGAGCAAATGATCCCCGCCGCAGTGCACAAAGATGGATTGATGAGATATCCTCATGGTTTCTTGTGCCCAGTCTCTGAATCTTTCTGCGTCTGGACGATTAAATGTGCTCGGACTGTCGCGGACATTGGCATCGTAAAAGAGCTTGTTTACACAAGACGAGATGTCTGGATGCATGCGGTATTGTACATTCAACCTCAGGTATTCGCAACCTCCATTCATCAAGCGGCTCTGCGAACTTAATTAGTGACTTGTTTGGAGGAGGAATAAAGGAGTCATGCGGCATACCTGGAGGGTCAGAACAGTCGATGCAAAGAATTCCGATAGCTTGAACAGTACACAAGGCGGTAATTGCTTCGGATCACCGAGTATGACAATCTTGGCGAGTCCCTGCGGTGTGACATGCCGGGCAATGGCCCCTATTGATTCGACTTCTCGCATTTGCGAGCCTTCGTCCATCATGGCCGCTTGGACCCGAAATACGCGGCATGCTTTGCTCGAAGCTACCGCTGTCGTGGCCAGTATTAGACGTGCATTCATGATGTAGAATTTCTGAACCTCCAGCCAGGTGGAATTGAAGTTATTGATTGGGTTATTATGTTCATCCAGTGCTCCTGCCGTCTGAACAAAGTCCCAACTTTCACATCGGGCCCGAGCGGCAATGAGCCGCTTTATTAGGTGATGCTCTGCCGCATCCTCACGGGTGCGGGGCTTGAATGCCTGAGACCGGTTGTTGATTACCCGATAGCGCCCTAAGATATGATTGGGCAGAGAAAGGGTATCCGCTGAAGTCCCCGTGAGCTGCTGTTCCAGATACTGTTCCAGACTGGCTTGAATGGCGATATCAATGGGGTTGATGGTTGTAAAAGAAGGGCTCGGTGGAGAGCCCTCAGTTTCAATCTCGAGACGCCTACCACCTTCAGTCCACTCATCATCCTCTTCCCTCAGTCTCATATCGGGATCTGCGGTGATTTGTTCCAAAGCGTCCACTTTGATTCTATAAATACCATGAGTTGCTTCATCGTTCGCTTGCAACTGCTTCAGAAGTCTGCCAGCGGCTATGTCAACCGCCTGGTTGGAGGCGGCGATGAACAGGACGTTGACATTCTGTAGTAAATAGAACCTCATGATGACACATGACAAGTTCGTCTTGCCGGTGCCTGGGGATCCTTGCACGATAGATAGGCGCGATCGAAGGGTGGTTCCGGGGACACCGACTGCGTCCCTGAAAGCCTCTTCCTGGACAGCATTGAGAGGTTGATGGCGTATGAATTCTTCGGCCAAGTTGGATCGGAACATCTGACCTCTGCCCCGAGGTATATCATGCAACAGAAGTATCTTTTTCAGCCAGTTGTTTTGGGACACTCCATTGCCGCCGTACATAACACGGCGCACAGCGCTTCTCATCTCGCTCGTTTGGGCCTCTGCTGGACCGAATCTGAATCTCCCAACATGTTCAACCAATACAAAACCTCCTCGGCCACCGAGTCTTTTTACTATCATTCCAACATCGTATTCACTGTCTCCAAATGTACCGGCAATGGTCCGACCGACGAACTTTTCAACAGGACCGAATGTGTCCAGACGGACTTCGAGTTCCACATGGGTACATGTATTGTCAGGACGATTAGTAATCGGTGGATCTTGTAGCGTGGAGCAGTACTTACCAGGTTCAGGTGGAGGGGGCAACTCCTCTCGATCAGCATTGAGACTTAGCCGAATTAACCACGAGCGGTCCGCAACATGAGTTGATGTTAGACAGGCACGGAAATCAAAACCATATCGTCCATTCCACGTTGCACGACGTTCGCCTAATACCCGTCCTTGATCCTCACGATAGAACTCGCCCATCTTGAAGGTCTCGTACTGACGCTCATCGATGTACCTGATTGGTGCCGCCATATAAGAGATCTCATAGGGATCGATCCAAGTACCGGGGAAATTACCAGGCCAGCCCCTCTCACGCTTCCTGAACATGGCCTCAAGATCTGAGCCGCGATCTGGGAAGGGTATCTCACCAACAGCAGGCTCGTTGATCTTTATGCGTTTGGCCCAGCGATGGAAATGAGGTGGTGTCGGTGAAGGCTGGGCGACGAAGAAGTTGTAGGACTCTTTCTGAACGCAAGTCATTAGCTTTGGATGACAATGTCCGGTGGGGTGGAGGTTACCATTTTGAGGCTGGCTTTGGTCAGGACCTCTATCGTATTGGTTTGCGTAATCTTGCGGAAGTGCTGGACCTTGTCACGGTGTAGGGGCTGGAGGTGGTCAAGACTGGCGTTGAAGTTGAAGCATACAGGTTGGGAGTAGTTCCAGCTCAGTTTAGCTGGCCCACTGCGACCTATGACACTTGCGTACCTTGTACGACTTTCGTCTGTCAAAGGGACATCGAGTTGAAGAGTCAAGTTGGTGAGAATATCCGAGAAGGAGAAACTCGCTGTTGGAGGTTGATGTGTGCCGGGTAGAGCGGCGGGGCGGTCCATGGCATTTCCGGCATGTGCCCAGGGGCGGAAGATTGCCCATGTGTCATGAAGGGGATCGAGGGCAGCTCCAACAGTGAGACGGAGTCGAATCCTTGGGAAGTCAGATCCCCCTTCAATGTATATCCTCACAGAACACTCCGGATCTGGCTCGATGAGTGCAGACTGATCGTCTTTCCGCAGTCTAATCACACAAGGATCGAACTTTGGTGTCTTCAAACAGTTCTGATTGTCGTAGATGGAGAGGGTCTTGCCCTCGTTGGCCCCTTGAAAGACATATCTCCCCCAATTATGAGGTACGTCGCCGTATCTATAGCCTGTCAGAACGAGGTCAATTAAGGAAGTTCAAGTTCTCACTCGTCCTCCATTTGAGTGATGGAAAGACAAGGCTCCGTGGAGACCTCACAGTGTGAGATTAGTGGTATTCAAAGTTCGATTTTACTATTAAAAAAGGGAAGTGAAGAAATGGTTCAACAACAAAGCACTCGATGTGGGTGGAAGAGGATGTAGATTCTATGAAGCCTTTGGCAGGAAGGTATCTCTTCGTCTGGTGAAATGGCGACATGCGCTAAAATCGGGATCTATGCCTAATACAGTACATCTTGAGGAATACAACAAGAAGAATGAGAGACCAAAGCTACCGAAATCATGCTGAGGACTGGGATGTCATGGACTGGGGGAGACGTATGCATGGCTATGACTAGCCAGGGGGGAGTGTTGGACGTGCCTAGATCATTCCACATGCATCTCATGTTTGTCCTTTATTAGATAGATCTCTTTTTGTCAGGCCATGGGTTATATACCCATGGACCTCCTTCCATAGACCATCATGCTTTTTGCTATCACACTGCTCCACCTGCTGAGCTGACAAACCTTTGAGACACTATCCCTCAAGGGACAAAAGTCAGCAATCAAGAGTCTCCTTACGCCACCACTAAAACCACAAGATGCATCTAAGACATTCATAGCCGTCATGCTCGGCATTGCGGCGGACGAAGGCCAACATACACTTTTGGATCTATCACCACGAGACCCCTTCCCCCTAAACAGGTCTTTGGTTTTGCACGAAACCACACATGGTCATAATGATTTCATAAAACCGCCTCATTGGAGTCGTCGCGTGTCCATCTCCGCTAATATTATCGGATTACCTCATCGCAACGAGTATTGTCTAGTTCATCATCCATCAAAACATGTCTCGAACATTCAGCCTTCCGGGTATCATTGATAAGAAAAAACAAGAACCCAATCGCTAAAATCCCCTTCCATACTATTTTCCAACCCTGCTGTGCCTATGTGCCCGCAGCTCCTCCTCCCAATTCATCTTCGAATGCGTCCTAGAAAGCGTAGATAACCGTTTCGCACGCACCTTTTCCGCATCAACAGCAGCTTGCTTTTCCAAATCAATCTCCATACTCCCAAGAGTCGAGGCCCGCGAAGGCTGGTCTGGGGGATGCCGAGAAATGATGCCCAGTCGTCCCGATAGCTTGAGGTAGGGTTTCGCAAATATTTTCCAGATTTTGTAAGAGAGGCGTCGCGCGTGTCTGTTGAAGGCTACCATGAGTGCGACTGCTATAACTGCGAGAGATATAGCGCCCATGTAGGTGAAAATTTCGTGTAATGTCGGTAGCGCTGTGTTTTCGTTCCCTGGTTGACCGCTCCATTCGCGTGCGTTGATACCTAATTTCAAGTCAGTCCTACCTGCTAAACGATGTCAACCATGGCTGGAGGATGGGAAATTACCAAACACAGATGCGAAGAAAGACAAGGGTAGGAAAATGATCGTGAATATCGTAAAAATCATGACAGATCGAGATTGGTCAGCAGCTACCTCTGAACTTTCTCGGGCGAGGTAGGCTTCGACGATGTTGGCTTGCTTCTGCTTCATGTCGAGCAGCTCTTTGAAAGCCTTTTGAGCGGCTTGAGCGCCCTTGAGCATGCCGTCTAACTGCTCTTTGTGTTCGGTTAAGAACAGGTCGACGTCATGTAAGAATCTGATACCGTTGAAGCCCTTTCCATGGCGGGTATTCAGATCATGGTATTGCTTAAACATTTCCGAGACACAACTTTGCTGCTCTTTGATCAGCTTGTCAATTGTGTTCAGTTCGTCTTCAATATCACGCAACTCAAGAAGAGCGTCAAGGTCTTTACGGTTATCGATGTGTTGCTGTGCATTGATATCCTTAGCCTTCTTGTATTGGTGATTGTTGCGGAACTCTTTGAAGCTGAGCGTTTGTTGTTCAGTCAAAATTGATATGTACTCTTCGAAGACTCGAAAGACCTGGAGGTTCCGGTCAGTGGTTCGGTCAAGCAAGGCCTTCACTGCATGGTAAACGGCAAGTGCAGCAAAGTCAAAAGGATCCGCGCATTGGTTCGCATAATCGCCGTTGATGTCCTGATAGATCTCACTCCGCAGATCTCCTTCCTTCCAAAGGCCGCCATCGTTTTCTTCCTTCTCTTTTGGAGCAAAAAATGTGATCACAGTCTTGCCGTCCACGATCCAGAGCCAAAGTTGGTCCACCATTAGGACCTTAGCTACACTATCCTCGGCGTTTGGCATTGAGGATTGCCGGGCCGCTGCTGCGCGGCTAGACTGAAGCTTGTGCTTCATCGATAGCTCCTTGGGTGGTGGCACATCTGCATCGGGTTTCGTGCGCTTGTACAATATCTGGTCAGCATCTCGAACAGACGTATTACGAAGCGACGGGTATCCGTATTGATCGAGAGTCCGCCGACAATGGACTGGATGATCGGACGTAAGGTGTTGCCAGATGAGCTTGTGTTCCATTGAATTTCCGCTTGCGACATGTTTTGCAATCGGGCGAGCGTGGGGTTGGTTCCTCCGCAATTTAATGATCTCCGCTCTTTTTTGCAGATTCCTGAACGAGTCCCAGTGGAGGTAAGGCAAGTATGCCACGAACTGGACGTCATTAATAGCGCTCAGCGGTGTCGTTATCCCCGTGTCTACGTGCAGCTCTGAGCTCTTTGGCAGCAAACACTTGACGCTAGGCCTCACAAAACGGGCGTGGGGTGATGCGTGTCGTGACTGATTATGCTGCGAGGACCACATCTTGTCCATCAGGAGGTTGGTGTGAAGATTCTGATCATCCGTGTCCTGAGAGATTGCTGTGAGGACGTGAGGCACCCATCCAGTATGGGTGAAAGGAACGTGAATCCATTTGAATCGCTCGGAAGATGCACTGGGCAGTTGAAAAAGGTGCGCACGTTGAGGCCGCTTCCCTTGATCTGTGTTCTTGTTCGCCGCGTTAGATGTGAACGCAACCTTTTTAGTTGGTTTGGGGGCTAGATGGCCTGGCGATTCGGGATCGGATACCTCTATAGTCAAGGAGGGCCGCCTAGTATGCTTGGCCTTGGGAGTTGGAACAACTGGAACAGAGAGCTTTGGATATGACTCTGCTCTAGAAGTATCACTGGAGGTCTCATCGCTCTCCACAGAGGTGACTGTCAAGGTTGGAGCTGCTGGCTCCGAAGCGGGCCTGAAATCTATGGCTGGCCTGACCAATCCGTTCCTGCTACTCTCGTCCACTTGATCAGTTCCACGGACCCTCGCTTCCATACATTTTGTTGGTCCGATTTCTAGGAAAGTCTGAAGCGAAGGGTGCGCAGTCATGATCTTCATCGATCCAGGCTCTCCTTGCGTGCCCACAACATAGAATTGATGGACATCTACTTCAGTGTTCGACATAATATCGTGGTTCAGTGCGTGATGAAGACTGCGCTCTTCGGCACTGAATTCTCTCACAAAGGCGGTAATTTCGTCGATATAGAAGCTGTACAGGGTGTCTTCATCCTTGAATCGCGGAGCGCCAACGTGAGTGGTGTTCAATTGTATGACCTCTTCGTCTTCAAAAGGTGCCTCTGGGCTGCTCAACTTCCCAGAACGGCTATCCACAATGCATAGCCGGATAGTGGTCAAAGTTTCCCCGCCCGAGTCGTTGGTAGATAGTACAGTTAGGTTCGTGTCCGTACTCTCAACGTAGTTGTATATTTTCACCCCGAAAACACTGACAGCAAACCTATGGTTAAGGGTCTGCAAAGGATTTTCGAGTCAGCATTGCCTGTTCAAAGACTTTCGAGCTACGAGACATGTACAAGGAGCAAACCCTTCTTATACATGTCTACAGGCTTGAGATCCAAATTGATTGAGGACGTTTGGAATACGAAAAGACTTACTTCCAGGTCCGTATTACGTAGTAAGAAGTCGTGCCGAAGGTTTTCAGACATTTCCCATTTCAGCCCCAAATGATTCTGCACAGTTTGGACATATTCAGGCTTGGAGAGCACGCTTGAGCCGTGATGCGGTGTGGAGAAGAATGTCACCCCAAGACAGCATGCTGCGACGCTGTTCTGGCCTTCGGCGTTCTTCTTGCTGAGTGCTTGCTTGACGACGATTCCTCCTGTACTGTGACATATGAAGAGAACATGCCGCCGGTCTGACCTTTGCGCTCTGCGGTGCTCTTGAACGATCTCCAGAAAACGGCCTGCCCACTCCGCGACTCCGTATTCCTTGACCAGCGCCTCCCCAGCAGCGAAGTCTTCCGCTGATCTCTTGTGCTCATGATCGTTCGGCCCTTGGGGCGGCTTGATCTCCAAGTCCCTTTCTTGACGTGTAAGGTGATCGTATAGATGGACTTGGGCGGCAGGGTATAGTCTGTCGTGCAGTACATAGTCGAGCCGGCGGCGTTCGAAACCAGCGCTGTCGGTTTGGCGTTCCCATGTTTTTCTTGGATCAGCGCCAATGGCAGGCACGCAAATGATACTGCGCCAGGTCAGCGTTTGCGCTCATAAAAGGCAAGATCTCCTAACGTACTCGACTTCGACTCCGCCGTCTTTGGGCTTCGACAGCGACGAGAAGACAAAAGCCATGACCAAGGAACGGTCAAGAGTGTCTATACACACTCAGCATTATTACGCCGACAAAGCAAGCGATAGGTCTAAGCAAATCAAGATAAACGTCGCAACACACAGGAGAAAAGCAGCGACTCAAGACTGCCACGGAGATCAAGAAAGCAAGAAACGGCAGCCGGCAGGAAAAGCTGGGGGAGGGACAAGATCTGCCATCTGCAGCCTTGCCAGGGCTTTCGCCGGGCTATCTTCAGCCGCCAGGTCACCCCTCGCCGCCCCCAAAAAGCCCGAAGCGGCAGGGTATGCACCACCCTGCTAGACTGTAGACATCGCCCTAGACGCTGTCTATCCCGGGCTGGACCGCCAGGCCAAGGCCATGATCAACGCGGGGGTTCCCTTGAACCATTCCGTTGGCTATGGGCTGCCCGTCATTTAGTGTGGCTGGTAGGATTACTCTCGTGAAGGTTTACGTAAGAACATGAATCCTGAAGTTGCTGAAGGAAGGCAGGGAGGAATGAATGTCGTAAGCGCGTATATATATAGTAATATCATTAATATGTGCACAAGGGCGAAACCCGGGTACCCGGAGAATTAAAGTCTTTGAGGCGCATGTTCCCGCTATTTTGACACCCCCACGCCCCAGTCCTACCTATGTATTGCTCGGTTCCCTTTCAACCCGTCTTCACTTCTCTTCTGCAACCGGCCGTCTGCGGTCGGCCGTCCAAACTATATAAGGTATTCATAGTTATGTTCAGATCACATTTCATCATCCTATATAGATCCGGTCATGGCTGCCATCACAAATTCTCCCCAGATCGACCCGTCGAAACCTGCCAAATACCATGTTGCTATCAGCGAACATTTGTTGCCGGAAGATGGACCACGCAAAAGACGGAGGGTCAACATTGAGCGTGCGTGGTACCCTCTATTTCATGTCTGACGAAGCTGATTGAGGTGTTCATAGTCAATCACAGGCCAAAGTTCTCCACTTTGTCCACCAAATCCATCATTACTCCATCCACGCAAGGCCACGACAGTGGCTACAATCTCTCCCTCACGAACAAGGAAAATGGAGACATCTATCTCTATAATGGCGCCCAGCAACCCTCGGAAGCTGTCGCCTTGATCTACGATCCCAACACTCAAACCTTCACTCTCGACAAAATAGACACATCTTTCCGCTTCAACCTCCGCAGCACTCCCTCAAACAAAGACGCAGCCAGCTTAGCCACCCAATACCCCCAGCTTGAAACAGGTCTTCCCGCCCCCGAACATCTCGAAGATGACCTCTTTGACGAAGGCTCCGCAAATGACGAAGATCTGACTCGGGAGGCTGACCCGAACAATCCCTACGACTACCGTCATTTCCTCAAACCTGCTCAACAGCGTCCCTCGCCAACGCCTGAACCGTCTCCAGTGCCTAATCACAACTTCAACTCCTCCCCCATTCTCACCGGTCACCTTCCGCGCCCTTCGAAACCTAAGCACCGGTCTAAACCTCCCCCGAGAACTCGCCATCTCTCGCCTAACCCTCGGGAAGAAGCGGACGCGGATAATGAAGACAGCGGAAATGATGACCCATTGGAGATCATCGATGATTCGAAGCCAAAGAATGAAAGACCATCGCGGCGTTTCCTTGCCGGACTAAACGAAGGATTCCGTGGCGGCAGCGAACCGAGAAGTCTGAGATCTGTGGCTAGCTCTATGAGTCCGTCCGTTCGGGAAGACACCTCTGATGAGGAGAATGGAGATAGCAAGAGCAACGCAGATGTTGAAGAGATAGATCTTGGGGACGGGACTTTGGAGTCCGAGAGCCATGGTGCTGCGGAGCAAGAGGTAGAAACGCCGGGAAACGGGTGGGACGATGAGGATGAAGGAGACATGTTGGAGAAAGAGCTGGAGCAGGAGCTAGAACGGCAGGCTGATCGGGATGCTGGTCATGGGAGGGCGAATGGTGCGAATGGTACAAACGGCGTGAACGGCACGTATACCAATAGAGTGTTGGAAGAGAGCTCCGAGGAAAGCGAGGAGGAATGAGCCAGCAAAGTGTTGCTGTTAGGGCCAGGCTCTCGTCTGATGATCCAAGCTATGCGTTCAACTTCGGCGACTTGATCCCATCTCCCAAACCGAAAGCCTTCCCACCCCGAACACTCCCACCACCACTGGCTAGATTTTCCAATTTCCCAGCCAGGACCCGATGCTTTTTCATTACCTCCACCCACTCTCGATCTTCCTCGTCCTCATCTGCATTGTCATCATCCTGTCCCAGATCAGCTAACAGTAAGCTAAAATCCCCACCTAACCTCCCTAGACTCCCAGCACAATACAGAACCTGCGTTAACAGACTCTCACGGGATGACTTGTCTTGCACATTTGGGAGATATTGCTTTAGTGTTTCTTTGAGCAGACCCACGAGATGCAGAGGAAATGTTGCAAGAGCGGATGGTAGGGGTGACAGAGGATCTTGCTGCTGCTGAGTTGGAGGAGTAGACTGCGGTGTAGACACACTTTTCAAGCCGAGTGACTTGAACTTCAAGCCCAGGTCTTCCGAAGCTGAGGCGTCTGGACCTGAGGGGAAGATACTTTTATACATTGAGACGATGGCGAAAGATTGTTCACGGAAGATCTCAATGTAGCGCTTGAGGTAGCGCTCTGTTTGTTGGCCGCCGGACCAGGCGTTGTTGGTAGTCTTTTTGGTAGTGGAATTGCTCTCTCGAAGTCGTATCGCAGTCTCCTGTTCTGCGAGGTCTCGGAGAGGATCGAGTGCCGAGAGCATAGAGACGAGAGTTGCGAGACGGCAGACTAGGAATAGAGCACCCAATGTCCCTTCCCGGTTGCTGCTATTACCGTCCAATTCTGGTGCTACTCTTCGAAGCCATCCGATGGTTCGCATACCCGCTGCTAGTTTGATGTTTTGAGACCGTAGACTTGCAATGAGGTTCGAAGTCATCTCTTGCATAGCCTCTTCCGTCTGCTGGTATATCGAGCTCACGAGCTCGGAATCCTGGTAAAGCAGGTGTAGTCGCTTGATGTGCGAATGAAGGTCCAGTGCTGAGGCATAGTTGACCGTGTTCGAAGCGCCCTGTGCCGTAGAGGATGATATAGCAGAAGCAAGTAGCGTAGGCAGATCCAGTATATCTGATAACCGGTCCACGTTCCTGGCCATTAACAAAGCTTTCTTGCGCCGGTCCAGCACCTCATTCTCAGCACTTCTGCTGTATTTCTCCGAGAAAGCTACCGCTTGCTCGTCAAGTCTTGGTATCTCATTTCGCAACCTTTCTGCTTCTGCGGCTAGCTGTGGTAGGCTTGTACGTAGACTCGAAAGATGATCTGATGATGCTACTATAGCGGGATTCGATCTAGCTGAGAGCGACTGTAGAGATAAGAGGGTCGTGTGGGATGACTGTGCCAGCGATTGAGGCTCCGTGGACGTCAGAGAGGCTAAAGGTAGAGTGGAGAGACGGTTCAGGTACTTTGCAGTGACCTGGTCTGATACGCTGGGGACCGGGCGTGGAGAGGCAGGCGTGTCGAAGTAGGGTACCAGTAGTTCGTACAAAGGATCTGCCATCTTTTACCAAAGCGACTTCGACTGTAAGACCGGAGAGTCAACTCCAGTCTACAGCCTCAATACAACAACCAGCTGTCATGTTTAGCTATTGTGTTGGTGGTGTGAAAGTGGGACGGGAAATCCTCGGCTTCAAAACACCGAAGTCCTCCGCTTGAGTCAACGTTCTTCGGTGAAACATATCTTCTCACACGGGAGCAACTCTTGTTCTCAGCGGTCCTCGACCACAGCATTTACGAAAATGTCCGAACCCATCCCCGAATCCATCCCCACGTCCTCGGACCCGCGCTCCAAACGCCCTCTCAAACGCCGCGCCCTCACCCCCGTCACCCAACAAGCCTCCCAAGTCGACGCCCTCTTCGCCAAACCCGACCGCGACATCCCCATCCCCTCCTCCACCGCCCTCACAAAGAAGTCCACCCTCTCCGCCCCGCCAGAAATCGTTGCCAACGTCCAAGGCTCCAGCGCCGGCGCCGGCAGCGGGGAATTCCATGTGTATAAAGCGAGTCGGAGGAGGGAATATGAGAGGGTGAAGATGATGGACGAGGCCGTGGCGAGAGAGAAGGCGGACGAGGAGTTTGAGAGGAAGAGGGAAGAGATGAAGAAGAAGGATGAGGAGAAGACGGGGAAGAATAGGCGGAGGAGGGATAAGAAGAAGAATAAGGGCAAGGATGGGGATGGGGAGGCCGAAAATGGAAAGCAAGAAAAGAATACGAATGGGAATGGAAATTCTAACATCGGTCGTGTTGCTCTGCCCGGATCGAAGCAGGATGAGGAGTCGGGGGATGAGCTACCTGCTACGACTGCAGAAGACGTTGGGGTTATTATTCACGATGATGATTGAGGGCCGAGGCAGGGACGGAAATACGTGTTTCAAGCAGCTTCATATTCATTAATGCTCATGCGAACAAGCTGGCATGCAAAACCATGGCAACAAACAGTGGAAGCAGCTCAGGACCGAAGATGGCGGAATTGAGAGCGACAATGACTGCTTAACTGAGGATCCAAGACAACACCTGGCATTTAGCTTCTTCCCAGAGCTTAGAGGTCTGGCTCACCCGAGTCACTTGCAAAACAGATACGGTGGCCTACCCTCAGCTATCTGTGCACTCAAGCGCTGTTGTTAACTTTTAGCTAGGAGATTGACGATGACGAGTGTCCTGCTGGATACAGTCTGACTACAGGCGTTGATGTAGTGTTATCAATGTTTTAGATAGCTTGTGATACTGCATGCTATTCTGCTTCCCCACATCCTGCCCTCGCAGCATGCCATCAGCCATGTCTCGGTATCCGCCTCACCCTCGTATCCCTGCTTCCCGCCATCCTCCATCCTCACCCAAGTGCAGGTTAGCTTCGACTCTGATCTCGTCTCCCAGTAGGTAGCCTCATTACCAAAAGAACACTATTTCTGAGCGCCTTGTTGTCAGCTTACCTCGACGAATGAGAAGAATGGAGAAGGCGGGAGCGCTTACCCGTGCTAATGCCCAGGTAAACGTGAAAGTGAAAGGATCATGTAGTCTAACTTCAATCCCCTCAGATGCCCTTGCAGGTACAAGTGCTGTAGTTTAAGACTTACCACCGTCGCAGCAGCTTCTGCTCTGGTGTCGAGGGAGATGGCCTTGGGAAAGGGGTCAATGGACGACGGCGAGAGGGCCCCTGAAGCCTGCACTGCAATTGGTAAGATCCCACGGAGATGCCGCATGACAGAGGAGAGCTTGGAGGAGTCTGATGCATGAATCGAGGAATGGGAAGGGTGGTCAGCGGGCAGAAAAGTCGGTGAGGAGGGTGGTGTGGAAGAAAGAGAAAGTAAACAAGCGGGAGATGCCTTCTCATACACACGCAGGCAAAGTCTACAGACCCTCTCCTTCATCTTACCTCGATTTCCAAAGTCTCTCGGAAGAAAGGCAGCTGCCTGCGTCGGGGGTTAGGTAGTCTTTGGGAGGAGCATCTCAACGCTCATTCCGGTATTGAAAAGTCAATTGAAACCTTGGCGATCCTACTGACAGTGCTGTGCTCTACGGTTTCCATAGCTCACATTCAATGTCTATCAAAGAGGTAAGCCATGCTGAATGAAAAGCGGGAGCAGAGATCGCTTCTGCTACCGACTACAGGGCCTTTCGAGGTACCACGGCTTACGATTCCGACTGTGCTAATACTATCATCGCTGCGAGGAAAGAGGCAGGAACGGGGGAGTGGCTGCAGATGCAGCTGTCTCAATGACTTTTGATCTGCTAATCTCAACAGGGCGAGTGCTCGTTCTTCGCGAGCCTGCTGACATGGCGTGCCATCATGCCAAAGACCCCAGGTAGGCTTGATAATCTTCTGCATAAGTACAATACCCAGTTCGGAACTATACTTGATTGCCTGAAACGACATCTACACTCCATCCCCTCCCTCCCCCAATCCCCTATCCCCCATCACCTAAAACAACGAGCCCGCACCCCCCTTGCTAAAAAGGTACGAATCCACGCCCATCATCCCCAAATGAAGCAACGCTTCCTCCCTTCACTCCTTCGTCAGGAGTGCACCTTTTATCGGTCAGCTACTGCACCCGAACCCAACGAACTACCCCGTCAAAAAAACCCCCCCTCCTTCAGATATTCAACACCGATATCACTACTCCCAATGACGACCAATAATAGCAAATAACACTCACGACACGCCCCCCATTCTAAATCAAAGCCGAAAGATCCACTCCGGATCCCAAGACGAAACCAGAGGGTTCCAAAAATGCACGGATCTGAATCCTGAAAGCTGCGTCGCCCGCACGGACTCCCAAAAAACGAATATCCACATCTCGACTACATTCCGTCAAAGTCTCGTGCATGAGAAGGGTGCCGGGATATGGGAGAAAGGGATATCGTGACGGTTCCACGCGCGCGCGCGCGCTCTAATTAGATTGCGTTTGCTTGATTTGCCAAGTCGTCTTTTGAACTAGCTGGTCGAAGGAGGCCGGAACGGGGGCTCTTACTCTGTCGAACTTGAAGTCCTGCTGGTTCTTGTCTCGTTGATTGCTGTAAGTGACGTGATCGTGCGTGGTTCGGACCCTACATAAATCTAACCGGGTCTTTTCGCAGGTGATTTGCTGCGGTTATCTCACGACTCACGACTCACTAGTGCTACGCATACTCCGTACCAGAGGTGTGAACCTTTTTGCAGCTAGCTCGACAGGTCGATTTCTTGTCAGGCCGTAGGATTGTCGCCGTCGAGACACTGCTTTTCGGCACAGGACTGAATGTGTCTGTGCTGAGCTTATGTGTAAGCGGGTGACTATTCTATTAGCTTTGCCCAGTGATGTGATTATCTCCTGGTTTCGAAGACACAAGGTTTCCCGTCCAGACCTGTCAAGAACGTGGGTACCTCTCCACGTAAAACCCAGTCGACTCCCAAAACCCCCCCCCCCCTCTCTCTCTCTCTAGATCCTTCCTCCGGGGACTCCTCCACCTATGCATGTTTGGGGTTTTGGCGGATGCGGAGACCGGAGATGACCGTGGTTGGAAGGGAAGGTGTCGTTGCTGTTTGACCAACCCAGCCTCGGCATCCTCCGCCGCACCCATCGTGTTCCGGTACAGGATTCCCCTAATCCGAAGTTCATAGCGAGCCATCGCGGGATCTCTGGTAGTCACTGTGAACAGTAGATCAAAATGTCCCATATCAGTTCCCGGCCTTCCATCTTCCTTGCTAGAGCTGCATGAAGATTCGAATTATAGAGTATTGCGGAATGCAACCAGCGCAAATTGATGGTCTCGTGCTCAATGTTACATTGGTTTCTTTAGAATTTTCTCGGGTTGTTCCCTTCTGGGTTGAACCGTGTCGATCTGTTTCACAACATGGCCAACACGAAGTGTACGGCGCGTGGGAGGTTAGGGAAGTCGTAATAATAAAGAACCGGAAGAGGAAGGGCCAAGCCAGGCAGGAGAGACCGAAGACATCCGAAAGGCACCTCGGCAGGCAAAAAAGGATGACATGTCGTCCTGGAGCAGCGGGCTGTGCCAAAAGGAGGCCATGTTGGTATGCAACATGCGACATATTGCACTGGATCCGGTAAAGTTCCCGTGTGGCTTGCTGTTAGCTCAAGCCAATGAAGGCGGTGGCGGCGGAGAAAGGACGCCACGACGTGCCAAGCCTCAAGGCGATCTTTCCCTTCTTTTTTTTCTAAATCCAAGTGCATCTCCTCCTTCTTCCAAGCGAACACGCACATCCTGGTACGAGGGTAGGTCGATACGGGCTGACCGTGCTACATTGGGAAGATGATAGCTGGATCGACAGAACTACTGTCGCTACAAACATATAGCCATGTGAAGCAACGGTGGACATGTGTACCACTGGGGTTCTCCCAGTAAAATTTAATACCAATCATTTCAAATCAAATCAAATCAAATCAAATCGAGACCACAGGTCAAACCAAGAGGCTTGCTTGTCCTGACTCCTTGGGCTTCAAGCCAGAATTCGCTGTTGTTCTGTATTTAGTGGAAGTTGATCAGTGATCAGATTCACTGAATGTGCAAGCGCGTGTCGAGTCTGACTCTGAGTCTGAGTAGCGTTCCAACTTCCATCAACGAGAATTATGAAATCTGCAAGTCAACCGTCTCATTTGTTGGCGCTCCACCGAAAAGGGTTTGCGCTTCCAAATCTGCAGTGGTGCAGTCACAGTGGTAGTGAGTAGTGAGCAGCGACTGCTGACTACTGACTAGTGACCAAGATTCGCAGAATAAAATATGCACTCAGCTGCAGGCGGTTGGCTTTTTCGGACCCATGGAGACATTTCATGTCACCAGGCGCCGTCAGAAAGTCATCGACCAGGTTATGAATGCGCCGCATGGCCTGAGCCATCGGGAGGCGACAGCCACCGATCTGCTCGTCCACTGTTTGTCCATTCCTGGAAAAATTTAGTCACCCATTTCACCAGGTGTCAATATGCGTCAACCCAGCTTGCATGAGTGCTGTTCGTGTTCGTGTGTTGAAGAGCGGTGTCAACTTGTACACTTGTCATAGTGGAGCTGGGGTTATGCTTGTAAAGAAAGAGATCCACTCCTGTACCAGAGAAGCAGGGCAAATTCGCGCAGAATCGAGCGAAGTTGTTGGTCGCCGTAAGAGGAGACGCACAAGCTACATATCGTACCCAGTAGTACAGTACATGAATCAGGTAGTCCATCGGTAGGACCTTCTCTTTCATTATTATAATCCTACTGCGGAGTGCGCTCAAGTTGGTTCTTCTCCTCTCTTAGCAGTGCAGATCGATAAAGCTTGGCTGGCATGTTCGGAAAGCTGCCGAGAAGAAGAGAGAAAAAGGGCAAGATTTGTCGGCCAATGAAAAAATGATGTTACACATGAAACTCCTGTTTAGCCTGAGATGATAACATATTGAGCCCTGGAACGGTTATTTGAGCCAAGCATTATTAATGTAGATCAAGGAGATAATAATAGTCAAGTACTCTAATACTTTGACGATTAGTTATTGTAGTATTTTTATTTTGCCTGCCCATGACTGGCGCGTCGCGAAACATGTCTTGTAGGCTTGTAGGCTTGTAGCCAATCCGGGCTCGCCATCCGGGTAGAAAGGGAAAAGAGAATACCTAAGCACCAAACATTGGCCAAACATTGGGCTAGGTAGGCTACAAGCCAAACTCCATGGTCATAAAGTACCTTATTATTAGTTGCTGCGATCCGAATCATCCTATCATCCTGCCTGGTCCACTCGGTCCTGCCTAGGACAAGCGTCATAAGCCTCCCCTCCCCGAATTGGCCGATCCCCCGTACCGTCAATACTTACGCATTCGACGATCTTTTCTTCATTCTTCTCTTCGCTCGCCTCTTGCCTCTTGCCTCTAAGGTAGTTCGCCCTCTTACCACTCTTACCACTTAAAACCTTGAACGATTAGGTATCCAACTCCTTAAACCCACCGACCATTCTCTACCTCCCAACCTTATCAACCTTGAAAGCCACGCGCGTAAAGATCGGCTGTTGCTGGCATAGCCTATTACTCTTTTCATTCGACAGAACAATCCTGGGACTACCTTACCTATTTACAATTCGACTCCTCCTTCCATTCTGCATCATTCTGCATCATTCCTTTCAAAGTAAGGTCACCGCACCTTCTTCTTCCGGATTGAAATATTCTCCGCCCTCCCTCCAAAAAGGTTGTACCTACCTACTTCAAAAAAATCATTCCACACTTCCGCTCAATTCACCCTCATCCTATGTCACCAATATCCTGAAACCTCCACACCTCAGCACCAATGTTGCTTACACTCAAACCTTTACAACAGCACGGGTTTGCAAATCCCTATGCAGCGTCATCCACTCAACAACGTTCTCCCTCCTCTTACTACTCCTCACCCCCAAAGTCCGCTTCTCTTCCTCCTCTACCGGATAGCAAACCACAGAGAATGAGCACACCACACCGAGGCTTGCCGCCTCCCTCGGCCATGGAAAGAAGTCTGCCATTACCTGAACGAGCTCCACAAACGACCGGTCTGTCATTGGCTTCCCTGCCTGCCGCGCCCTCACAATGGCAAGGAGGCCAGGACGAGTCAATGCGCACCTGGTTACAAGCCAAATCCGAGGAGGATCGACGTAAACAGGAGGAGGAAAAGACTCGACAAGAGGGTCTGAGGTTGGAGCAGCGGAAGGTCGAACAGAACATGCTACAGGAATCTCTGCGAGGCGGCATACCTCCACCAATGGTTCCCGTGATCTTTGCGAGCCTTGGGGCAGGAGGCAATGCTGCGCAAAGCCTGGAATGGGCCCAACATTACATGGCACAGCTCACTCTAGTGCAGCAGGCCCAAATTCAACAACAGCAACAGCAACAGCAGCAGCAGCAGCAACAACAGCAGCAGCAACAGCAGCAGCAAGCTCAAGCCCAGGCTCAAGCCCAGATCCAGCAGCAGCCAGCACACTCCCAACTCCAACCTTCGCCAGAACAGCGCCGAGATACCCGTCTCCTCACCGGTCCAAACCCGAATCCCTATGGCGCGCAACAAATGCAGCCGCCGGCACAGACTACGCCGATACAATCAGTGCAGCAGCCTCAAGCCAATGCGGGCTTCACACCCTCATACACAAACTCAGCTCTTTCTAGCGACCGCGTCAGGCCGCAACAAGCTCTACAAGCAGCTCCACCGACATCTAATCCACGCCCTTCTACTTCACAGTCCTCCTTATCTCGTCTCAACACCGGTGGTGATCTACATGTGCCCACTCAGGGAGCGTCCGCGGCTCTACAATTGACAGGCCAGCATCCTCTACAGCAAACGCAAACAAGCCAGCAGCAAGAGCAACCCTCGTCACCTCTGTACTTTCATCATTGGCAACCGCCAGGTGACCAAGGGAAATCTAAAGATAAAGAGCAGGGAACACCATCAGGCAAGAGTGCGCACACATCTCCGAATACGCAACCGCCAGGATCTCACCTGCGCTCCGAGTACACGACTTCGCCCAAAAAGCGCAAGGCTACCGGTTCGCACCAACCCGCGCCAACCCCCTCATCACACACGTCACCATCCTCTAACCAGCAAGGGGCATTGGGTTCAGGTTCTGGCCGACGCCGCCGACAAAATTCGAGGGCGAGCGATACTTCTTCCCGTGCGGCGCATGAAAGTGGGCGACCAAGTGTGGAGGGGGAGGCCGAAAGCAGCAGAGGTTCGGCGCATGCTGAAACACGCCACGCTCCAGGTCATCATGCGGCCGGTTCGGATAACAGAGAAATGAAGGAGATAAGGCATGTATCACGGGATCTAAGCGAGCGAAGCAGTCCCAAACGGGAGCCATAACCTGGCTCCAAGCATTTTGACGAGTGGAAAAGGTGGAGGATTATTTGATTTCATCCCTCATGCAGGGTGGCAGGGCGACCTGTTATTTCCGTTGTGGCCCATTGTTTGGATCTGGCATTCTGACTAGCTTCTTACCTATACCCTTCGCGCGCATCTTACATTGCATTCGGTGGTATGCATCATGCAGGTGTGTTTGCATTTGTAGCCTATCAAATTCGCGCGGCATTTATACGTCCTGGGGACGGCCGGGGGCGCAAGATTGAGTCTCTTGATTCTATTCGACAGCTCGCATTCTTTTGTACCATACTTTGATCTCGATAGCTATATATTTTTGATCTAGGGATCGCAGGAAATTCAAGGCAGAGGCAAGGGCCGTTGGGACTGCAGCTGCATGCATGCATTATCGTTTTGGCCACGAATTTGTTGGGGTGGAAATTACTTGTCATTTCGCTTGGCTTGGCCTGCATACAGCCCTCTTCCCATGCAGCAAAAAAAGACTAACAGTAAGCGAGTAAAATCCAAGTATATACGCTTTGACGCATGGAAAAAGAAGAAGAAAAGAAGAGACATTTATGATTTGACAGTATTGACAAATGACAACCCTTTTTCTTTTGCTTTTTATTTTTTATTTTTTTATTTTTACCCATTTTTTAATGGGAGTCTGCAGTTGGCTGAGATAGCCGTTATGTTATGCATATGCGCTTACTGCCGATCATGCCGATCATGCCGATCATCTTTTGTCTTTTTCTTTTTCCTTTTTCTTTTCTCCTACGAGTTTAACGAGTCCACGAGTTAACTAGGTATAACGAGACTACGAGTAATCAACTTGAGCTGCTTTCCAATAATAAATTAATGCACCTTGAAGAAAGTACTTGCATCTTTGATGCTTGTCATCACTTCGCCTGTGCATCCATCAGACTTAACCCACTTCGCCTTGCTTCCCGCTGACCGCCACTGCTGGTCAGACCCGTCGGCGACCTGCGTCCTCATCCTTTCATAGCATGGCCTTCGTCAATGCTTGAGGAGCCCCGTCACCAGTGCTCATCTGTAGCAGTAGGCTTTCGTTGGGCGTTGGGGAAGGTGCCATTGGATTTCTTCAGATCAAGGGCGATCGATCATGGGACCCGGCGATGACGATAGCCCCATGCAAGATTGGATCAGATACATCCTTTCACAGTCACCCCCAAAGCCGAGTTGGATTTTCTTGACGGAAACATTTCCGTTCGAGCTGACTTACCACATACCCTGTGCCCTGGAGAGCCGTTCCGCCCGCGGCAGTCTTGTTACATCCCGAGACATTGGGCATTGGATGGTTCTTTTCTTCTTCGACTTGGCTGTAGCCATTATTGCTGTTTCGCGCTTTCGAACCCGAGTCATGATTGGATGTGCTACGCACGGTGTTTTGTTGCTGTCGAGGAGCAGGAGCAGAAAGGATCCGGTTGAGAGGGAATCTTCTGTAGCAACCAACCTTGAACAGCATCCTCTTCAGGCACGATTACTACGCTTTGCGACATCTCTCGACTTTGATTCGCTCTCCCTATCTGCTTACATATGTGCAGCATTGTGTCTGGTTTTCGGTTTGATACTAAAATCCCCCCATCCACAATTTGAGCCGACAATGCTCTCTCCCAATGTCTTGAGTCTTTGCACTTCCCGATCCTGCCGTTGCGACGGTGATGTTTGCTCTTGCACACAGATCTAGGTGCACGGCCTCGATCTCGTCGTGTGAGATGAGCCTTCGCTTGACGTGTCTGCTCAAGGCCGTCGCCGTGCAAACTACAGGATCCCAGGGAGTATGGTTTCTCAGCTTGTTTTGATGGATGAATATTCATGAATGCAGAAACAAATCAATGTGTATCCCACTGATCGTGATTCCCGCAAACCTAGGGTCCACTCATGATATCTACCAGCGACTTTCTCCGGAAAATCCACCAGGGCTCAAGTTGAAAGCCCCCCCCCCCAAAATCACCCAAGCGTGACAACCATCAAAGAGTGCGCTCGCTCACTAGCTACCCACCGCCCGAGCCAGGATCTATGCTATGCTTACGGCTCCGGACTGAGAAGAGAAAAGCTGGGCTACGGACTAGATAATCAATCCCTTATTAGCCACGAGCTCACGAGCCAGCCGAACCTGTCAATCTCTCCAACATTGACCACGTACCTGGATACGCGCCTGTCATGTCCGCCTCGAACGGATCGATCAAAGAAAGCCCTGACTGAACAATGGCGCCTCGCACGGGAAGCGCGCACCTGAAACCCACCGCCACGTGCGAAAGATTCGCTTTTCTCGCACACACGGCCCTCGTATGTCTTTGTCGAGTCGAGCAATGCGTTTGTGGACGAGCGAGTTTTGCTTCAGTGTGAAATGAATCCGACCTTGTTCGGAGCGGCTGCTCCTCATTGTTATGGAGGGTACGGCGTACGTACCCATGTACTCTGGTTCAATGGAAACCTACTTGGGTAGCTGCTTCTTCTTCTTCTTCCGATGTCTCTGTGCTTCGGTTCGATGTGCACATGTTCTGTATATACATCCCATTTGGTTTCTCGCTGATGATCCTTGACCCTCAACCCATGAACAGGATTGCCACATCGTTGACGCCTCGCACGCGCGCTCATACGTTACCGAACGCGGCAGAATTGTTGACTTTATAACAGACAGGGGGGGTGTTATCGTGCTAGCCTTTCTCCTCCATCCACGTCCAATTGATCTCGTCCTTGATCCTCCTAAACCCCCACCCTGGCTATACATACCCCATTAACGCCTAACTCGCAATCGTCGCTCTCGTTAATGACCTCCCTTTGATGATTCCACGACGTACCGCTGAACCACATCAAGACTTCGCTGCCGATGACAACCAGCACCGATTCCGGCCCGACAGTCCATATGGCCTAAACACCCCCCTTCACAGTCCCCTATTACACCCGGAGACTTCACCTGCATTTTGGTTTCAACGCTTTGGCTTTTCGGGCAGCCTGGGTTAGAGATTTCTTCGGCTGGGAGTTGGATGCACACACACACACACACACACACTCTCTCTCTCTCTCTCTCTCTCTCTCCCTGTTTACTAAATAATCATCCTCTACTATCGAAAGGCCAACGCAGTCAATTAATCAATTAATCTATCTATCTATCAATCTATATATCTATCCATCCATACACATGGTACTCGTGCACCTCCTTTTTTGATACATACTTACATTGAACAACCTCTCCCCCCCCCAAAACCCCCAAGTCTATTCAAAACAAGCTTTCCAAACCTCAATTGAAAAAAGAGTATCAAAGTGAGTGAGTAAGTGAGTGAGTTGAGTCAGCCGTGTTTATATATATATAAAAAAAATATATAAAATATAAAAAAAAGAGGTCGAGGTCACTCTTCTTCGAACGCAGGAAAGAAAAGAAAAGAAAGAAGGGAGGGAGAGAGAGAGGGAGGGAGAGGGAGAAGACGAATCCCCTAAATCCCCGACCCCCCCCCCCCCCCACGACAACTTTCCACGCATAGATAGATAGATGAGATAGATAGATGAGATAGGCATAGATATAGATAGATATACGTACGTAACGTAACGTAACGAGACGGAGGTTTTTGGAGAGAAAAAAGTAAAAAGACAAAAAAACAAAAAAAAGAACACTCCGAGACTAGCTGGTGCCGCCAGCCAGTTCTGTGGAAGGGACCAGTATTCGAAAAAGATCCAAGGGGAGGGGGAGGGAGGGCCAGAATTATGTATGTATGTATCAGTTAGTCCAGTCCAGTCCAGTCAGAGTCCCCCTCCCTTTTCGAAGTTACCCCTACTCGGGCCCGGTTTGCAGTCGGGTTTTGGTTGACGAAGGAGGGGAGGGATGGAAACCCACATTGGGGGCAGGCACGACTGGCGTGTGCACTACGACGGGGGGGGGGGGGGGGGGGGGGTTTCTCGATTCAGTCAGTCGGTGATGATGTATATCTCGAAATCTCTTATTTATTTTGCTAGAGTTTTTGGACGAATCACGGCAAGGGGTTTAGTTTAGACTGGGGGAGTCTTGACCACGGAACCTCGTTTTGTGTAACCCTTCAGCGATCGAGTAAGGAGATTTCCAATCCGTAGAAGGGGTCTATTAGATTAGATTGAGATCCTCCCCAAAAAGTTACTTTTGCATTATCCCCAATTCATTGAACAATACCCCCGCACCTCATCCATCCAGTCGAAAGCCAAAAACATTTTGCTATAGCGTGGCTGGCGGGGTATCAGGCTATAAGTACAAATACAGAAAACGGTACAAAAAAAATGTAATAAAAGCGCCATTCGCCTCTGCTAATGCCTGAATCCAACCCATCTGACCGGCAAACATCTTCGCTAATGCTAATATCATGATGTATGATGGTCACCATGTAATCGATGAATGATCATTGCTGAAGGTTTCTCTCAGCTGCTTCATCTGTCAAAGACAGCGGAGGCACCTTCTCGTCCTCCTCGATAGTACTACCGAGTGCATCCCGGGCTGTCCCGTGAGATATCGAGTTTGCTGAAGATCGATGGAGGAGCGTAGGCCGTGGCGTCAATGCGGTGTCCTCACCTGGGGAGTGTAGGGCTTGCAGATCTTCGCCATGATATGGTATAGCATTCCGCGAGCTCAGGCGCTTCAGGAAGCTGGGTCTTGCGGGTAGCGAAAATTTCTTGTTTTCATTTTGGGCTTTTTCGACGACTTTCGTCGCTAGATCATGGGCGGTGCCCTGCAGGTCAGGCATCGGTTGATCAGGTTGGTTTAGGTAGTCTTCCAACATGGATTTGAGCACAGCAGCCCTCACTGGCTTGGCCAAGTAGTTGTTCATCCCAGCCTCTAAACACTTCTCCTTGTCGCCTTGAATGGCACTGGCTGTCATGGCAATGATCAAAACCCCTCGCACTGCGGGATCCTCGTCCGTGCGTATGAGTCTGGTTGCGTCGTAACCGTCCAGCACAGGCATCTGCACGTCCATTAAAACGAGATGGAAAGGATTTTTCTCGGATGAACGCTGGCGGAGCGCTTCGACAGCTTGTAGGCCGTCATTGTATGCTTCTGATTTGAATCCGAGCTTGGAGACGAAAGATACTGCGATCTTTTGGTTAATAGGGTTGTCCTCCGCTATGCATATTCGAAGTTCTTTCCGCGGAATCTGTGAGAGGTTTAAAAAGGAAGCTTTTGACAAGTTCTCTCCCTCAGAAGACCAGGTGGCCATTGCGTCTGGTGCTTGTGCAGCTATTGGAGCATGGCCCTTCGTAGCCGTTTCCGCTGCTTTTGGGAATGTGATGGTAAAGTACACAGTCGTGCCGACACCCACTTGACTCTCCAGAGAGATTTTCCCATTCATGACCTCGATGAGCGCTTTGCAAATGGAAAGACCAAGTCCACTACCACCAAATTCACGTTGAGTGCTGCTATCGGCTTGGGAAAAAGGTGTGAACAGTCGAGATACTTGATCTTGAGTAATCCCGATGCCAGTGTCGGCAACCGAGCATGTGACCGTGAGATTTTCCCTATCCTCATGTTCCCGCTTAGCTCTAACGCAGACCGATCCCTTCTTCGTGAATTTGTAGCTGTTGCTCATTGTATTCATGAACAATTGGTGTAGCCTCACGGGATCGCCCATCACCAAGAGCTCGGGATCTAGGTCTATGTCGACCTTGGTCTCGAGCCCTCTTTCATGGTTCGTAAAGATCAAGGCCCGGACAACTTCCATGATAGTCTCTTTGAGGTTCAGTGGGGAATAGTACAGCTTCAACTTCCCAGCCTCTAGCTTCGAATAGTCTAGAATGTCATTGATGACAATCAGGAGTGTATCGGCGCAGACGCGAATGGAATTTGCGAATTCCTTTTGGTCGTCGTTCAGGGGCGTTTCTTTTAACAGTTCGGACATACCAATGACGCCGTTCAGCGGCGTGCGGAGCTCATGCGATACGTTAGCAAGGAAGATGCTCTTTGCTTTAGCAGCCTCCTCCTTCAGTCTGACATTTTCTTTGGCCTCGGCTTCTGCGTTTTTAGCTTTGATTTCTGCCTCTCTGGCCTTCGCAAGTGCACGCTTTTGACTCTCTATCATGCTCTTATTTGAGGCCGATACTTTGGCAATGTGCTTAAAAAGCAAGGCGTTGGCGATAGAGATGCCGACCTGGTTGCAGAAAAGTCGGAGTACGCCTAGATTGCGGTCGGTGAAAGAATTGGGGTGGCCTTCGAGATACAAAACTCCAAGCAGATCCCTCCCTCGAATAATAGGCAGCGAGATCACAGACTTGGCTGACTCATTTGTAAGGAAACGCTCGTCGAGGGTCAAATTATGGACAAAGACAGCTTCTTTAAATCGCATTGTGTAGAGGAGTACTTGTTTTTGGGCTTCATTCCGAATCTCACTTATTGGCTGGGCCTCAGCAGATATGCCTTCGGATGTCCCACTTGCTGCTATGCACCAACCATTTTCACCTTCGATGATGACCGCGGCAAAGTCTGCTTGGGCGCCTGCAGATTCCAGGATAATCTCCGTCATTGTAGCTAGGAGACGATCTATCTGCAGTTCAGAGGATATCGCCTGGTTAAACTCCAAGATACTCTGCAGGTCTAGAACATCAAGCCCTAAGTCAGACACGTCCTGACCGGCGACCTTCGAATCGTCTTCAGTACCTGTTGGGGAGACCCAAGCTTGGGTTCTATCACCAGCGGTCTCTTTGCCTAGATTACGTGTTTCTTGACGCTCGTTCTCCTCGATGCGGAACTGTGTATTGCCAATCTCGCCGATAGTACCTGCTGTCTGTATGGCAATGTCCCTGGTTTGTGATGTCGTTGACGCTCGAAGTACCCACTCGTGTTTTACCGTCAATTGATCCACTTTCCCACTCGCGCCAATGCGCGAATACATTGCTATTGAGTCCTTTAGGATAGCACGCGCAGCTCGCCTGGCTCCTCGCCGAATATAGAAGTCCCCCTGCAATTCGAAGGCTAAAGCCTGCTCGAGTAGGAAATCGTGGAGCTGTGTATGGTCAATCGCGGCCTCGTACGCCTGGATTGCCTCGCCATAACGACCCTCTATCTCAGCCAATTCAGCTTCAATCAAAAGCTCCCACATGAGATAATTAGCACTACACTCAACTTGCCATTGAGCTATGCGTGCTTTGTACTGTTTGACCTTGATTAGAATCGTTTCACGATTATGATCACTATTGCCCTCACGAAGTTGTGCGAGAAGGCAGAGTGAAGCGTAGAACATGCTAAGCCGAGAGATCCGCATACTCCACAATTGGTGAATGCTGGTTGCAATCTCGCTACTGAGTTGAATCACCTTTTGATAGTGACCATAAAGGTAAAGCGGAATCATCTGTAGGCTGTTGTAGATGTCTCGAGGTCTTTCAACATTGGAGGAACGTGCGTCAATCAATGCCATGTAGTCTGCCGTACTATGTTCCTCATCGGACATTACCATTTCCGGGAAGTCTGTATAAGTCTTTCCTTGGAGCGAACGGGCAACTTGACGTGTTGCAGTCAGGAACACACCACCTCTCATGTCTGCATGCTCTATGTCAGCCCATGTCCTCACCAGTGTAGATATCCATCAAATATAACAAACCTACCTGAAGCCCAATCACCAAAGTCTTCCGCTCCTACCGAGCAGAAGACTTCGATGTCGCCCATATTGTCACCAATAGAAAGGCGCTGAAGGGCAATGCTTCCCACGGACAGAAGATACACGTGCTTGTCCCCAGACACAAGGGAGTATTCAATTGCTTCCTCCAAGAAGTCAAAGTGATCTCGCATGGGCGTACACAAATGCGCGATGAAGAGCGCGGAGACTGCCAACCCTCGGCCAAGCGTGTACGGATCTCCGTGTTGACTCAGAAGCTGTTTCGATAAATCGTGCATCTGGAGGCCAAAGGCTAAATCTTCACTTCGACTGATGCACACAAGGGCAAAATAAGAGAAACCAAGGCCGACTTGGGAGAACGTGCTCGGATGGGTCATATGAGTCTCAACCATCTTGAGTACCAGCTGATAGAACTTTGCGGGTGATTAGCGATGGCGGTGAAAAAAAAAAAAAAAAAAATAGAGAACCCAACATACCAATATGCTATTGCTCCAAAAAGCTGCGCTGGTTGCCTCTATTAGCACTGCACCTAATGCCACCATGTTGCAATCTGCGTCCAGCGCCTTGCTGGTAATGCCCGCGAATTTTGCCTCTTGTACCAAATTGCGCAAGTCGTGACACTCTTTATCACAGGACGCCCAGGTCGGACTGTCGAAGAGGTCAATACCTAACTCAAGCAAAGACGTTTTCAACGAGCTGAAGCTCCCCTCCATGTTCCCCGCCTGGGCAAACAACTTGGATTGCAAAATCCAAGCAGGGGCCTTGTCGCTGGCTGTACGCGCCCCTGCGAATATAGAATCAAGCAAATTTTGAGCCTCGACAACTTGATCCTGATGCCAATAGAGCTCGGCAGCTTTCGTATACAAATTGAGGGTCTCGTCATAGTACGCATCTAGTACTCCCTCTTTCCAAGGTTCTGGCTGCATCAAAACAAGACATGACCCGTAATACTGTAAAGCTGTTGGTCGAGCGCCAGACTGGATTGCCTTCTCAGCAGCTGCGGCTAACAGAGCCCGGAAGGGGTGACGGTATTCCACACGATCTTTGATGACGCTGGCGGACTGACAGATGTGTCGAGCACGGTCGTACAACGAACCACTATCCAAGTCCAAGTATTTCATCATTGTTTGGACTAAGATGAAATGCATCTTCTCGACATCATGACGTTGTATCAGGGACGCCGACGCTCGAACATATCGATCGTGCGAGAAGCTGAACTCGTCCTCGCTGCTGCCCGGCATAAGTATGTATGCCTGGAGCGTTGCCTGTAGGCCTTCTACCACATTCTTAGTAGGCTGTGGGGTGAAAACTTCCGCGACCTTTGGGTAGTCGACCTTGCCGTTTACCCCATTGTTATCGAGGTAATCGAATTCGCCGCTCAAGAGTCTCCGTATCAGCTTGAAAGAAAAGGTGGTCCCCAAGAGGGAGGCCCAAGCTAGAATGGAACGTGCAGCTTGCGGTAGGTCTTGCAATTGTTTTGTAATGAAGCTCGTATTTAGTTGTTCACCATAAGAATTTGACTCGAGTTCGGCAAAAACTCTGTCAAGGTCATACTCCCACATAGATTCTTTCCACGAGTACCAGATACATCTTTTTCGATAGCATACTTCCAGCATTTGTCTCAGGTAGAAGGGATTTCCACTGGTCTTTTCTAAGCACACCGCTGCCAAGGGTAGGCAATACTCCGGTGGTCGGAAGATTGTTGCGGAGACGTAATCGACAACGTCTTTTTCGCTGAGGGGTGATAACTTGACTGTTGTCAGGTTGGCGGCTTTGTTCCTCAGCACGGTTCCGACAGGCCTCGAGAGTTTCTCCTCGTCTCGACACGTCGTTATGATTACTATGCCTAGCTTCTTAACTATGACGTGGGAGATCAAATCCAAGCTTTCTTCATCCGCGAATTGGATATCATCAAGGCACAGGCAGATCAACTTGTTGGTGGAGAGAATGCGCAGGACTTCGACAAAGATAGTTATGAATTTCAGCGATCGGGGATTCGCCCCTCCGCGAAGGAAGTCAGAACTTTTCTGATTCCCAGTGCTCATGCTGCCACTGAAGGCGCTGAGGGCGCTACGTGCACTGCTGGTGTTACTGTTGTCGCCCATTTCGGCTCTCATGGACTTGTTGAGCCCCTGCTGCGAGGAGAAGGCCGTAAATTTATGAGTGTACTGCACGTCTGTTGATATCAGATTTTCTGGTAGATCCAGCATACTGCAGGTCGAAGGCCACAAGCTGCGAATGTGCTTGCGGACCATATTGTGGTACTCGCTATTGACATCGCTTTCCGAGAATATCTGTCGGAACAATGATCCCATCGCTCGAAGGAGTGGTTCAAACGGTGCTTTTCTTGCAGGGTCAAATTTCGAGGAAGCAAAATAGCCCAACTTCCGAGTATCAGCTTGCGTACTTTGGATCAGACTTGATTTCCCTGCACCCGCTGCGCCAGTGATAGAAATAAGTTCACATCGACGTCTCCGTAGGGACTTATGGCTGCTCTGTCTTCTTGGGGTCTGGCTTGGTCCATGGGATTGCATACCAGAGCTGTCTGGCCTGAGGCCACTTTTTTGTGTCTCCAGAGTGATCGTGGTCAGGACGGATTCCCTGCTGTCATTGGCTTGAAGGGGAGGCTTTCCAACTGCCGCCACATTAGGGGTGTCGTGTGGGCTATGCACAAGCACTTCGGTTGAAGGAAATGGACCTAGTGCTGGGCTACTTTCGGAATTCCTGCCGGCTATCGAGCTTGTATCACTGGACCTGGTGCCAATTTCAAAACTGTCAAAGCGTTCACTGGTTGTTGAAGTACCTGAGGTTGAGCCAAAAGCATAGACACCAAGTTTGCCTCCGTCTCCGGACGGTTCCTGCAATTTCGCAACCTTTTCGATCACCTCGACTATCCTATTACGCTCTTCGTTCCTTCCAGCGATGTGTGTCGGAAGCACAAAAAATGACGACACGTCTTTAGACCCAATGTTGAAGTCCGCGAGGCCGTCATTGTCACCTTCCCCAAGCAGCCTTTGCACCTCGATAAGGTCGTACTTCAACCCACTCGTTGAATGATATCGGTCATCCATCTGCTTCTGAGTCATCTTCTCAATTATTTTAGCGATGACATCGGGAACATCAATGCGCTCAGACGAGACTAGCGGGATCCTGCGACCGAGTACTGCTTGTATGATGGCGATGGGCGATTCGGCTTGGAATGGAGGCCTCCCAGTAAGCATGATCCAGAAGAGCACCCCAAGTCCATATATATCAGTCCTCGAGTTTGGCTCCGCAGGCATTCGCCCAGTCTGCTCTGGGGCGACATATTGGAGTTTGTACTTGACCCCAATTTCGCGTGATAATGTAATCCACCCGCTACTTGTCAAGCCATTCTCGAATGACCTTGGTCCGGAGCCGAAATTGATGAGTTTGACCACACCGTTGTCACGATTGAAGTGGAAAGCGTCAGCCCTAAGGTCTCCATGGATGACCCTCAACCCATGATGTAGGAGCTCAAGACACTCGCAAGCACCGATCGCAAAATCAAGGAAAGTTGACAGGGACACCTGACCCTGAGAATCGGTAACATCGCTTTTCCCAAAGGCATCGTTTCCATCAGAGAACTTCGGAGCAAGAAATGCAGGACCGAGATCTAACAGATCTTTCAGATAATTCCTTCCCGGCGATTCAAATATCGACACGATAAATGTCGCCTCATCTCCTTGAAGGCTTGGCAGCCTTATGAGGTCCAGTGGTTTGACCGTGTGCGCAAAGTCTGGGTCCGAAGTCTGTATGAAGCTCTTGCAGAGGTGAAATTCGCGTTCGATGCGTAAAACATGGGTGGAGATCCGAGCAACAATCGGAGTATATGTTCTCTCCCTATCTGTTCTTGACGATCCCAAATCATTGCTTCCTGCTGTACCTTGAGTACCTTGGCTTCCGGTACGGTGATGTCTCAGTATAGGTCGTGGGCCTAGACGAGGGGAGCTCGCGGTCGAGTTTGTCTTGGCAACGCCTTGGAAAGAAGAAGAGGCACTTGAGGTCTCATGGCTCAGGTGTTTGAGACCAAAGACGTGCCAATTGTCGTAAGTCTGGCCCCATGCGAGTCAGTAAAGACGTCTTTAACAGGCCTTGTCCTCGCTCACTGAGTGAAATGGTTGGATCGATTGATCCCATGTGTAGCCGCTTAGCTGGGCGAGTCGCTCATATAGGCGAGGAGGAGGTTGCAGTGCCTGTCCATCTTCTTTACTGTCCGGATCCCTCATGCTGTCATTGTTCATATAGACATAGCAGAACGCTTATGTCGACGACGAGGAGTAATCGCGACGGACTTCACCTGTGTTAGATCAAGCAAGTGGAGCCGATAGCGCCTTGGCATGGTTACCCAGTCAAGCTTTCAATACGTCAGCGCGCCATGTATTACAAGTCATCTGGAGAATAGAGAGACTGCTACAGATCCATGCAGAAAGGAGGTCTTGGATGAAGAGATTGCGAATTGTCAGTCTCTAGGTTATTAGTCTCCCATAGTGAGTACAGGGAAACAGTTTCTGACCAAGTCTACACTTCAAACACAAGTGAAGAAAGAGACTATGAAATGCTACACGATCCATGATGGTAATGGTTGAACACGGACAAGGGTATCGCTGCTTGAATTCCGGGGAGACCGCTGAACAGTGACATGACAATGGCTCCGTGTACGAGGGCTGTTTTTAGAACATGCCTCCACCCATTCCACCCATTCCACCCATTCCACCCATCATCATGTCTCCAAGAAGCAGACCCCCCATAAGTCCACCAGCTAACGGCAGGCCATATCCACCACCATAACCCCCTCCATACGGTCGAGAATATGGGTATTGCGGCCTGACGAATGTAGCATTGGGATTGGCATACGGACCTTGCGTGTAGGGGTTATAGCCATAGCCTCCACGCGGCGGTCCCATGCCCTGCGGAGGCTCGATGTAGATATCCTTCCCATCCTTGCCCTTGCCAACATGCTGCGGCTCCCCGGTCTGTGCAGCCCTTGACATTGCCTGCCGCAACTCCTGATGGCGCTGATAAGCTCGCTCTTCCTCCACTGCACGCTGGGCCCGTTCTTGCTCACGCTGCTGGTGGGTAGTGTGTGTCATCTTGTCTTTCATTCTGCGACCGAACTTAGTGACGCCGGTGGGCGGATTGGGGTCTCGGGGTGGGAGTTCTGCGTTGCCGGCGCCAGCCTGCTTGGAATGATGATGATGGTCGCCGTCGTCATCACTGCTCTCTGCTGCAATATCGGCCTGGCTTGGAACCCTGAGAGAACCCTTGATTTTTTGTCTCTCCTTTGAGTCTAGGCTGGTCATGTATTGTTCGTCGTCATAAGGATGGCACCAGATTGATCGTGGCGGCTCGACGTTGGTGTCGACAAAGAATTGGTGATGGTTTTGCGGGTCGTATTGTCTGACCCAGCCGTGAGGCAGAGGCCGGCCTTCATCTTCCATGCTGCGGCGGGTCTGTGGTGGAATGCCATTGCGTGCTTTGTGTGGTACCGAGGTGTTCGCGGTTGTGTTGTTCGCAGGTCTGTTCGAGGAGCTTGAAGATCCTGCGACTTCGTCGTAAGAAGGTGGCGCGTCTGTAGGTGTGGGATCCATGTCGTTATTTTTTAAGTGGGGATTTTTAACTGAGGACTTGGTCTGGTCGTGGATATTGATTTCCTGTAGGACTTTAATACTTGGCGAAGAGGGTGTTCATCATCATCATCATCATGCATTACGTTGCTACCTTAAGAGGTTAGCATAAACACTTGACGCTAGTGCTTAACGCCGACTCTACGACTCCCCAGATTCTAGATCTCCGCCATTCCGACGAGCTCTCTCCTCTCGCAATATCTACTTACATAGACAAAACCTATTCCAGCCAAACCTTTTTGACAACCGTCTGCCAGCCCGCCATAGCAAAGGTTTCAGTCGTGGCTTATCTTCCGTCATTTACTTTGCTGGAACACCTATCTGCATCAAGATTCAGCTTTTGCAGCTCGATCTCCCACGAATTTGAGGGGTTTGAATTGTCTCGACTCCAACTTCGATCGGATATTCTCCTGCAAACTCGAGGATCAACTAGAAGAGAAGATTGCTTTTCTCCAGTACCATGCGTCTCAAGGCTTTCCATGAACTCGTTAGATTGTGATCGTCTTCGACAGAAGTTCCTGCCTGCCTCTGTAATCGATGAAAAAGGTAAATGTCGCTACAAAAGTTGTAAAGGAAATTAGAGGCACCAGAAGTGGCATTAGGTGACCTGGTGAGAACGAACGACTGATAGCATCTATAGTAGAAGGGGATCAGGACCAGCCAAATGGTACTTTGAAGGTACGCAAAAGACCCAAAGTAGGTCCGGAAAAGGGTGCTATGGCACAAGAAATTAAATCACTTTCAATTGCAATGTTCTGAAGCGCGAAGCATGTGAGGTGGATGCCACCAAAGTGAACAGACCCAATGAATAAAGCTGGATGTCTCACCTTGGAATTGAGAAAGAGCTCAGGCTTTCTGCGATTCCAACAATCTCTTTGCTTTTCTCCTAGATTGGCAAATTCGGACTGTCCGGTAGCAAAAAACGTGCTCACTCACACCTGTAACCATGAGAACGCATGCAATGATCTTAGCTCAGGCCAGAAGCCGTTCGTGCCCACGCTAATTGAGCTCTGATAGTAATTTGAAAGTCTAGGAAGTAAAATACAGTGATAGCAGTGTATCAATGACTCCAAAATTACGCCATAGCAATTGCTCGTCTATACATCGAAGTAAAAAACCTCCAATCCCCTGTTTGAATATTAGGGCTTTGAAAGACGGTAAAGGTGTCCTGGCTCGACGCAGACTGCTAATGGATCATATTTCTTGTGACCTATGTAGATTTGTCGGCACCCTTGATGGTGGAGGTCAAATACTTCGAATCATAGCCGACAGTAGGTGCAAGTCCTCCAAGAAGAACGAAAAGCATCATAAGTATGGCACCTAACACAATGACTTTTCGAAGAGCAGGACGGTTAGAGCCGAACTCAGCCCAGAGGCGGCCAGCTTCCGAGAATTGTGCTTTCATGGTGGCGGCTCCAAGCTTATAGTAGACTAGTCCACCAAGGGCAATACTGTAACCGAAGTATTGGAGAGGTGATATTAGGGTGCCCCAGATGGCGATGGAGGCACCAACGAGCAGGATGTCCTTCAAAACGCCGCAGAGGGTCATCACCAAGCCCGATGTTCTACCAATCTGAGAATGTTAGGCCTTGCATAGTCATAGGATTGAGCTTACATACCAGAAACACCACTGAGACGTTCAACGCAAATGCCACCATTGCATTTGCCAATAGTATCCACAAGCCCACATGATATAGCTCCTCCATCTGGATCCGTGGTATTTCAAACACCAAAGCCGTACAGAAGTTCATGATGGCGCAGACTGGGGCGAAGTAGTAGAGCGATACCAATGGATCCATCTTGTACTCGGCGGAGCTCAGTAGTCGTTCCACCATGACCAGTCTGATTGCTTCGAACAAGATACCTCCAAGCTGAAAGATGACTCCTAGCATGACGAACTTAATCTCGCCAATTGAGGCGATAACGACGCCGAGGACGATGAAGGATACGTTGAAGAGGACTTTCATATCGGCTTTGTGGATTCCCATGGCCCAACCGATAAGCAGGACTGCAACGGGTGTAGTAGCCTGTCAAAGATCATCAGAATATCATTTGCCTCCGCCTGCAGGAACCAGTTACAAACCTTCAACATCTGTATGAAAGCCACACTAAGGTATAGGTACGTCAAATTGCCGCAAATCAACGACAGGCTGAAGAAGGCACCAATTGGTACAATGGCTCGTAGATAGACCCTGCCGGTCATTTTGACTGTTTTGCGGCCATCGAGAAGATTTGTAGTGCGTGCCATGACCTGGGTCATAAGGGTGGCAAACGTAAGGTGCCAGCATGTGAGAGTGATGGCTACAGAGAGGAATGGCGGATTAGCTGAGAGAAAGGCAGTGTTCGAAGGTGAACATACGATAGTCTGAAGTTTAAATGTCAGTGGAGTCAACAAGCATTTGTCTTTTGCAAGGCACTCACGAAATTTGGCAGTGTCCAGAATCCATTTGTTGAAGAGAATGACACTGGAGCTCAAGGTGATCCATGTTCTGTAGCAAAACAGTCAGTATCACGAGCCTGTACTGTAGAGGTATGTATCTGTCCTCTTCGCTGCCAGTTCAGGGGCACCTACATTACGTAGAAGGCTGGGTGTAACGTGGATGCTGGGGCCTCCCTCTTCTCGATTTCTGGGTTGACAGTCGGCAGCACTGGCAAGGTGGGAGTCGCTGGTCCATCTCTGATTATCTCTGCAGATATGCGCTCCTTCTCCGAGAAGGCTTTCTCAGGGTCGCCCATGTTGACTCTGGCTAGTTGGGCGTTGAAGAAAGAGTGAATTTCGAACGGCCGCGACCGTTGAGCGCTACCGGGTCGAAACAGGATGAAGGAGGGACTCTGTATTTATGATGAAGCAGGTGAGAATATTGAGGGAGATGATCGGTGACCGGTGAGGATGAAACTTTTGTGTTGACGTTGTTGCGTGTCCGCGAATCCCAACTTTCCCAACCTGCGCCGCCCTCGGCTGAGCGCCCTTAATTTGTTTCACTCGTTGGTGGAGGCAACTGGAAGCGGCTCCCAACATTCATTCTCAAGTACACCGTAACCAGATTTTCCACATATAGTAACATATACTTCCTAATCTCTTACTCGTATTCACACTATTCAGAATGTGCGATTAGTAGTAGACCACAAAATGTTCTCGCGCTTATGTACGATGATGCGTGGCCTGGGTACACCGCAAATAACGTCCTCAGCCCTTAAAGTACGGAGAAAGGCTTCGGATTTAGGATTTAGGCTGCCACGGCCGCCGTTACCATGTATCATCATATCGTGTTTACAAATGCTCTGTATAAATGAATCGACATCCTTCGATGCTCATAAAATCTATCTGTTTTGAGTCTCTTATCACTTGTAACTCGTATATACTGTGAATCATCAAAATGCCTACAATCAATGGGAAGCAAATTGGCCGCACCGGCTATGGAATGATGAGTATGTTCTCCTCCCACCCCACATTTGTTTCACGAGACTCTGCTGAACCACGGCTCAGATCTCACGTGGCGTGAGACTCCTATTCCAGATGAGCAAGCTTTCGCAGCAATGAAGGCAGCCCTGAATTCAGGAGCAAACCTCTGGAACGGGGGCGAGCTCTATGGCAAACCGCATGCCAACTCCCTCCAACTCCTCAATCGATACTTTACCAAGTACCCTGAAGACGCGGACAAGGTCGTAATCAGCATAAAGGGGTCCATATCACCCACCAAGATGGCACCCGACAACAGCGAGAAGAACATTCGAAGAAGCATTGATGAGTGTCTCAAGATCCTAGACGGCAAGAAGTTCCTCGATCTCTTCGAGCCTGCGCGGCAAGATCCGAATGTGCCTTTGGAAGAGACCATGAACGCCATGGCCAAATACATTAAAGAGGGCAAGCTTGGTGGCATAAGTCTTAGCGAGGTCACCGAAGACCAAATCAGGAACGCCGAGAAATTTCACAAGGTTGCGGCAGTCGAAGTAGAAATGAGCCTTCACAGCCCTGATATCCTGCATAACGGCGTCGCCAAAACCTGCGCTGAACTGGACATCCCAGTAATAGCCTATTCTCCAATGGGGCGTGGCCTATTGACCGCAAGATTCTCAAAGCCTGAAGACATCGAAAAGGGCGACGTCAGACATCGTTTGCCGCGCTTCCAGCCTGGAAATATGGAGAAAAATGCTGCGATGGGCCTGGAGGTTCAAAAAGTGGCAAAAGCGAAAGGCTGCACACCTGCACAGGTGGCACTAGCTTGGGTACGCTCATACAGTGGAAAGGAAGGCTTTGGCACCATCATCCCAATACCAGGCTCTACGACCGAGGAGAGGGCTATCGAGAATGCAAATGAAGTGACTCTCAGCGACGAGGAGCTGAAAGAGATCGGGGAAATTATGAAAAAGACAGAAGTGGCGGGGGGTCGATACTATCACTAATTCCGTGCGACGAGTATGACAAAGATCGTAGGCGGTCAATACTGATTACTTGTGTGATCTGGCTAACATGAAGGTATGGATTGATCCAGTTGGCATCATCAGAGGCAGTCATCACATCTCCTTTTCAGTGCATAATTGACTACCGGGGCTGTGTGGAACCACATTGCGTCTCCCTCAATCCTTCCGTATCACTGCGTCTAAAACCCGCCAATCACTTGGAAGGCTACTGCAGAGGCATACCATCCATCATCATGTTCTCTCGGACAATTGCCTATTTCTGACAACTGTGCCCGGGCAAGGGGGTGTTTCATCCTTAATCGCTTTTGTCGCCAATGCGCGAATGTTCTCAGCTCATGCGCCGCAATGACTCGTGGCTTAATTCTTTCCCTCAACACACTATACCACAAATGCCTGCTTCCGTCTGAGCTTATATACTCCCATTCAACCCCACTATACCTTCACGCTCGAGTGGACATCTGGGTACAAAACCTTCCGCTCACCCTCCCTCAGCCTGAGTGGATCTAACATGTCTACTGTCAACCTTTTCTCACTGACAGCCCTCCTCGCCCTTTGCACCCACACCCTCGCAAATGGCATCCCCGTCGTCGTTTCTCCCGGTCTCAACGTCTCCTCCAAGCCAAACGTGACAGCCCACATTCCCTCGTGCACCAACCTCACCAACAACGCCCCTAGCCCTTACTGCTATACTAAGCTACAAGAAACAGCCTACCTCACAAACTGGAACCTCACGTCCCCGGAACTGTGTGCCCCAGACGAGCTCTGGTCGACATGCTTTCTGCGTTCGGCATATGGAAAGCCGGGCCCAAATTGCACCATCCTCACTAATGACACGAAGACCTGCGAGCAGTATAACTGCACATCATTGTCACTGAGCACCGCCCTGTGCCCGGAGCCGACAGCGTCAAATAGCACGAATGACACCACGGCAGATGCAGCAGAGAAATGGTACGCCGCCTGGAACGTCTATGCCCTCCAACACCACATCTCAGCCTGGTCGGCCGCCCTCTCAGCCAACACCTCAACCAAAGCCATCCTCGCGGCCGTCAACCCTCGCATCCCCAACACCGCCACTTCCCTACTCACAACCCTGATCCCCAAGTACGGTCTCAATACCAGCACAGACGCAGACGCCGCGTTGGTCAAACTGTTGAAAGTGCCGACGGTGACACCGGAGCCAGCATATGGGAACGTGAGGGTCAGGGGCGAGAGTAGCACGTTGACGGGGGTGCAGTGGCAGCTGGCGCTGAAGATGAGAATGGGGCAGGTTTTAGACCTGGCGATGGGGCGCTTTGAGGAATTCTTGGGTGCGGTGAAGGGTGGGGCGTATAGTGCGAAAGGGTTGGCGAGTGTGGGGAATTTGACGATGAGTTTGATGGATGATTGAGAGGAGGGATATGGAGTTGGGGGAAGGAAGGTCGGCGTCTTTGCGGGATGGAGTCGTCGACGTCTGCTTGGAGGTCTTTGGTGGTCTTTGTATGCTAAGGCTATGGGAAGACGAATGTGTGATGATCATTCTACTAGTGATGCATTGAAGAGTAGCAATGGGAGTCTCATCGCTCAGGATATGTACAGGAACCTATCCGAATGTCAAGCGAGGGTAGATCAGGCCGCTTGAGAGCAGGTGATAGGTGCTTCCTAGAAGCCTCTTGCTAGGCCTTGCATAGCATAGCTTACTTGGTATGGTGGGTGGGATAGAGTAGACCCTGCAGCAGCCTCCCTCCATGGAATCTACATCCTTCTTCCCACCTAGAACCTGGTTCCTGGTTCTCGTTCTTAATCTGGTGACTTTGTTGAAATATGAATATCATCTCGATCAAGCTCTTTCGATTAATTACCTTTTCAACAGACTTAGCCGGGGGGGCCCAACAGTGGCCTTGAAGTGATCGTGTTCCCGTTCTCCCATAATCGTATTCTTGAAGTTTCCTACAGTCCGACAAGTCTCTGCCATTCGTTTCCTTGTTTCCAGCAATCCAAGTACCTCAAACCACCGAGATCTCTCCACCAGGAAGCACCTTCCAACCAGAGCAAAATGTCACTTGGTTCCTGACTTTCAGATTCTACCGACGTAACAATCCGAACCTAAATCTTTCTCGCATGTAAAGCTCCGACTAGATGTTCCTGCGATTCCAAAATCGGTGTGTTGCGGGAGTGCTGGAACCGTGACACTCACCGGAGGATGAGACGATACCGGGAAAAGAAGGGAGCACGGAAACTTGAGTAACCTCGTAGGCAAGGCATATATATATATGTGTGGCAGATAGATCAATCAGGAAACTCGGAGTATATAACACAATCGTGTCCACTTAAGGTTGTCATGTTGTGCAATTGAGAAAAACTATGTATGCTGCCTTTTTTAGGGAGTTCGATCAACAGTGCAATGGTAAAAAAGTAGGAAGCATAACGGTCTAGAGGGGGCCCATGGGAATATAAAGCCCCATGGCAATCAAAGAAATAGTCTACGGACGTTTGTATGAATGGAAGGATAAACAGAACGTTAAACCGAACCGAGATCGTACTGCTGGACTTTGTGTCTCCTGGAAAGCTAGCGACTCCTGCTTTCTGTATGCCACCAATGAGTTTTTCACTCGTACTCAGCCTCAAACGATCCCATTACTTGTCTTGACGAGCTGGTGGCTCACGATTTCTTCACGTTTTGGTCACTCGTACTTTGCCTCGACCGATCCCAATTCTTTTCCGTTCAGCTCGGACGAGAACTTCATCACAGCGGAGTCGTAAGTGACGACGAGATCGTAAGCTATCTCGTAAAAGGAGCGGCCATCCCGCGAGGTGTGCTGCTTGAAGTTCGAGCGCGGTACGTCTTTGAAGTTGGCAGTCAGAATGCAGTTGGTCGTTGTGAAGCCTTAATATATTGAAGAAGGTCAGCGAGTGCCGGTTGTTCGTAATAACTTTTACAGGTGCTTTGCAATGGTAACTTACCTTTACCAGGATAGACCGGAGCCCATACAGCTTCAGACTGTACGAGCGAGTCCTTGAATAGCAATTGATTTTCTGTGAAATCCTGCTCGAGCGTGCGGTAGAACTTAACAGAGAGTCTCTTTTCGCGGTGGAGGTCCTCCCCCTCGAAAGGATATGAGTAAGTTGAAATACTAGGAGCCTAGACGCTGACATACCGTGTAAATGTACCACGTCATTTTTAGGACCTCATCGCGCTCTCGTAGAGGATCCCACGTCTTTGGTTGACCTAAGTCCTCGGCTCCATACGGGCACCAGGCGGACACCCCGTAATGTCTAGTTGCAATGGTCGATGTGATGACTGCTTCCCGAGGAACTTGATTTAGCACCGCCCCTCTGAGATAGATTTAGCTGGGTACATGTTTCGCCCGCGAATGTGTGCTCACTTGACAATGGCAGACCAGCTGTCACAGTAAAGTCAGTAAAGGACGTCTTCAGATTTAGTTGCGAAGATAACACGAGAACTTACGCGTCGGTAGGCTGTATGACCTGAATGTCCGGATGTTGTTTTTCGAGATTTTGCCTCAGGTAAATACTGGAACCGAACCCTCCAACGAGGAAGATTGCCTTCCGAGCGTCAGCTGATACTTATGGTTTCCTTTGATGGGAATTAGATTTTGCCTCACCTTAATTTCTTTCGCTTGTGGGTGATTTTCCTCCATCCGTTTGATCCTGACAGCGCTGACCTGTTCTTCGACAAGGCGGTTGATGTCTGCAATAAGAGGTGCAAAGATATCTTCCAAGATCTCTCTATGCAAGAAGAACCCTAAGCTCCTCCCCTTTTTTTTCTCTTTTTTTGAATGGGTTGATAGAATAACGTACCTGGTAACACTGAAGCAATTAGAGGCAATGTTGTTGGCTGGATCGTCCTTTAGACCTGCCATTGGGAAATTCACGTAGTGTACATCGTCCTCTCGTTGCTCGAATGGATTGAAGGCTGGTTTCACCGATTCATCAAAGAATTGCATCGCAATACGGTAGGACTTATGTTTTCTTAAGGCAATGTATTGCTCGTCGCCCACGGCATCTTTAATGGCCTCCTCGAATCTTCTATTGATCATGAGAGATCCAGCTAAACCACCTGAGGGCCGTCATCAGCAATACTCCGGTTTTTTTAGACTGCTAGATATCTGACCTTTGCCCGGGACTAGCTCTCTGAGCTCCAATGGATCGAGCTTCGTAATTTCGTAGGAAATCAGGTCCACAGTACCACCACCAGCATCGCAAAGAACAAACGCATCGCCGACCTGAAATGGTGTCAGAAATTCTATCATCTTCAGGATGGTGAAATTACTTTGAGCGCTTTGTCTTTCATGTAGTGGAGTGTATAGAGCGCTGCAGCCTCTGGTTCTTTGACAAGCTGTATTGGATGGATGCCAGCTTTTTTAGCAGCCTGACGATACGAAGGGGTCAGCTAGACTTCTTTTTCCTTGACACAGAGATGACTACACGGAAAGTACTATCTTTGGCCTTGTCTGACCACAAGGCTGGGACAGAGAGGATGAATTTCTTCTGTAGCGATTGGAGGTACTCTTCCGGCCAGGCTGCCTCTATCTTGGACAAGGCGTGCTTATAGATTGCCCCAATGTAGTCCGCAGCGACATCGATCGCAGGTCTGCCCAAGCGCTGGAGCTCTGCCTTCGTATTATTTTGAGGAACATAGAGCGGCTTTGGTTGGTTAGGGTCGAGAAGAAGCTTGATGCCCTCAATTTTTGACCCCGTAGTTGAGTAGGCAAGCTCATAGCCCCAAGTGAATGGCTGATTGGAAGAACCGTCGTATGATATCAACGTTGGCACCTTTGCTTTGTTCAATCCCTTTGCGCCCGGCCATTCCGTGATTGCAATAGGTTCCGGTTTCTCTGTCCCTGTGAAGATATAAGCTACCCCGCTATAGGTTGTACCGAAGTCCAAGCCAATGACAAGCTTGTTCTCATCATCAGCGATGTTCAAAGCACTAAAGGTGTTGTCGATTTTGCTTTCGGCCATGGCTTGTATGGAGACAGTGAATAATGATACTTGACAGAGGATACACATTATATCTCCTTGAGAAGCAAAGCAGCAGCGCTCATCTTGTCTAAATTTGGAAAGTGAAGAACTAATGGCTTGGTTCTGATTATCACGCATATGAACAGACATGTAATGCAACCCCAGGGGCATAATGGGACCACCATCACGAAATTCGATCGGTTCCAGACCCCCACTTCCTGCGCGCTTTGAGTCATGTGTGTTTTTGGAGGAAGGCTGAGGCTCTAGTGGGGGCAGGAAAGTAAGGCTGTAACATTTTCGGTGCCCCAAACTTTGATGTGTATCGGTATCAATATAGCCCATAATTGTTGTTCCTTACCTAGTTGCATAGACATTTTCTGGACGGCAAGAAATCATCGAGTCGGTCAGCCGCCACCAATATTCGCCGTCTTACCGTCTGACGTCCGGCATACTAGAGCGAGACCTGCATAATCGACGCCCTAATTGATGTGCACCCTCTGACGCCCTGTTTTATAGCCCTGTTTCAATAAGTGCGAAAAGTCGGGCCGGAAATCTGTCTGTTGGTGGACCGTGGACCGTGGACCGTGGACCGTTCCACAACTTCCATTTGAGAAATTGAACGATTGATCTCTCGGATCGAGCTCGACTATAGGCTCGGCAAAAACGGAGGTGTTCTCCCTCTGAACGTAACACACAATCAGAGCTTATCAAAGCGTTGTCCGGGCGGTACGTGAGCAGTGTTTACCCCACCCTTCCTGCGAGCTGCATGTCTCGAAAGATTCTAGACCTTTTCAGACCTGTGGTGCGAGGGGACCCAAAATCATGCAGGGAAGAGGATGTGTTCCTGCCTTGCTAAATGAAGGCACACTTTCAGCCATATCTCTTGGTGTCCCCTGGCATGATTTCCACTCCTTGGATGTTCTCATTTCATTCTTGAGCCTGCCTTTCCAACTAGTCTGACGAAGGAGTCAACTCACCCTGAATCTCAATAGGACTTTGAATATGAACGACGCTAGACAAGAAGCAACGGGTGACCGGCTCATACATGACAGCGAACAGCTCACTCAGCATTTGATCCAACTCGCCAATCATGTATCCACGGTGGTCGGACAGAGCACAAGCGATATGAAAGCACACTTTGATGTAAGTAGTCCAGCGAGACTCGATACTTATCGCCCACAACGAAACAGAGTAGGATTAGAGGCGTCACGGCTTTTCCACCCAATGGCATGCTATCGGGCCCTCCATCGCAGGACTATGACTCCACCGCTCGTCAGCTACAGGCCGAAATCCATGAACCAGGAGAGAAAATCGCTAAGCTTGAGGCTGATGAACAAGGTAGCACTCAGATCTTAGAGGCCAAAAGGCGGAGCCTGGAAGATGAAAATACGAAATTAGACAAGAAACTCAGAGGGATGGAGGTCGTTTTGCAGAGAAGTAGAGCTGATGTCAAGCGCTTAAGCAGCATCCTCGTCAAGGGCAAAATAGAGGACAGTGGACCCACTGATGACCAGATACGTGGCGACTTTCGCGGACTCATGAATGCTATCCTCAAGCTTGCGCATAAAAACTTCCAAGCCAAGACCGTGTCGTACAGCCATCATAGTGGCGATTCAGGGCAGAAACAGTCCGTCTGGCTGCATGGTTGGCCCCACCTCACGCCAGAGCTTCGAATTTATCGAGTCAGAGCTGCAATATTCGACGTGGTACTTGACACTTTCTTCACAGAGCCATACTTTGGTCTTGATGGGAGGGTAGAGAAAGCTTTGAGATGGTTCGAGCTCGAGTTGGAAAAGAATGTCGACGGTCCGAACTTCTGATCCTTCTATTCTCGTCCAAGTGCTAATGACTGAAGCAGTTTCGCGGGCAGACATCGTAGAATGGCGTAGGAGAACGGTGACCGCTGCTAAAGCATTTGAGCCAGTTGACGAAGCACCAAAATCGGCGGCAAAAGAGATCAACGAAAAACTCAAGCCCGTTTTTACACCCCCCTCAAACGGACCGACAGCGACAATATACCCAGAGATTCTAGAGCTTTGTAAGAAGGCTGAACAGATCTCGTTGATACTCAGGCAGAGTAGGGCTACATTCGATGTATCTACCGTACGAAAGCATCAGTCGGTTGATCAATCAGAGGATTCAAAAATGGAGCTTGTTGCTATAGAGGGTCAGCCGTCTTCTACTTCTGTGAAAGTTAACTATACCGTTTTTGGCGGCCTTGTCAAAACGACTTTGTTTCCTGGCGAGGACGATGTGGTTGTGACATTGGAGAAGCCAATTGTTGTAGGCTACTGTGCTTAAACGGTAAATGGGGCGTGTGGTAAAAAGGGCGTGTCAATTTCAAATCATCGTCTGGGCATATCGTATCAGCACACAGACAAGGAAGACCAGGTCAGTGATACCGGACAAATATCCTGAAAGCTTCTGACATGTCCCTGAGCATGGATTTCCCCTTCACTTCCATTCCCTTCCCTTCGCTATGTGAATCGTCCTTGGCTTTTCTCGACGTCGTTTTATTTTCGGACCGTCTCACCAGCAGGGGTGGCAAGCGTATCCAATCCCAGACTCAACCGCTCCCTGTTCGCGTTCATATCTGCCATGCTGCCCTCTATCCAATTGCTCTTACTAATACTCTCGCGGTTCTTACCTACCTTGCTTATGGCACCAGGCGAGACACACGCGCTCCATACTGTAGTGGTAACGCGGTGCACTTTATAATGTGGATGGGTGTACAATCGTTTTCGCATAATAGCCTTCGATCATGTTGCAGAATACGATGGCCGGTGCAGGCGCAGTGCGACAGATCGACGCCGTCGTCTGTCTAGGCTGTATTCTTGAGTAGAAGTCAACGCGGAGTCTGGAGTAAGCGTAAATTCTGCGGACGAAGCCATTCTTGAACAATATCCTCGGGTCGTGTATCAGCTGACAGAGGGGATAGTGCATTATTCGATGACGCCGTCGTTCTAACCTGATCTTCTGATAGAGGCGTAGTGTAGGATTCGACATGTTGCTAGCCTGATATGAGCTGTGAAGACTTACAGTCTTGATCATGCGAGGCGTGGGGGAGATGAGGTAATACAATGGTGGCGGATCCAAAAAAAATTGATGATCATGAAACAAAATAGGACCAATTAGCCAGAGCAAAAGGCTCAGAATTTACTTAGCACATCAGAGTGACATGACGAGCAAATAAAATGCACAAGCATACAGGCTAGAGTAGAGCACTGAAACGGCTGTGTCCTGAGGCTTATCCAATTATCCACAACAGTATTGACAGCCACCCTCTGCAAGCAGAGAGAATCATAGCAGCGAACTAGAAACCATGCATGGAACGCCGAAAGCATGACTGGACACGCAGTTGACACATCTTCAGGCAAAACACTTATTCACAAGAGCAATCGTCTTCTCAGCCAACAGCTTAGCGTCGGGTGGAAAGCGCCCACTAATGTAGTTGTAATTCTCGTCCTCACGAACGAAACTACGAGCGTTAGCGAAGCCCAGTCGGCATTATCGATGTGTTCACACTTACGGAGTGGACGAGAGGCTGTTGAAGTACTGCTTCTTGGGATCGTCCAATCGTTTCTCTACCTACACAATTTTTGGGAAAGGTCAGACAACAGCGACCCACGCAACGTGTTATCAGACTTACACTAGCTTGTACACTTTCCGACCCAGCTCCATAGGTCTCTAGCATTCGGGGTCAGCATTCCCGTTTGTAGCTAAGAACTCGAGTGACAAGAAATATCTGGGGAGCAAAACAGGTGCTAAAATTGGCAATCTGCTTCTGCAGCATGTCTCGCGGCTCACAAAGCAGTCTCGAACAGGAAGGAGTAACCTCAAAAGAAAGCCTTACTGTAGTAGTCTCCGAGGAACAGCCTAGTTCCCCAGAAAATCGATTGCTCCATGAAGCCAGGCAGTGCAGTGGTCGTGGCGTCGTGCAGCACGCTCTTGCCGTCCGGAAGAGATGATTCTGAAAGCACCATCACGCCGTGACATATCGCTGCAACATTCTTTCTCGAAGGCTTCCGCGTTTGGGGGAAGTAGTCCACCATTAATTTGTGAGTCACGGGCGAGTTGATCACTTGAACCACACCCTTTTCATGCCCGCCTGGAAGGAAGACAAGATCGTAAGGAGCTAGGTTGAATCCTTCATCTGTCCAGGCCAAGGCTTTCATGTTCTTCATGTCCTCTTTCATGGATTTATACAGATCAACAGCCTCTTGCGTAGCACCCTATTGGCAAAGAGAGGACATGAGGATGTCTCGAGTCCAAAAATTATGGTTCAACCTACCAGGAGCTTTTGTGTCATACCCTCGAGCATCTTACTATCGCATTCCGGCATGTTCCCCTTTTCCGTAACGAAGTCGATCTCGAAGCCAGCTTTCTTGAACTCTGCAAATGGCACCGCAGTTTCTGACACCGGATGTGAATAATAATACCATGCGGCTTTGACCGGCTTGTGAAATCTCACCTGTTGGATCGTGCCCATAATTGGCCATCAGAAACGCAACTTTGGGAGGCATCGTGGGCGATACGGATGATGTAATGAGGACTTCTGAATCTTGTCTCCCTCCTCGGAAAGTAGTGAGACCTTTTGTATGAAGGCTCCAGAAGGCTGGTCTTTACCAAATGTAGCCTTTGATCAAGATATTTCCCGTCAATGCGTCAGAAGAATGGGTGCATCACTGCACACAAGTTTTGAGGGTTCAGACATCGATCTCCTTTAGCCTCGGTATTTTGGGCGGGGAGATTTCGCCGCTGACTTCTCCGACTGACTTCTCCGCCTCCTCTCGCTCTTCTTCATTAACAACATCTCTCCCGTAATCATCCTTCTTCCATCTCGTGCTTGTTGAGTCTATTCCTGTCTGTTCCAATGGAATCTGCTGTTTCCTTTGCCCTCGGTATTTTTCATTTCCCATCATCGTTTAGTTCTGTACAAGGATTAATTTGGCAGCCCCCTGTCCACTGGTAATCCTGACGATGAATAGTATTCTTACAGATAGGCCAAATGCAGCCAAATAACATATGATCTGAGCGCTCTCCGATGCGCTCCTGAACTTACCCTGCCCACATCTCTTTCCGCATTTTCCACTTTGACCCGGTCGTCTAGCTCGGAAAGAGCAATGATGTACACGCTTTTATCTTGCATACTTCATGCATCCTTCTTCTACTTGAGACAAATTGAGTGCGCCTGTTTTTGAAAACAAACCCCGAACCACACGGTCACACCGATCCATTTCCTAGCTCTCACACCCAGCACCCCGCTGATCTCCTCATCCACAGCTCGTTCCAAGATCTCGCCGACAACTTCAAACCCTTGCTTCCGAGCTTCCGCAACCACATCTTCCAGATGATGAGCAAAGCTCTGTGTTCGTATCTTTCCTCCAGTCTTTGGGTCCACGAAGCCCGCTTGACTGATTGCTCCCATGTCAGAATGCATGTTCGTCACTAGGGCAAGCCCATTCGGCCTCAATAATTCCGAGACTCTCTCGAAGAAGATAGAAAGGGGAACGTGCTCTAGAACCAGTGTCGATATGATAGCGTCCGCGTTCAAAGCACAGGACGGTATGTGGTAGCTGCCCAACAGATTGTAAAGCTCTAATTGGGCCCCTTGCGCTGCTTCAGATGCCCTGTTGGTCTGCGCCATGTGCTTATCGATCCTTGATTTCGCTATCTCAAGCATCTTTTGGCTGGCATCAAGACCTATCACCATAGAGCCGTGAAGGTCCAACAAGCGTGTCATATTCCGGCCAGTACCACAACCCAAATCTACGATCTTCCATGGAGGAGGAGAAGAAGAAGAGGATATTCGAGATGTCATTTTTGGAAGTAAATATTGCATCTCAATCGTGTCAAGAGCCTGGAGAAAGTTGCCATCAGTATCGTAGACTTCTGACCACAGATCATAAGCAGTGGTGGGATCCAGAAAGCGAATAGGGGGCTTTCCAACGCTGCTTTTGGCCAATTGCACAGGTGAGGCTTGAGGATCCATGGTGCTCAAGGTTGATTTCATGATTTTGACAGCCACAAAGAAGAGGCTTGGAGTAGGAGAGACTTTATAACTGAAGTCAATTCTGGTGAGTCACACCAGCGAGTGGTCTTTGAAGGTCCAATGCCCTACCGATTGACTGGTTCATCTCGACATTCTTGCCTTATTCCGATATGAATCGGACTGCTTCTAGCTGACACTATCGCACTCTGAAGTCTTTTGAAGATACGATGATAGCATATTCCGCAAATACGGACTACTGGAGCTGCGGTAACCTGTAATTGAAATTCTGTATATTAACCTATAGACTACACTGAAAGTCACCTTCTTGTTATTGTCTGGTCGGACATTTTCGTAGACCGACAGCAATGTTTGAAAATAGGCATCACCGCGTGGCCTTTCCGATAGCTGGGGCCGGTGAATATGTCATGCAGATCCCGGCCAAAAAAAGATACTTTACGCTAAGTATTTGCTCGAGGATCAACACCAACATTTCAGCCTCGAATACTCGTATGATTTTCACTTACTGTTCACTTTCTTTCACTAGTCACTCGTTCTACATCTCCCATGATTCTGTAAATACATCACTCCATCACTCCATCACATCTACTCCCCCTCTCAAGCACCGTGCCCTCACATCTAGAAAGTACATAGCGTCACACACAATGACCAAGTCAGACATGTAGGTTTTGCCACGCGCCGCTCCGTCAGGGGATACAGCTAATGAGCCCAGCTCCGTCGATGTACTAGTCATTGGTGCTGGCCCAACTGGTCTAGGAGCTGGAAAGCGCCTTCATCAACTGGTACGGCCCCACCGATATACCAGGGTTGGGGCAATGCTCACTCAAAGCGCAGGACGGGCCATCGTGGATGATTATTGATTCGAACGAGACACCTGGAGGACTAGCATCTACAGATATCACTCCTGAAGGCTTCGTCAGTTCTCTTCGCCAATTGAACTCCGCTGCTCCTGAGGGCTCTACTCTGACAAGCTCCTAGCTTTACGATGTTGGCGGGCATGTCATCTTCTCGCACTACAAATACTTCGACGACTGCATTGACGAGGCATTGCCCAATGAAGATGACTGGTACACACATCAACGCGTCTCCTACGTCCGCTGCAAGGAGCAATGGGTGCCCTACCCATTCCAGAACAATATCTCCATGCTGCCCAAGAAAGAGCAGGTGGATTGCATAGACGGTATGATCGATGCAGCAATGGAGGCAAGAGTGTCCAACACGAAGCCCAAGAACTTTGACGAATGGATCGTGCGAATGATGGGTGTGGGTATTGCTGATCTCTTCATGAGACCCTACAACTTCAAAGTCTGGGCAGTACCAACGACAAAGGTAGGCATGGTTCAACCTGCTGTGCAAACAATTGCCTAACTTGCTCTAGATGCAATGCCAATGGCTGGGTGAGCGTGTCGCTGCTCCGGATATCAAGACGGTGACAAAGAACGTCATTATGCAGAAGACCGCCGGTAATTGGGGTCCTAATGCCACCTTCCGCTTCCCAGCACACGGCGGGACAGGCGCCATCTGGATCGCTGTTGCCGACACATTACCCAAAGAGAACACTATGTTTGGTTCGCATGGCACTGTCAAGAAAGTTGACGCAGATGCTAAAGTGGTCACTCTTGAAAATGGCAAAACAATCAGCTACGAAAAGCTCATCAATACAATGGCCGTCGACGCTCTCGTTGAGAAGATGGGCGACAAATCCCTTATATCACTTTCCAAAGACCTTTTCTATTCCTCGACTCACGTCATCGGCGTCGGCATCCGAGGCGAGCGCCCTGAGCGCATCGGCGACAAATGCTGGCTTTACTTCCCCGAACCAGACAGCCCATTCTACCGCGCTACCATTTTCTCCAACTACTCCCCCAACAACCAACCCGCTTCATCAAAGAAGCTTGCTACCATGCAGCTTGCATCCGGCGAAAAGCCCTCGAATAATTCACCGCAAGAAGGCCCCTACTGGTCCATCATGCTCGAAGTCTCCGAGTCCTCCCTGAAGCCCGTCGACAACGCAAATATGCTCCGTGACTGCATCCAGGGCCTTGTCAGCACCGAAATGCTCAAGCCCAACGACGAAATCGTCAGCACATACCACCGCCGCTTCGACCACGGCTACCCAACCCCAACCCTCGAGCGCGAGGGCGTCCTCAAGCAACTCCTCCCCAAGCTACAAGAGAAGGACATCTACTCCCGCGGCCGCTTCGGCAGCTGGAGATACGAGGTCGGCAACCAGGACCATAGCTTCATGTTGGGCGTAGAAGCGGCTGATCATATTGTCAACGGAGCTGCGGAGCTGACGCTCAATTACCCCGACTTCGTCAACGGGAGGGTCAACCATGAGAGACGTCTTGTCGACGGGGCACAGTTCTTCAAGTCGAAGAAGGGCATTCGTGACGAGGGCAAGCCGCTCCAGCCGAATGGTGTCGAGACGAATGGTGAGGCCAAGGCTTCGTCCGGGCATGCGAGAAAGGCGAGCAAGAGGGTCTCCGTTGGCGGGAAATGACGCCGTATATTGAGCTATGCGGTGTCGATTGAAGACCATGCTATACATGGATTGCTTGTACAGAGGGAGCGATCATTACGAGATCCCCGTGGCATTTGCAGGCTGCTGAGGTGCGGCGGACACATGCACTAATGCTCCGAGCTCTACCTAGCTTAGATAGATGATCCATTCATATAGATAAATGCAGCTTGCACAAACATGAAACAGTGGTACACTGCACTCTTTTGCCTACAATGCCTTTCCTTTTGGGAGTAATACTACAGGGGATTTAACTGAAGGGAATTCTAGAGCAGAGTGTAAGACGCGGTTCACCAATGATAGACGTTTGAGTCAGTGTTCCAGAAACGAACGCCATGAATGCCAAAGCCCCCTAAACAGAGTCTTTCCCTGCCTGCCTTTCTTCCAAGACCGATTAACCCAAAGTCTGCTCCGAGAACAAGGTATGCCTTCTACACCCACGACCAACCAACCAACCAACGCACCAACGCCGTCCCAAGAAAGCACAAAAGAGGGCCTCCACATCAAAAGCCTTCACCTCTACCCATATCTCTCCCTCTCCTCCCTACCCATCCTCATCTCCAAAGCAATCTGTCTCCTCAATCGCCTCTCCTCCGCGTCCACCGCCCCAACGTTCTCTTGGTTTCCATGGTTACGGTTCCTCGTCCGTGCAGACGGCCTCGTCGGCGTACCGAAAGCCTGCCAATTAGCCAACCTCTCATCTCGCGTGCTCCGACCCTGAGGGCGAGCGGGTGCCGTGTTGAAAGGATTGTGAGTGGCCATGGGCGGTCGTCGATTGCGTGAGAGCTCGGCAGGCGTTTGAGGCTGAGTAGTTGGGGAGAGATTGTCGTTGTAGATGGGGATGTGAGAGTGGGGGACGGGAGAGATGGAAGGTGATGTTAGGCGTGAAGGAGGGGTGTGTGGGGAGACAGAAGAGGACGGCAAGACAGAATTCAAGGACAGGTTCCGTGGAGTAGCGGAGAATGGCGGCGGAAGGGGCAGCTGTGGGGAGGCATGGCGGCGAGCGCTCCGTGGGAGGAATGGTTCAGCAAAAGGACTGAGATTGCGGCGAGACGGGCTTGGATGAATAGTGCCCATCTCACTGTGCGAGGAGGCAATGCGAGTGTGGCGGGAGCCCACGCTGCTAAGAGACCGGTAGCTGCGGATATTGACCGAATCCTGATAAGATTCATGAGGTGAAGACCAGTCGTAATTCGTTCGGGCTTGACCAAGTAATCCTACATTAGTGTGGTCTTCGTGGTCGGGGGTGCCAGCTGGTGATGCACCGATGTGGCCATAGTTCCAAGCTGGGATGCCTAATGGTGGAGTTGGTATCATATTATGCGTTGAAGGATACGAAACGGTGAGTGACGGTAGATCCGTGTGGGTCACCTGGAATGTCGATGGACCGTCTAGCTGAGGCAAACCAGACATATCCAAATCCTCTGATGACACGAAAGGGTAGCTCTCGCTGCGAGGCTTATACCTCTTACGACGCCTCGGTGGAATTGCCAGAAGGCCTTCGGAGGCGGATGTCTCAGAATAGCCCGCTACCGTTTCTGGAGCCTTGTGTGGAGAGCTTGACATTGCCGCTTGCGAAATATACAGAGAGGATCGTGGAAGTCCGCTTGCGTGACGTGGAATGTCCTCAAACTGTCGTGGCATAGGCACTGTGGGTAGCATAGATCGACTGGCGGCATCATTGGATGAGTGCGGGGACCCGCTGCCCTCTGCATCACTTCTACCGATTACACATGCCTCCATATTGGTGGAAATCGTACGCCTATCCCGACGGCTACCATACAACCCATCACGAAGGTCTCCTCCGGCGCTGCTATTGGATGAATCCGATCTGCTTCTATCGTGGCTCCAATGAGACCTATAGCGGCCATCGACATGTCTGTTGGCCAAAGAGTGGTGGTCATTGTTTTCTGAATTCCCATCCAGTTCCGGCGTAACCTTCCGACGGAAGAAATTGAAGTTGTTGAACGACAATCGACGCTTTGCTGACGCAGTCTTTACAGTCTTATCAACGGGTAACTTTTGATCCTTATCTGCCCCGTTTGCATCAACGCTTGCTTCGACCCTTGTTGAATCAAGTGAACCTGAGGATGACGGAACTTGCCATTGAGCAGAGACGTCTGCCTCACTGTCACGGAAAGGTGATTGCAGTTCATCACTGTAGTGGACTACATCGTCATTGTCATCCTGCCAGTTTGTGTAATCTTCTTCAACTGAGGCACGCGAGGAATGATTGTTCTCGAGGAAATCATCGGTGGGCTCTATCACTGTCGCATTGCCCAAAGAAGTTGTCTGCGTTCTTGTGGGGGTTCCCGCATCCGCGAGAACTCTATTCCAGAAAGATCTTGAGTCATGAGGGACGGGTTCGGAGGATATTATTGAGTCCTCGTGCTTATCGATGACCTCCGTCGTTCTGGCTGAAGGCCGCTGGGGGAAAGAGTAGGGTGAATCCTGAGTGCGACCGTCCCGTTGTTTCTTCTTGGGACTCCTTTCCTTGTTAGTCACATTAGTAGGTGGCCCTGTGGCATGCAAGATTTGCCGTTCGTTGTGACGGTCTATGTGCCAGCTCAAGTCTCTAGCATCCAGCCTTAGCTGAGTCGGATTCAAACGCAGCATTTTGATGACTTGAGAAAATGGATGACAAAAAGAGAAGAAGGACAGAGACATAAGCAAGGACATTCCTGGGACTCAAGGTCATAGCCAATGCAATTGCCATTGGTGAGAACGGGCTTGTTGCAAAGCAAGAGCTACGGGGGAAGGTAGAAAGTGTCATGGTGGAAATGGTGCTCAAATGCAAGAACTTGGACATGCAATCATGACAATACTATAGCAGAAATTTTGGAAACTGGGAGCCGGAGTATTTCAGGGGCAGCTGTGAGCGAAAAGTGAAGGATGGAAAAGTTCCTCAATAGACCACAACTCAAGCATGCCAAGCCAGGTTCAGAGTACGAGATCATTTGCGTAAAGATGAAGCAGTCTTCTTCCCGAATGACTTCGGTATTGTGATTCTAAAGCGCCAGTAGCTGGATTTTCGAGAACGCCGTGATGGAGGACAATGGGGCAGAATTCTGCACTGCTACCGCCAAGGCCGGATTTACGACGCCAAGATATGGCAGCCACAATGCCACGCAAGTTCATCTCGGCGCGTTTATGACCTTCTCCTATTGTCTTTGGAAAAATCAACCCCTTGTTTGCAGTCATGTTAAATACGCTTAAACTCATCAGATCCAGGAGCAGATCTCTACGATAATCGCTGCCACAAGGGATCTAGTTAAGTCGTCAAAATAGGCAAGCGTTTGGTATAAATACCAAAGCCTCACAATTGCCCTGGTACAGCTGCAACGACGCTTCCCCATACAGACTTACAGAGGCTGATTCTCCCGATACCAGGACTTTTTCTAGGGGCAGAACCATTGCTTCTCGCGCCGTGCAGAATCGACCACTATGGAGGGCGATCTGAGCCTTGCTCAGTCTCTTGGAGGTCTGCGGATCGCTAATCCTGACAATGCATCACCCTCCCCCTCCCCACAAGGTTTAGGCCGTGGTCCTTCCATATCACCCCTGTCTGCATCTCATCCTGCTATAGAACACGGAGGAGAAGGAAGCAGCCCCCTCTCGGCTCCATCCCTACCGAACAATGGCTTCCGGTCAACATCTCCGTTGGGCTTCAATCCAAAGGCTTTCTCTACAGACACAATATCCGCTGAACCACAAACCAGTCTGATTGAGCAGTCTTCCGCCTCTAAAGCTAGAGATCCACCAACTTACGGGCAGCGCCACGCCAATCGCCAATCCATACCGCCCACATACCAAGACCAACAGCAAGCCCAATTTCCCCAGTACCCGACTACGATGCCTTTGAGTCAACGAGATCCAACCTCGGGTGCACGTCCCATATCTTCCATGTATGCTCAACCACCTCCGGTACCGAATGGAAACCAGCTATCGAGAGATGGATTATATCGGCAGCGCGACGAATTTTTGCGTTCATCGATCCCGGGAATGCCGCAAAGGAGCAGCTCGAGAGGTGCGTCAACGATGATGCAGGCTGGGGTGCCATCAACAGAGGGGAACCATAGGGATCGATCCTACAAACAAAATCAGTTGTACAATGGCAATGGAGGGTTGCCACCAAGGAAAAGCTCAAGGGGTATGGGAGGTGGGCAGCTAGGCAACTCCGCGGTATCTGCACAGCCACCAGTAGCTGGGTCACCATACGGGATAGAAGGAGGGCCTGTCAAAAGCAGCGAGGAATGGCAAGAAAAGGGAGCAGCGGTGGGAGTGCGTCAAGAAATCGATGCCAACGGCAGGCCTGTAATAAGACATGTGAAGAAAGGGGTCAAAGATTTCGCATTTGGGCGGACCCTGGGCGAAGGCTCCTATAGTACTGTCATAGCGGCCACAGACAGGCAGACACGCAAAGAGTATGCCATCAAGGTGCTCAACAAGCGACACATTATCAAGGAAAAGAAGGTGAAATATGTGAACATTGAAAAGGATACCCTCAACCGTTTGACCGATCATCCTGGAGTTGTGCGGCTCTATTATACATTTCAAGATGAAGAATCGTTATATTTTGTGCTGGATCTCGCGAGTAGTGGGGAGCTTTTGGGTGTTCTCAAGCGAATGACGACCTTTGACGAGGAATGTACAAGGTTTTATGGTGCTGAGATACTGGACACGATTGACTATATGCATGCCCGTGGGGTAATACACCGCGACTTGAAACCTGAGAACGTCTTATTGGACGATCAAATGCACGTCAAGATTACAGACTTCGGTACGGCTAAGATTTTGGATGTCCCCCAACGGCCGTCAAAGGATGCAAATGGGGATATCGGAGTAGGGAGTCCTCTGGACGGATCTGAGGACAACAAAGCAAACTCTTTCGTCGGAACCGCGGAATACGTGAGCCCTGAATTGCTCACAGATAAGAAGGCTTGCAAGTCCAGTGATCTGTGGGCATTTGGCTGCATCATATATCAACTTCTAGCAGGCCGACCACCATTCAAAGCTGGTAACGAGTATCTCACCTTTCAAAAAATTGTTGCCCTGGAATATCAGTTCCCTACAGGCTTTCCGGAGGTAGCTAGGGATCTTGTGGAACGGTTGCTTGTCCTGGACCCTGCGAGTCGCCTGTCAATTGAGCACATCAAGAATCATGAATTCTTTGATGGTGTGAACTGGGGTCGTGGCTTGTGGAGGTATAAGGCACCAAGACTCAAAAGTTTCGTCCCAGCGCCAGCAGAACCGAGAAAGCTCAACGGCCAAAGTAACAACAATGGGAATCTTAACAACTATCCGCCAAATATTGCACCCTCACACAGCACCACAGCAACCCGATTTGAAGGAGCCAGTAGTAGCGTGCCGAGACCTAGCCCAAGGGTCATTACGGAGCTTCCGCCACCAAGCCAACTTGACATTGAATGGTCGCCTGTGTTGACGAAAAATAACGAGCGAATTCTGAAGCTCGGTAACCTCCTCGTCAACACCACCCCGGCTCCGCACAGCCCCACGGGTAAAAGTGGTGGTCAGAATGGCGAGATAGATTCGCCCAAGAAGTTCTCGAGATTCTTTGGCAGCACTACAGCGAAAAAACGACAAAGACTGGTAATGATAACGTCAAGCGCTCGAATCATTATAGTCGCTGCTGGTGGGGAAGACAAGAAGTCAAAGATCGAGATACCTTTGCTTATTTCCGGTTGCTCCTGGAGAAAGCTACAGGATCCAAAAGGCTTGACGTATTGGTGCGTTGATACAGTGAGTACCTTCGACTGCCACTTGGATTCAATTTGGTTTGCTAATCTCTGTGACAGCATGACAAGCATTTCAGCTTTGAGGATCCTAAAGCTGCGTCATCTGATGGGTCAGCGACTTCGGCGTCTGCCCAAGAATGGCTTGACAGCATCGAGACCGCCCGAGAAATTGCATTCTCCCAAAGCTCGTCAAACTCCTACACCGGCGACGATGCCCTCAAAGATCTCCAATCAGGACCACATACATCATCGCGTGGACTCGACCTAGATTCTCCGGCAACAGTGGAGAACGGATCTGGTCGTCACACCCTCCAAAAAAACCATCCCAATAATGAGGACTCCTTCCACGGCATCGGACGGAAACGCTTCAGCAAGAGGCAGTCAAAGAGTGGACTCGCTGCCGTGTTCTAGTACCTATTACCATGCGACAGCCGAATCACTGCATTTACCAGAGAAGCAATCAGAATTTTCTCATTTGCCATCCCCTCGGCCTGTCAAGTTACCTTTCCTACTGTTTTCTCGACTTTTGGCTCTTATTCTTATCAGCCGCAGCGGCATTAATGACACGATTACGCAGCGCGTGCTTTTTGCATTGTGGAGTTTGGAACGAATAGGTGGAGATATTAGCGCATTGGTGTCCAGAGCATTGACCGGCGTTTTCTGATGCATCATGGACCATGTCGTCTAACCATTTATCTGTATGCAATTGCGGGTAAAAAAAAGGCACGAGGCTCGGGACTCTGCTGGCTCCACTGTACTGATCATCCATACTAAATGGATGAATGGTCAACACTCTTGCGTCTTGAATTTGCCTCACCAAGTCCTCAATCTCACGTCTTTAAGAAATAGCAGAATCAAGCGGTTCCCGCCGCGCTCATCCGCTCTGGACTTAGGTTGTTCCTGCATGTGTCTACGTCATATCTTAGGTTTGATCCCTTCAATTGTCGACTTGCTTCTGCTCATATTCAATGCCTCTTTCATGAAGACAACTTTGATCTTCAGCCGTTTCTTTATTTAACTTCATAAGTCCCATCTATTCCCTTAATTCAACCATGGCGCCCACCGCTAAGTCTCCCCCACCGTTGAACATTCCCGGCTCCAAGTGCGTTGTCAATGTCCATATAATCAACACCACCTCGCGCATCAAGGCTATTCCATTCTCTGTATTCACCACGCCGCCCTATAAAGGCCTCGATAATCTGGACTGCCCCGCTTTCTCCTTCCTCATCGAACATGCATCCTCTGGGCGCAAAGTTCTCTTTGATCTCGGGGTCCGGAAGGATTGGGAGAACTCGCCAGCGATGATTGTAAAGCGTATCAAAAATGGAGGCTGGGAGGTGACGGTTGAAAAGGGAGTTGCAGAGATATTGCAGGAAGGCGGGGTGGCACCGAAGGATATTGAAGCCATTATCTGGAGGTAGGGAGCTCGGGCAGCGTTGCCCCGCCAGAACATTTGACAGCTGATCTTCCAATAGTCATCATCACTGGGATCACACTGGCGACCCTTCAACCTTCCCCACCTCCACAGACCTTATTGTCGGCCCTGGCTTCAAGGACTCATTCGTGCCAGGCTACCCTGAAAACCCAGAGGCACCGATTTCAAAAAGCGCATACGAGGGCCGGCACCTTCGCGAGATATCCTTCGCAGAGTCAACGCTGGTCTTGGGCCGATGCCACGCGGTTGATTTCTTCGGCGATGGCAGCTTCTACCTTCTAGACACTCCAGGACATGCAATTGGGCACATGTGCGGGCTAGCTCGTACCACTGCTTCGCCAGAGGCAACCTTTATTTTCCTTGGCGGCGATTGCGCGCACCATGGGGGCGAATTCCGTCCGACACCGTATCTACCTCTTCCGGAATCTCTGTCACCATCTCCCATCCCGAGAACACATCCAGGCAGCTGCCCAGGCGCCCTTTTCGCTGATGTCCATCGCCTGCATCCCTCGCCGTCTTCCTCTACCGAGCCATTTCTATTGGCCAGTGAGGACGCAGCGCATGATATCATAGCAGCAAGGGACAGTGTAAGGAAATTCGGGGAGTTTGATGCGCATGAGAATATGTTGAGTATATTTGCACATGATGACACGATGGTCAATGTTGTGGGCACGTTCCCGCATACATTGGCAAATGATTGGAAGAGTCAAGGGTGGAGGGAGAAGGGGATGTGGAAGTTCTTGGGGGATCTTGGGGAAGCGGTGGAGGCGAAGAAGGGTGGGAAGCAACGATGAACAAGCTGACTGGAGAATAGTTTCAGTAATTCAGACTCTTCGGGGGGGCCGGAATTAATACTTTATTGCCGAGGATACATGACATGCGTGAGAGCAGCGGCTAGCATGCTTGACTCGTATTTTGATAGGGCTGAAGGATTAGCCGAGTCAATGAGAATATCCAGCAACAATACATATCGCCTATCGCCGGCAGATGTGCCGAATATTACTGTACTGTAGAGAGTATCAATAATGAAAGTTTACCAATTGCGCCAGAGGAGGGAGATCATGACTCAAGTGGAACCTTTGATTTCAAAGCTACCTTACTCTAAGGTATACACACTATCACACACTATGACACTATGACACCATGACACAATTTTTTCATAAAGTAAGTGGAGCCGGTGGAGCCTATCAATTCTTTGGGGAGACCCACAGGAGAAGGCGGTCATAGAGTAACTCCCTTATTACCGTCAGTGCTTAGTGACCCTCTTCTGCTGTCTTATAAATTCTTCTTAATCCTTTTTCCACTCTACTCCCATATTTCAATCAACAATCAATTGAGAGATCCGACTATCAGCATGCTTGGACAGCACCAGCCAGGCGAATTCTTCAGACTGCGCGCTCAATCCAGTGGTGAGTCCTCCCAAATGTACAAGAAGCTGCTCCGAATGATTACTAACGACGCCTATCGCCCACAGCACCAGACGCAAACCTCCACAACATTGCCCCTCAGGACCATGATCAAGAGCAAAGGGGAAATGACAATGGTCCGGAAGCAATTGAACAAGAGCCCCAGACGGGTGCCACCTCCACAGCTGTCCCTAGCACCGAGGCTTCTTCCACCGCTGAGGGGACATGGGGCGAAAGAGACGTTGGTGGACCCGTCAATCACCGCATAGCAATGGAGGACTATGAGGCCATGCGACGTGAGCTCTCTCATTTGAGCCAGACAAGATCAAAATCTAGTATGAAAAGCGATGGCGGAGGACTCAGGCGGACCCTTACGAGCAGGAACAGGCGAGCAGACTGTCCTTCCCAGCAACGTACACAGTCTTCTGAGGGAGTAAGTGCGTTTACCGACGGCGAGGATCTTGAGGCTGGCGATGCACAAGCTATGGCAGAGAAAGAGGTAGAGTTCGAGCTGGGAACATTTCTGAAAGAGGGCCACCTCGAGAAGCATACAGACACGGGTGCTTCAGCGAAGAAGGTGGGTGTGGTGTTCAAGAATTTGACTGTCAAAGGTGCTGGGAGCACGACAAACTATACGAAGACCTTGCCGGATGCGATACTTGGGACTTTTGGACCGGATCTGTACCGGCTGCTATGCCGCTTCATACCAGCTTTGAGCATTGACAAACACCAGAGATTGAGGACCCTTGTCCACAACTATACGGGCATTGTTCGAGATGGAGAGATGATGCTTGTACTTGGTCGTCCTGGGTCTGGATGCACTACTTTCCTGAAAGCTATCGCAAACAAGCGAAATGATTACGCTTCGGTAACTGGAGACATTTCCTATGGCGGCATTCCGGCCAAAGAACAGAACGCACACTATAGGGGCGAAGTCAACTACAACCCAGAAGATGACCAACATTTCCCATCTTTGAATGTCTGGCAGACCTTGAAGTTCTCACTGCTAAACAAGACTAAGAAGCGTGAAAGAGGCGAAATGAACATCGTTATTGACGCGCTAATGAAGATGTTCGGCATCAGCCATACCGCTAAGACGCTGGTTGGAAATGAAATGGTTCCTGGTGTTTCGGGAGGTGAAAGGAAACGAGTCTCTATTGCGGAAACATTGGCTACGAAATCAACAGTGGTATGCTGGGACAATTCGACTCGAGGATTGGATGCCTCTACCGCACTCGATTATGCCAATTCTCTACGCATCATGACGGATGTCAGCAATCGTACGACACTTGTTACGCTCTACCAGGCTGGAGAGCAAATCTACGAACTAATGGACAAGGTTCTGGTTATCGATGAAGGGCGGATGGTCTTCCAAGGCCCAGCAAACGAAGCTAAGCAGTATTTCCTCGACCTTGGACTCTATTGCGCAGAGAGAGAAACAACTGCAGACTTTCTGACCTCCGTGACTGATCCAGCTCAAAGAATATTCCGTGAAGGGTACGCAGCACAGGCGCCAAAGACCGCGGAAGACTTTGAGAGGGCTTTCAGGAACAGTGCCAGTTACAAGAAAGTTATGGCAGACGTCGAAGACTATGAACAGCACCTCAATCGCACAGAACATGTGGATGCAAGAGAATTCAAACAAAGCGTCAAGGAGCAGCAGTCCAGGCGCGTCTCGCCCAAGTCAAGCTTTACAGTCAGCCTTTGGCGACAAGTCCTTGCTTGCACTCAGCGAGAGTTTTGGCTTGTCTGGGGTGACAAACCAACTATATATACCAAGTTCTTCATCATTGTCGCCAACGGACTCATTGTGGGCTCTCTTTTTTATGGCCAACCTTTGAACACAGAAGGTGCTTTTACTCGTGGTGGTACAGGCTTCTTCTCTATTCTCTTCCTCGGCTGGCTCCAACTTTCTGAACTGATGAAGGCTGTTTCTGGGAGAGTGGTCATCGACAGACATCGAGAGTATGCCTTCTACAGACCTAGCGCCGTGGTTTTAGCCCGAGTCCTAGCCGACTTCCCTCTCATTTTCACACAGGTCGTACCATTCACTGTCATTATGTACTTCTTGACAGGCCTGGACGTCGCCGCGTCGAAGTTTTTCATCTACTTCCTGTTCGTCTACATCACGACTATCTGCATCACCGCACTTTACCGGATGTTCGCGGCATTGTCACCGACAATTGACGATGCAGTCAGGTTCTCTGGTACCGCCCTTAATCTTCTGATCATCTACACTGGCTACGCTATACCGAAACCGACGTTACTGCATAGTAAGATTTGGTTCGGCTGGATTTACTATATCAACCCAATCTCTTATGCTTTTGAAGGTGTCCTCTCGAACGAATTCGCCGATCGGATCATGTCCTGCGCAGCCCAAGAACTTGTGCCTCAGGGTCCCGGGGTTCTTCCTCAATATCAAGGATGTGCCATTAGCGGAGCCACCTTGGGCAGCACAAGCGTCAAAGGCTCCGCATACATCGGCACCACCTACGAGTACACGCGCTCGCATCTTTGGCGGAATTTTGGTGTCCTCGTCGCTTTTACGGTGCTGTATATTCTAGCCACCGTTATGGGATCGGAGCTGTTTTCGTTCGTCGGAGGTGGTGGGGGCGCTTTGGTCTTCAAGAAAGGCTCCAAGACGCCCGCGCAAAGCACTTCAAGCACTGCGGACGCTGAGAAGGGTGGCGATGCTGGAGACAGCAGTGCCTCGAGCGGCCAACTCCAGACGAGCAGCCAGGAAGACTACACAATCAAGTCCACGGGAAACGAGAGCGTCTTTACATGGACTGATGTTCAATTCAGCGTGCCTTACGATGGAGGCCAGCGCAAACTGCTCAACCGAGTGAATGGTTACGCTAAACCTGGAGTCATGGTAGCCTTGATGGGCGCTTCCGGTGCTGGGAAGACTACGTTGCTAAACACCCTTAGTCAGCGCCAGAGAATTGGTGTCGTGAGCGGGGAAATGCTTGTTAATGGCCGAAAACTGGGCACTGAATTCCAGCGTATCACTGGCTTTGTCGAACAACAGGACCTTCACGACAAGACTGCCACTATTCGAGAAGCCATCGAGTTTTCCGCCATCTTGCGTCAGGAGCGCCATGTATCGCGAGAGGAGAAGGTTGCATACGTCGACGAGATCATTGATTTGCTCGAGTTGAGGGAATTGTCTGATGCTCTAATCCTTTCATTGGGTGTCGAGCAGCGAAAACGTGTCACTATTGCGGTCGAATTGGCAGCGAAACCGTCACTTCTCTTCCTCGACGAGCCGACATCAGGACTTGACAGCCAGTCTGCTTACTCAATCGTGCGATTCCTCAAGAAACTTGCGGTAGCTGGACATGGAATTATATGTACGATCCATCAACCATCCTCGGTACTCATCCAACAGTTCGACATGATACTCGCTCTCAATCCTGGAGGCAACACGTTTTACTTCGGTCCAGTCGGCGATAACGGCTCTGCTATTAACAAATACTTTGCCGATCGTGGAGTATGTTGCCCACCACAAAAGAACGTTGCGGAGTTCATCCTTGAGACGGCGGCCAAAGGCGGCAAAAGGAAGGACGGCAAACGCTTAAATTGGAATGAGGAATGGAGGAACTCCCAAGAATACAAAGGCGTTCTGGTTGAGATCGACCGGGTCAGTAAAGAGCGAGAGAAGCTCCCTCCCAAAGCCGCAGACACACAGCACGAATACGCTTCCCCCGTGTGGCTCCAAATCACCATGCTGACTCGCCGAATGTTCACGCAATACTGGCGCGACCCTTCCTACCTCTATGGCAAAATTTTCGTTGCAGTCATTATCGGTATTTTCAACGGCTTCACCTTCTGGCAGCTTGGCAACACGGTCCAAGATATGCAGAATCGCATGTTCACAGCCTTTCTGATTATCCTGATCCCGCCTACCGTTGTCAATGCCGTTGTGCCGAAATTCTATATGAACATGGCGCTGTGGGAGGCTCGTGAAAACCCGAGCAGGATTTACAATTGGGTCGCTTTCTGCACGGCCTCTGTCGTGACCGAGATTCCTATCTCCATCGTTTCGGCTATCATATACTGGGTCATCTGGTACTACGCCACTGGCCTCCCGACCGACAGCAGCACGGCCGGCTACGTCTTCTGGATGACCATGCTCTTCTTCCTCTTCCAAGCCAGCTGGGGCCAGTGGATCTGTGCTTTCGCCCCATCCTTCACCGTCATCTCCAACGTCCTGCCTTTCTTCTTCGTCATGTTCAGTCTCTTCAATGGTGTCGTTCGTCCCTACGCTCAACTTCCCGTCTTCTGGAGGTACTGGATGTATTGGGTCAACCCATCCACCTACTGGATTGGCGGTGTCATCGCCGCCACTCTGAGAGATATTCCAATCCAATGTGGCCCTGATGAAGCAGCTGTGTTCAATCCACCACCCGGTATGACTTGTGGACAGTACGCCCAGCCGTACGTCAACAGCGTCGGAACCGGCTACATCACGAACCCGAGCGCAACGAGCGATTGCGGTTACTGCCAGTATGCTAGCGGGGTGGAGTACATGGCGAGTTTGAACGTGCGTCCGAGCGATAAGTGGAAGTACCTGCCAATCTTCCTGGCATTCGTCGTGAGCAATTGGGCGCTGGTGTATTTCTTTGTCTACACGGTCCGAGTGAGAGGTTGGGGCTTCGGATTCGGCCATGTGTTTGGGGGGTTGGGGAAGATGGTTGGTGGTGTGAAGGCTGGGGTCGGAAAGATGGTGGGCGGGAAGAAAGGGAAAGAGGCCGAAGGGGAGAAGTCATGGTCGTAGAAGAGAGAGAGCATTTCCCCATTTTAGCGACGGACGCATTCCCGTGCTGTTTCGGCGATTAGACAGACCACGGCGTACTACTCTACCCGGAGCTGGCCTTGCCTTGGAACTATAGATGTAAACGATAATACTTTGCACGGCCAAAGGCTATCTATCAACCATCAACCATCCACCACCACCAAGAAACGTTCGCTTGCGCGCCTTTGTCCAACTATGAAACTCTGTCAACCATCCGCCATCCACCACCAAGAACGTTCCCTTGCGCGCGGCGTGTGTCCAACCATGAACCCCCCCCCCCCCCCCCAAAAAACGCCGCAGCGGTGCAAAAGGTCCCCTCGTAAAGTAAAGTAGCGTACCACTAGATAGGGGCAGAAACAAGCAAGAGACGAGCAATGAAATGTGAAATGTCCCTCAGCCGCCGAATCCATCCATCCATCCATCAAAACCTTCAACCTCCCCTCCCTCTCTCTCTCTCTCTCTCTCTCCGCGCATCCCATCGCCAACCAACGGCCGGAAATAATCGCCGGGGAACGTCTCAGGTCGTGCCCAGGTCGTGTTCACTTGGCCCCACCGTTTCTTGAAAAAGTGCCGTCTGCGAATTGCAAGAAGCCCCGATCTTCTAGTCGTGCGCTGATATTGAACCCGAGTCCTTCTGGCATAGCTGCATGGATAGCGTCGGTGAGGTTGAGAGGACCGTTTACATAAAGATCAAACCAGTCCATAGGCTATTAGTCAAGAACAGTCCGGACTAATAGTCCATAAATTGGGGGCGGACCATCGGGAGCATTGGACCGTTGAGCGCAAGAGACGAGAATCGTTCGTCGGAGAAGGAGAGTGGGCACGTACACGTACTCAAGAACCACAACATTCCGCTCAGCTCCCGTATCGGGAATACTCCGACCTTGCCATCTAGAGTTTCACGGCCACCGCCCAAGCAAGGTAACTATCGAGGTGAAAATACATAAAAAAAAAACCCGGAGTCCAAGACAACAGTCAGCCAAGCGCCGCCCGACGTACGACGGCGCTTGGAGGAACGTTTTCCGTGTGTGGCTGTCTTGTCAAGAATCAATCTTTCTTCTTCTACCACCACCACCGAGTATGATGAAGATCGTACGCACACACATTGTTGGAAGAACCTAACATGGCGAAAGAATGAATTGTCGCTGTACCATCCTTGGGTTTTCTGTTTCTCTCTGCTCTGAGAAAGAAGAAGGGGCGCCCGTTCCCAAACGGAGAGAGATTCCACACCAGTTCCCGTACTCTACCTACCTAGTTATTAAGAGAGAGAGAGAGAGAGAGAAAGTCCCACGTCTGGATTTGAGAATAACCTAAACTGCAATCACCAGGGTTTGAAAATTGAAAATCAACGCGGAACATTGATTAGAAACGCCTTCTGACCAAAACCAATCAATCAATCAATCAATCAATATTGATCGGCCCCATCTTGGAGTTTTCCCCCGAGTCTGTGAAAAACAGAAACCCCTTCAATGACATGAGAGAAGAGAAAAAAGAGAGAGCGTCTCATGTACAACTCCAGCAAATTCCAGCTCTATTCCGTCGTTTGGATCTATTATTATTGACAGGACAGACAGACGGACAACGGCGGCTTGGAGGGAGCGGTGATTTCACTACGCTACGCTATGGGTGTCTGTCCGGGAACGAAGGAATGATAAAGTGGCATGGCATTTTTCTCTTCGCCCGCTTTTCCGGCTCGTGGTGCCCGGAACCGGGCGTTCGTCATGAACAGGCGACGAGATGGGCGACTTCTTCTATCCCCGGCCAATCGAATGGGAAATTAATGTAACGACGCCCTTTCTCTCGATTCCAAAGTCCCTCCATGCAAACTCGCGGTACGCCGTTGCCAGTTTGCATTTTCGTTTTCATCCTAGGCGGTATACGGCAGCCGACTGACTGTCTTTTCCGTCGATATCGAATGCGTTTTAGCTTCTCTCCATGGATCGGCCCGGCGTAGATAGATAGATGCCTTTGACTTCCCACTTTTTAAGTCGCTCGCTCGTGAGATGTGGGCCGCGAGTCTGGATGTGAGAGGTGGTCCGTGAAGTGCGCGTGCAAATTCAAAACGACCGCCCCCGCCACCGATCGTTTCTTTTGAACGGACGGACGGAGAAACCAACGACGCCTTTCTCTTTCTCTTTCTCGATTCCAAAGTCCCTGCCTGCACTCGCAGCACGCCGTTGCCCGTTGCCCGTTGCATTTTCGTTTTCATCCTAGGCGGTATACGGCAGCCGACTTGACTGACTGATTGTCTTTTCCGTCGATATCGATGCTTTTTACATAGCTTCTTTCCATGGATCGGCCCGGCGTACGAGTAGATCCCTGTGACTTCCCACTTTAACAAGTCGCTCGTGAGATATGTATGGGTCGCGAGTCTGGATGTGAGACCGGCAATGATGAGCTCCTAGCCCTAGCAGTAGTCATCCTGGTTTCCAAGAGAGGTTGCACCTCTGGCATCTTCTCACGCATCTCACGAGTTGGAAGCAGCAGAAGATTAGGCATGTTTTGTATCTGTAATCGAACATTTCTCAAGGGAGATTACCCGCCAGTCCTTCCATATCATATAGAGGACCTGTCGACATTACCGCTATGCAAGCACTTGCCCCCCAACGCCTCGCTTGCTATGACGAATTCATGACAGCAATGACCTGTCTATATCATGGAAAGAAATTCCTCGAGTTCAAAATCCTGTATGTCATCCTCCCCGTGCCGCATCCATCTCCGAGGCACTGTGACGGTTCACGCAGTCCGCTTCACAACGAACACTCCGACCTCTATTCCCTCTCTAGCGGCATCACACTCCGCATAGGGCCTTTCCTTCACTCCGTCACACACTTCGCGAACTAGATCCGAGGCCGTCACATCCTCGATATCGCCGGAGACATTCATCTTGTGCGGCAACATGAGCCCCCTGTTGAAGTACGTGTTGACCACCTTCGTAACCCTCTCACTCTCCTGATGAATCCACCACTGCGTCCACTCTTTCCGCTCCAGCGGCACCGTCTGCGTATTCGAGTGCACTATCTTGTATTTGGGCTTGGGGCGATTGGGAGCGGTGATGCCGCGCTCGAGCTGACGAAGAAGGGCGGACAGTTTACGTAGCATCTTTTCGTAGTGAAGCATTTGGTTCACAGCCGCAGCTTTGCCAACGCCACATGCAAAGTCGGCGGAGAGCTTGTAGAGGCCGACCATGTTGCGTAGTAAGGGATCCAGAAGAGCAGCAAGATATTTGGAAGAGAATGTGGTGGCTCCTCGGAGGGTTGGGTAGATGAAGACCAGCAGGCCACCTCGAGGCGAGAGCTCGACGAGTCGGTCGACGAGGACTGATGGGGCATCCATGGCGAAGAGGTGGAGGTATTCCTCGGTGGATGAAGGTGGGATGAAGCGTTCAAGCAAGGAGACGCTGATGCTCGAAGGTGCCACCACGGGGTGTGGGGAGGAGGGGACGGAGGTATTGAGGGCGTGGTGGTGATCCATCGCAACGACCGCTTTCGGGAAGACATTCATGCTGAAGTAGTCGGCTCCAGAGGCTCCAATGTTGGGCGTGGTAACGGGGCTGTTGGGAATATGGTTCATATTGAACTTGACGGGAACTGCGTAGGTAACATCGATGTAAAGTTCGCCGGGATCCGCGCTATCTTGGATTGCGGCTTCGATCACCTGGAAGGTAGTTGCAACGGGTCCAATCGTTTCTGTGGTTTGTACTGGCACCTTGATGTCACCGATGAAAGTAGGCGGCTTGTTCTCGTCTTTGGGCTTCATCACGATGTTCGTGAGAGGGCAAGGTTGGGTATGGCAGAGGGTATACACGACATAATTTGTAGCAGCGACATCGATGTTGGCGACTACGGTGATCAGCAAAAAGTATCCCATGCCTTGCAATGATTTCGTGAAGCTCACCAAGCGCGTCAGTAGCCTCTTTGAGCCAACCAAACTGACCCGGCACAGCATCGCTGTCCTCACTGTCAGACCTCGTAGGGTCTGTCCCATGCTCAGCATCCCCGGCTTGGGCCTCCGAGACTGCTAGGGATTGGTAATTTGAGGCAGTGGTAGTCGGAGCTTCCGAAGCAGTGACTACCTGGCCAAGCATGGAGGTAAAGTCTGAGCGGTCGGGTGACGGCGTCTTGGGCATGATGATTGTTGGGTACGAGGATCTCCTCGAGGCAGATGGAAAGGAAGTAGGTGGTGGAGTTGTCATGCAATCATAGATGGTCGTTTCGTCAGGTGGAGTGAGTAGAGCGTCTGGTATCCGTGAAGAGATGCCTAAAGATCTGAAGGATGGAAGCTGGAGGTGCTGTCGACATTTCACCAGGGGTGGTAGCGAATGCATGTTTGAGGCCTGAATCGCAGCGGCAGCCAGGTTGTTTCGGCCAGGGGGGCCGAAATCGGCAATGTGATACTTCTTTTCTCCGGATGCTCTACAACTTGGCACCTCGGAATCGGAATAGCCTCGAGAGCTCGAGCAGGCCTTTGAAGGCATGTCTTGAATTGAGCTGGCCACATCTGTGTCAGGCACGAGCGGCTGTGGCCGAGCCGATGCCTTTGTGGTCATTGCATCCGTTGCATACCATCATCCAAGGGCTGAATGAGGGTAAATGGCGGAGTTGGGTCTCACGGAGGAGAAAGGAGCGGGTCTACCAATGTTTTTGTATTCAGTGTTTGGATATTTTCCTTCGGCAAGAGCTAAGTGGATAGGATGTCTGGTGAATTGGTCATGAGGGTGAGGGTGAGGAGAAGAATGTATGTTTCGCAGAGCACTTTATTCAGTGAGAGAAAAGAAAGAGAGAAATTTAAGAGGATGTGAGGATGTAAAGATGTGAGGAGTGAGGATGGAGATGTGTGGTTAATGGGAGTCTCGAGTTCTAGACCGGTCTTCCATTTTGCGGAGGAAATTAAATTTGCTGAGGCACCGAAGATACCAGAAGAGAAAAGAGAAAGGGCAACCGCGGATAGAGTACTCCGTAGAGTATAACTCAGTACTGTACTCAGTATATCCTATCCTGCCTTATCCCTGAAATTCATTTCTGAATCCTTGCAAAGTTCAAAGTTGCGGCCAACTGCGCGTTTCCGAGGCTAAATTCAAATATTACAACGGCTTTTTCCCTTTTTCCCTTTTTCCCTTTTTCCCCTCACTGACTCACTTTTCAAGGCCATTGACTTGCAGCTCAGTCCCCGCTCAATTGCAGTTGCACTGCTTTCGGACGCATCCTTCCTTCCTCTTTAGAACTGTCAGCAATCACAGTCGCGTCACTTGTGTGGGAACAGGTGAAAGGTGAAAGGTGAAAAGAATCCTCCCGATGTACCGAGTACCTTTCTTGGCACCATTAGCTTCACAGAAGGTGCGGGCCATGCCAAAAACTCAATGTGCGGTCAGAAGCCACAGCAAAGATTTTTTGCCTACACGGAAGGCAGCGGAGCCAGGCCTCCTGAGATTCTACGACACGCTTTGCCCGCTTTGCATGGTACTTGGAACATGTCACAATCTTCATGCAGGCCCATCGAGTTTCCGCTCGTGGTCAGCAATCATCATCGCCTCCATCGGCATCAAAAGGCATTCACGGGGCTGAACCATGGAAGAACAGGCTCAAATCAGTCGGGGGGATGGATTGATTGGTAGAGGCATTCAAGGACTGGAGAACTGTGACACTGTATTGGCTCAAACTTTTCGCGACTTGGTCCGGCACCAGCCGGATACGCCAGGCTCCGCGCGTCGTACGCTGCATGGCTCTGACCTCTGCGCCTTGTAAATCTCGCGGAAACAGGTATGTAACATGAACGGGCATACATAAATTTGGCGCTTGCGCAATCCCAAAGCTTCCTCGCCGCTGCAGTCCTATCCCAGGGCTCTTACTCGTAGGCATGTGCGCTGGATGGCCTTGAAACTGTGCACAGCCCGGACATTGAGACGCTCCGAGAAACTGTCAGATGGTGAAGCTTATGCTGAGTTCCCCAGGACGTGTGGGACTGTGGACGGGTTGTTCCGATTCGCTGAGGGTAAAATACGTTAGGGTATTTTTCGAAGTAACGACATGCATGCCTTGGCCTTGACAACACACTCTGATTATGCTGCCTTTTCAGCAGAAACCCTGTTGACATGGTATACATGACTCAAGACGATTCTACAAAGCAGCTGCTTGAAATGGCTACAGCCTGTGGTTAGGACTTTGGTCGCAGTACAAGCTCCACGGCCTCCATCCATCTTGTCGCTATCGGCCTTGAGATCGTAAGGCAGTCACCCTTGTGACCATGAACGTCGGCGAGGCTATATGGTAGGGCTCGTATCCGGACGACTCGAATGTGAAAGATAAGAAGAAACAAGGCTGTCCTCCATGAAATACGGGAAGAAAATGGACTATTCTCTCCCAAGAACATATCGTGTTCATTGCAAGCAAACTATGCCTCGCCATTTTGTGGCTATTCGCGTGGAGACGGTAATGAGCACATGCTTTGTGGGTAGGTATGCTGGCGGAAGTATGCAGTAAGACCCATGTTCCAACGACTGGAACGTGAAGCATGGAAGACACAGAGTGATGCTCTTCCGAATCCCATACACCCCTCCCTACCATGACGCATAGATCTTCAAGACCTGAAATTCCCAGACGACGAGGCATGGAAGAGGTGATAGCTCCAGAAGCGTCGATTATGAGCGCCAGAGAAGAAGGTGTCGTGATGAACCAAAGGGGACTGCTCTTTTCCAACGGGCCAGCTTGTCACTTCGATAGGGCGTACGTAGTGGAGGTATAATCGGATGATTCAAATGTATGATAAAAGCAACCACAATGACAGTCCTTACGACTGAATAGCAACCTCCGTTCCCGTAGACTGAGATTGTACTTTGGGAGCGCTGGGTAGGCTGTTGATGCAGGACTACCTTTTTCTTTCACCACCAACGAGCCCTTCCACCTCCCTCTTGGAAGAAGAAGAAGAAGAAGACTCGGTCCCCCCCAAGAAGCAGTAAGCAATTGCAAAGGTAGCCGAGGCGTAAGGTAATCAACTCACCGCAACGGTGGTATACAGGCCAAGAAGTGAGATTGATGCATGCATGGGCGCTTTCCCCCCCATATCCCGAACACAACAGAATTCCGAAAAGAAACATAAAAGCGCGATTGATATACCAGATCCCTCCCCTCCCGCATAGATAGATAGAAAGCATGGGAAAAATTATACAGTAGACTCGTACACCATCATAGGCCGATCAAGGTGCCGCCCGATGGGTTCTTTGTTGTGAATGAATCTTCCACCCAAGCTAATTTCCTCAAAGGGGGCTAGCCAAACAAAGCTTTTCCTTACCCCCTTCCATGCCAACACCCCATCACAAAACTTCACCCTCTTGGAAAAACGCGGAGTATAGAACCTCCGTCCCCCGACACCCGCCGCCATCGACCCGAAGTGGAAAGATTCAAGATGGATCCTCCTCCACCAGAGCCTCCCAAGACTCCTCCGAACAAGTTCCCACACCCCCCAACACCTCGCCAAAAGACCCCGCCGCCCAGGATTTCCTGCGACATCAACACCCGTGACGCGCAAGGCCCGTTGTATTTCGAGTACCATAACCAACCTCCGGATTTCGAAGTGCCTCCCTTGGAGGGAGGTGATTTCAAAGAGCGTCTGACTCTGGAGGAGTTCGCGGACAAGCTGGGACTCAAGTAAGCTCACGACTGTCCAAATTCGGACACCAACTCACCTACCACGCAGGCTGCCATCAGGAGAGTCTGTGTTGTCCGGAAGGCCTGATCCATCCGAGTTAACACCCGGAACTAAGCTTCCACCCTCCATCCAGGAAATTGACCGTCTTCTGAAGAAGGGCGACGAAGATCCAAGGTGGGTTGTCCACATTGCGAACTCCAACACTCCACTGACGTATAACACAGGTCCTCATCCGGAAAATCTCCCACCTCGGAGCCGAAATCAACGTCTGGAGTCTTTCTCAAACCGGCCGAAGGGCTACAGAAGAAGGTTGACAGAAAGGATCCGAAGTAACCTCATCATGACCCCGAACTTCACCGATCACTGACATACCCCGCAGGCCGTCATCTGAAAAATCCAAAAAATCGAAGCTAGAATTTGGAGCCATGCTTCCACCTCCTCCCAGAGCGCCCAGAGGCCTGGACGAGAAGGCGGACAAGCAAAATCCGAAGTAAGCCTACAACGAGCGTGACTTCCACCACCCGCTGATGTACCACGCAGACCCTCATCCGAGAAGTCCAACAAAACAAAGCAAGAGGTAGGAGCTATGCCCCCCCGTCTGCTCAAAGGCGCCGCTCGTCTCCAGGAAATGGCAGACATGGCCAATCCCCAGCAAGCCGAGGAAGATCGTGCCAAGGTCTTCATGGACCGTCTACCCCACGTTCAAGCGGCCTCTCGTCGTCTGCAAGGTCAGCTCGAGATCCACAGTGATGAGACTTGGCCACTGCCACCCCTGCCAGATGATCCTAATCCCTTCATAATCGAAACGAATGCGATAAAGATCCGCGCTGCGTTGGAGAATTGCAAGGACTTTGCCGTGCGCATCGACCGTGAGTCAGGCAAACTTGAATTTCTTGATGTTGTCGCGAAGTATGGTAAGAAGCGTGTGGTGATGCCAGCCGGTCAAGGCCCGGCGATCAGGCTTACTTCTTTCGAGGATGAGAAGAAAGCCAGTGAGACCGAGCAATCTAACGCCATTGCACGTATGATGGACGAAGGTCTCCAAGAAGAGCTGAAGGAACTTGAACAAGAAGGCATGAGTGGTAAGTCTGGTAAGGCCTTCGATCCCGACTTTGCTGACCAAATTTCAGAGGTTCCATCAACTCCAAAATCCCTGTTCCATAGCTTTGGTCTTTCTCCGGCGCCTACTGCCCCTCAAATCAGCCAAGAAATCAGTACAGCAGCACGTGAAGATGAAGACTTAGTCTCCGCCTCTCAGAGAGGTAGCTCGGTTCAAGAAGGCAGCTCAATGCAAAGAGGCAGCTCAGTGCAAGAAGGCAGCTCAGTACAAGAAGGCAGCTCAATGCAAGAAGGCAGCTCAATGCAAGAAGGCAGCTCAATGCAAAGAGGCAGCTCAGTGCAAGAAGGCAGCTCAGTGCAAGAAGGCAGCTCAGTTAACACTGCAGTGCGAGAGAAGCGCGAGGAATGGGATGAACTATCGAAAGACCCTCGTTTCCGTGGCATCGGACCATATGGATGGGCTGAATATGATGGCTCGCCAACGCCAGAACCGACTGAAGTCTCAAATGGCACCCCAGATTGGGTCTATAGAGAGAACGCTACCCCTGATCCGCACTATGACTCTTGCGGGAACTCGATACCCTATAACACGCCAACGGCCAGCAATGACGACCCGGAGATACGCACGTCCTTACACGAGGCTGAGAGCGCCAGCGCTGCTTCCGAACATATCTCAGCTGCCCTTGCTCCTCCCAGCCGAGAGCTTAGCGCTCTCTCCGTCCATGACACTGAAGCTGGAGGGACGCAATCCATTATTGACGAGGAAATAGCTGTTCTCAACACTAAAGACAAGGGTAAAGACATAGAGACAAACCCAAGTGTTGGAGAGATGATGTCGGAAGGTGCTCGGGCTCAAGATAAGGGCAAAGGGCAAGAGACAAGCTCAAGCGTTGGAGGCAACTCTCCGTACGCTCCTCAGATTCAACAGAAAGGTAAAGGCAAGCAGACGATCTCCGGTTTCCGCGATACCTATATGGACGACCGTAAAGAAGGTCACGGCAAGATGACAAGCTCGTACGGGACAAAGCTCGACGTTGCAGCGAGCCTTCGCAACCATACGCTCACTTTTCTTGATGAGACCCAGCCCAAGGCTAAGGAGCGCAACCGCCCAGTACCTCAGCCAGAAAACATGCCGAATACCTTGACTGAGGCGATTTGCAATTATATACCACTCGAAGCAAAGCCAATTCTTACGCTGACTCTCGAACGTGTCGATCCTCCCGTACCCTGTCCAACAGATCAGCGATGCATTCTTCTCAAACACTTTGAGGTCGGCCTCGATGGAGTCGAAGGTCTTTGTCAAGGGACCGCTAGGATTCCTGAGACGCCGAAAGTTGCCGCCGAGCGAGAGAGGCGCGTTGGAAAGCTGGGAACATTCAAGCAAGGGGATGGAGGCTTCTACAGATCGCTGAAGAGCGCACAACAAAAGGAACAGCAGTATGGCAAGGGCTACTGGTACTTTTTCGGAGTGAAGTTCAAGCAGACTAGCAGGGAGAGAAAGCTTAAGAGAGGTGGAAAGTGGTTGCTCTTTGGTGCTCCGATCGAAGCGGTTTACCACATGGACATAAAGAGAAGTCAAGATAATGTGGCTGTCATGCTCGGCGGAGGGGTGGACAAGTCTGGCACCTGGATCAAGCCGTTCGAAGCCAACTTCAAACGTACGCACACTCTTTTCAGCAGAGGCGGCTTAGCTCCAATGGACATCTGGCAGGGTGGAGAGGACTGGGATGATGGAGTATTCGGGGATATCAGGGCCGCAATGGCATACAACGGACTGCGTGTCGGCTTCCTATACGGAGACACTCAAACCTTTACTCCCAGACCGATGAGCTTCCCAGGCGCCGGCAAGGCTCAAGCAGCGAAGAAGCGCAAGCAGTGTGGGCCCGATATGACAGAGAAAGAGACGCAAGCGATGGAGAAGAGCATGAAGCCCAAGAAGTTGACGGACGAGGACATCGGTACTATTCTTGCAATGCGCATTATTAACGACAGGGCCAAGCAGGATGCAGCAGCGCGGTCAAAATAACGCAACAAGGGCACTCGTACCTTGGCAGCTACCATGACCACATCGAGGTAATCTTTAGAGACTTCAGCATTCAGAATTGATAGGCAGATAGAATGTGAATGGATGCAAGTTTTCCTTAACAGACTCGAGAGCAATGTCGGTCATCTCCCGCTTGAAATGGCCACGTTACCCTACATGTAGAGTCGGAGATATGAACATATCCATACCATATGGATGGAGAGCCTGATCATTCACCCCCATCAAGCGTGGAACTAATAGGAGCACGATAAGACACGGAGAAAGATTCCATGAGTGAATGAGTGAAGTTGAACTTCATTCAGCCCTACTGAGACAATAGATTTTCTCCAGGCTCAATAGAGTTTGGCGCGCTTGATCCTGGCACCATTGGCCCAGACTCGCGTCATGCCCTGATGCTCAATGGTAATGGGCTGGGAGCACTTTATTTCACCCACTCACTCACTTTCACATTGCTACTCTACATTTGCTCTGCCTCTTCCTCCTTCTTCACCACCCAACTCACAATTTACAACCCTTTACATACAAAGCACTGTACATCTCCTTCAGTCTCTCTACCACTTTCATCCTCACTTGGTCTCCCAAGTATTGCAACGCCCCGCAGCTTTCCACACTTCATGGCCTATCCGCCCTCACCGCATGTTGCAAGCCTAGCAGTAGCTGGTAGCTCCTCCCGATTCAACCGTCACTCCGCATCCCCACCTTCAAAACAACCTCCTTCCAAGCGAGACAAAAAGCGAAGCGCCATGGAGAATCGCCTTGCTGAAATCAGCAGCTCTTTCGCAGAAAATCGCGATCACCTCTACCGCAAGCAACTACAAGCACTTCAGGCCGATATGAACTACATTCAATCAGCAGGTCTATACGAGAACGTCCCATTAGACGAGGTCGGAGACGAAGGGCTGGAGGAAATCCACACAAGTGCTGCTGCTAGCACCGCAGGTAGCCTTCGGAACGCTCATCAAGCCCATCTGAATGGTCATACGAGGCTCGAAGCTCCTTACAAGACTGGGCCACAGACTGCTGAATTCATTCAAGAGGTAAATGATGCTATGGAACAGAGGGACGCTGATCTGACCGCGGTCGTGGTAAGTAACAAACTGGACTCCCCTCCAGCCTCAGCTACTTCTCCCAATACCACACCGAGTTTTATTTCAAGAGCCCAAGCTAATTTAAACGTGTTCTAGTATCGCCACAATTTCCGTATCAGAGAAGTACAGAAAGATAACTTGTATTACGTGGAGGTCGCACTTAAAGAGCATCGCCTCTTGACAGAGAACCTGCGCCAACGTCTGATTCATAGTGTCAACCAGAAGAGATCGGCTTTGCTCAAAGAGAAGGAAAAGCTGGACATTGCCGATACCAATGCGCTGCTGTTTCACCCAAATCAGTTCAGCATCAACAGTTCTGCAAGCCCTGGAGGCCCACAGAGCAATCGCAAGACTCGCCACGCTCGTCACCGTCTCGATGCCGAGGAAATCGAGCCCGTCGGTGGAGTGAGCAATAAGCGGAAGCGCAAAGCGCCTACAGACGTCGAGAACGGCTCTCCTGGGCCTGCAGGACGTGACACGGAGCCTACAAATCCATTCAAGGAGGCCAATGCCAGACTTGAAGCTCACCAGATCACTGCTCCACTTTACTCTATCGACCGCCTTTTCTCCGCTCGAGAGCTGGATGCGAACCTCCAACAAGCTTGTTTCGACATTATTGCGGAACGAACCGCCAAGCGTCGTAGACTCAATGCCGACAGCCAGACCAACGGAGCTCCCATGGATCCATTCGCTCCCGCCTTGAGCGATTCAGACGATGGGTACCCGCAGCCCGAGTATGGCGCAGACGGTGAAGCCGAAGACGTCCTGGCTGCAGCAGCAATGATGGAGCGTACCAACACTCAGACTTCAACTACATACCACACTACACGCTCTACCCGCAAAACCAATCTCAGCAATAGCCACTCCGCACGTGAGCAGCTCGGCGAACTCGCAGGTCGTGAAGCTGCGATTCCCAGTATTGGGGTCTCACAGAAGGAGAAAAAGCGTGAGGAAGAATACCAGCGTGCGCCACCGCTAAGTGAGCTAGATGCAGAGTCAGACATGGCTTTGTACGAGGCAGCCATGAAGGATGACGACGCCACAAGGGCAGCGAATGAGAAGCTGCTGGATGAGGTGGTCGAAGAACTGGAGGACCACATTGGTACGCTAATCGAGGAGGAGACAAACTCTCTCTGCCGGCCCGAACTTGAGGCGGAGGCTGCGGATCGTGGTTAGAGACAATCGGCCAAGAAATGGTCCCTGTGCATTTATGATACATGTCAGCAAGCGCTCTTAGTCGAAGATCTCTTCAAAGGAAGGTTCCAGCATTTTCGCCCTCCGCTTAACAGCAGACCATCGATTTGAGACTGTCGAGGGTTTCATCGCGAGGAGTTGCATGATCAAATGTCCATGGTCATTCGCAGCGTCAATTGCAGATTTCCAAGGAGGACCTTTCGAGGGCAAGGCGTTCTATCGCTATGATACCCATCATCTCATGTTCTCATGTGATGTCTTGCTCCGTTATAGCCAAAGTGAAGCTTGCAGATATTTAAAAAAAAAAAAAAATATCACATAACTAGTATACCTATGTTTCATTTGGGCATCATGCCATGAATCTCATTGCGTAATATCACAAGGCATGAATCCATCCCATCATCCTTTCGGCTCATACAAGCACTCCCTCGCCCCCCTCCACACCTCCTCCACAATCCCTCTCCCTGGTAGCAGATTCTGCATCGCGACCCATCGTCAGCTTCCGCTTCTCCACCAACGACCCAACCGGATAAGCCCGGCCCCCACTCCCCACCGCCATGAATAAGCAGCCACTCACCGGAAACACAACCACAACCTCCCCCTCCCCCTCCACCACCACCGCGAGGTAAAACCTCACCTCGAACCCCCTGAAGGCCTCGTGGATGAAGATGTCGCGGATCTGACACGTCGGTATGAAGCGCGTGTCGCTCGGGAGGAGGTAGCAGGAGGAGAGGGTGCTGGTTTGAATGCCGAGGGTGCGGAGCGTCAGGAGGGATTCTTCTGTTCAGCCCGAAAAAAAAAAGAAACCCCATTATTGATTAGCGGAGGGTTAGAAAGAACGGGAGGACCGGGAAGGGGGTTTCGAGCGTTATATTTTTTTTTCCTTTTTATTTTTTTTGCGAGAGAGAGTGTGTGTGTGTGGGTGGGTAGGTGGGTGGGTGAGAGAGATGGTATATATATCTTACCGGTGTGGAATCTCCGAAACACGAGGAACAGACTCGTGAATGCCAGTGGCCCGACCTGCACCCAGGGGAATCGCGCGAGGTGTTCCGAGAGCGGAGCGAGCGGGGGAGGAGGGATGGCGGTGGTCGCTTTGGTGCAGAGGACGAGTAACGTTGCGAGCCCGGTCAGGATCCTGCACAGGAGGAGGAAATAGTGGAGGCATTGAGCGGGGATGGTCTGGCGCGGGGAGGCGGTGGAGACGGTGTAGGAGACTGTAGAGGGCGAGGGGCGAAGAGTGGTCAGGTGGGGACGTGTTGTTAGCATGGGTGACGTCTGGGATCACGTCGTCAGTGATGAAGCCCGTAGAAGCCCTCCTGGAAGCTCAGAGTTTCTTTTGCTTGCGGAGACAACGATGCGGAGTTTTGATAGGGCTGGCTGGGATCAGGAACAGGACTAGCGCCGGCATTGATATCCGCCGATTCCGATCTCTATGCGTTACCTACTTTACCAGGCCAAAAGTTCTGTCCCCACCAAACATGGCCCCCTCGCGATCTCGATCCCGCTCTCCCTCCCCTTACTCCCGTAGATTGGCCCTCTCCAACCGCCGCGAAGACCGCCCGAGGAGCCGCTCCCCGCCCCGAAAGCCAGCCTATTCGCCCTCACCTCCACGCAGAGATCGCCAACGAAGCCGATCCCCGAGACGAAGACATGATGATAGACATAGAAAATCGGGCGGCGGGTTCAGGTGGAAGGAGAAACCGAGATATGACGATGATGATAGGGAAGGACGGGGTGAGGGGAGGTTGGAGAGGGGGTACAGGGAGCAAGAAAGAGAGAGACCTAGGCAGAGGTCGCCTGATCGGAGGGATAGTGGGAGGAGGGAGAGGGATGACGATTTGGAGAGGAAATTCGGCAGGGGGCGGGTTGTCGAGGATAAATTCGGGAAGACGAGTGATGGGCAAGAGAAATCTGGAGATAAGGTTGGAGACAAGGCCTCCGAGAAACCAAAGAGAGAACGGAAGCCCGTGCCTGCGCCGACGGGAGAGCCTATGATCATTGTCAATGTCAACGACCGCTTGGGCACTAAGGAGAGTATTCCATGCTTGGCCAGTGATCCGATAAGTATGTCCTACCACCCCAATTTACTTGCGTGATTCCCGCCAGTCGTTCTCACGATATGGGAAGAAGAGCGGAAGCTGATTTGGTAATGACATGTACAGGGCTGTTCAAAGCACAAGTCGCAGCGAAAATTGGCAGGCAGCCGCATGAGATTATGTTGAAGAGGCAGGGGGAGAGGCCTTTTAAGGATCAGCTTACGCTGGAGGATTATGGGGTTAGTAACGGGGTGCAGTTGGATCTGTAAGTTCACACATACCTACTGAGATTACCTCGAGGATGATCTGCTAACCGTGTTTTAGGGAGGTGGATACGGGTGATTGAAGATTCCATGTTAGGGATCCTACTCTCAGCATTTAGGTCATGTGCGTTGGGCGTTGTGGCCCCAGCAAAAGGTAAGTAAGGGCGCCCGGAATCCATGAATTTGGCAGGACGAAAAAATTAATTGATGTGAAACATGCTTTCTCCCTGTCCCAATGTTGACGGGTGTTGTTACATCATACGGTAACAAATAAGTCCACTCATTCTTTGCGAGGCCATTGACCACTGGATTACAAAACGCTCGAGATCCTCAACGAATACCTCCACCACAGGGCGAACCTCACACAGCTTGCCCATTGACCCACTCACTCATCAAGCTTTACCCCACCAGGATACCTCCTAGGAACAGCAGCAATCGATCCATTCCACTTCCTTCCACTCGTCAACGGCGCATCTCCAGTTGCCGCTCGCAACCCATCACATTCATAATGCGTCGTGGGCGGGCTAGACACAACCATAACGCAGTAGTCACAGCCGATGGTTTCGCAAAAGGCATGGCCTTCGGGATTGCCTCCGGGACAGGCGATCATGCCGCAGTGTAAATCCGAGCGAAGGGGTTGCAGAAGCGTGATAGCTGGAGTGGTGAGTTGCGTAGGAAGAGCGAATGTACATATTGACATTGTGGAAAGGGTAAGAAGCGTGGAGGCGTGGAGGGGAAGCATTGTTGCTTCGGAGATGAGAGATAGGGGGGGCGGGGGGTTGCTGCTAGGGGTGTTGTTTTTTCGGGTGTTCTGAAAGGGGAGTCGGTTTGGAAGAGGGGGTTATTAGAGGTCCTTGGAAACTGTTTGATGGAAAGCAAACACCCACACGCACGTTGGTTGTTAAGATACAAAAATTCCATTGTGCACGTCCCCGTATTGCTACGAATTTCTCGTCCACTGGTTCCTGGTCGGGCATTCAAGGCTCCAACAGGATCTCAACGTGATGGCCCTTCGCAGGGGAGGAAGTACCACGAGATAAGAGCATCGAATGCGAGTGAGGCTTAGACCGGTGCGTTACAAGCGCTAAGATTTCCTCGTGGTGATATTCCGCAAGGGGAAATGTGTGGGCGACAATAAGGATGGGATAGCCGAAGAACAGGCAAGTAGCCATGGCCTCTATTTGAGATGATAGTCTTTGGTATTAACGATTGGTATATCTTCAGTGTAATAGGCGCGAAAGGAGATCAAAGCGCATTGTTGAAACCGAATTGTCGAAACCGAACTGCAAAATGCGATGTCGGGGGTTTGCGCACGGTCCCAATCAACACTGTTCGTTTCAGCGGATGTTCCTACGCATTGACTATCTCCGATACTGCTCGTAACCATGGTATAGGTGCAAGTTGCACTTTTTGTACACATACCTTACCGGCTAACGCTGACAATAAAAGCGCAGGCTGCAGCCCCACGTCACACCGCAGTGATGGGCGGGACTGTGCTCTTGAAAAACAAGAAACATAATCAACAATGACAAAATGCTATCATCTAAGAGAGAAATAAGCGTGCTTTGCACTTGAAAGTCAATATAGTAGCTGATCTGAAGACGTACTGCTCATGCTCCCAAGCTTTTTCCCTTTGTGTTCGATCCATCCCGACTACATGCGGTCTTCCGCTCTGCACAGCGCACGCATTGATTTCGGTTCCAGTATATGTTTCGTTTGACCCAACGGCATTCCCATTGCTGATACTTACACTCGTTGCACCTGGATTCATCATCTATTTTGCTGTTGAGTGCCATCTGGCCGCCAAGTGGGTATTCTCCGCGACCATAGCCCGCAAGAAGCCTGTTTACGGGACGCAAATTCCAATTCGATATAGGGCGATCCTTGGCAGCTTGTTCGAGAGTGGCTTTGCGTTCGGTCCGTTCTTCACAACTGATACGTACCACGGGTGGGAGGTGTGCAGACACTGGACCACTCCGTATGTAGGGAGGAAGTCCAGCCGCTACGTACAGCAGTTCTCTTGATGCTCGTGACTACAAACGGCATTCTTTCATCATTGTCTGCCAAAAATTTGCGATAGCTGTCTCAAATATATCGACAAGGCAAGCAAGGGTTTCCGGATCTAGTTGCCTTTTAGCGTAATTTTCTCAAAGTAGGTGGATCCGGACCTTTGAAAGACGCATCTGACTGCACTGGGCATGACTCTTCTGTAGATGGAACAGAAGTATTCCACGGGGCGTCAAACGGGGGTACTGTATTATGGCCTGACATACGCAATTGAAAGATTTGCTTGCGCGGCTTCGTGACGAGAGAATCCCTAGTCCTTATCAGAGTTCATGGTCGTAGCCGGAGGAAGTGACTGAGAACGATAGCTTAAGCTATTCATGGCTCCGCATCACTACATAAAAAGGCGTTGTTATGAAATAAAGAAAGCAGAAAGAAAATGTTAGACGCGACGAAGTGTGAAAATTTGGAAACTAACATGAAAAAGATATTGCAATAGGCAGCAGTTGAACCACCACGTCGATGCTCCATAAAAGCCCGTAGAGAGAAACCGAAAGAACATGCAGAACACTGCACCGACATTAGGAACCCCACATATCAAATATATCCTTACGACATGGACAGCAGACAATTGCACCTCATCCTTGATCCTTCAATAGCACCGGAAGTTGCTTGTTCACATCTACCTATGATGCAAATAGATACAGGACTAAGAAGTGCATATGATTGTGTCAATAATGACATGAGAACCGCGCAGGCATACGCTATGCATATCGACCAGCAACCCACTCGTCTCCGGCAAAAACGGCTGCGGATCTTCGGGCGATGGTAGAGCTTATGATCAGCAATCTATTCTGCTGAGAAAATACACTACTCCTCGTAAGTCAAGGGAATATTATTATCGCATCGATAAAAAGCGAAGTCGACATGCAAACACTAAGGAGTGAAATTATACCGACCCGACACAGCTGATTACCCTATTAATGTAACCCTCATGGCCGGCAACTTTTAAATGCGATATTCGAACGATTGATGAAAACTGGGCTTCGATAGTTAGCAGTGCTAGTCAATTTATTGTGAAAATAAAAGCAATTGCAAAATTCGTTGAGCTGCAAAAGTTGGCTGGAGCGCACCAATCGGCGATATTCCGGGAGCCAACTTTTCTCAAGTTTATGTCATTCTTGCTCTATAAGCTTGAAAGCGAGCAGAGACATCTTCGTCATTCCAAAGGTCCTTACCATCTTCTGACGAGCTCAACGTAGGTACACCAACCTGCTCCACCACAAAGCTCGCAGCGACGTTGCCGGCACTGGCGGCAAAGATGGCATCTTCAGCAGACATCAGAAGACCAATTGTAAAAGCTCCAAGGAAGGCGTTTCCAGCTCCTGTGGTGTCAACCACTTTGGAAACGCAGGTGGTGGCTTCGACATGGCCTTGAGAAGCATAGTAAGCAGGCAACCATCTTTGCTCGGTGCGGCTTTTGACGAAGCAACCCTGGTCTCCTGCCCTTATTACGAGCACTGTTTGCAGAGTGGATCCGCTCTCCTGGGGCGTGAAGAAGGGAGCACAAAGATCCTCGAAGAACGTTTCGTTGGGTGTTGGCGGTACCATCTTCCCCATGATGTGAGCAAGCTCGATATGATTCGGTGAAAAGACGTTTACTACTCGCATGGCTTCAATAAATGCTTGCAGGTTCTCCGGCACACATGAGTAAGCTTTTGGCTCCCAGACGATAGTTGGTCGAGTGGTAATACCAGCTGCTCTGCGTAGCTCCTGTAGCTGAGTGGTTTGCTCAATGATTTCAGTGGGGTCGACAAAGAAATGAAAGCCACGGGACGTCAATAGGCGTGTATCACGCAAGTGCTTAGGCTGAATGGTCAAGGTTGGAGTGGTGTATTTAAAGGATTTGGCTGAATGGTAAATCTGTTGTCAGGTCCCCAACGCTGTAGCCTCGTGGATGTGGAGGCATTACTTGCGAAGGTTGGATCCAGGTACTTGAGCTGGCCTCTAGTAGATCGGCGTCCATTCTCTTGGATGACTGACAATGTCATACCCCAAGTCTCTAGCTGCCTCAGCGTTTCAGCCGGGAAGTCGTGACCCTTTCGAATGGTCCAGCCGACTTGGGTGGATTGATTCTTGGGGGAGAAGAGGCGGGCTCCGAGACTAGCTGTACTTGTTATCATTGTCGCCATATCTGTACAGGGCGGGGGTCCGCTAAGTTTGGGGCATTTACCATAAGAACCGGACCCACCAATCACATTCTCAACTACCTTTCCGCAGGGCAAGTGGACTTCGTCCAGGATTAGCATGCCAAGAGACGTGAAACTTATGAGCTCTTCGAGGTTCCCCATTGCATGGCGTTGTCAGATGTTTCGTTCAATAGTACTACTCAGTGACACCCACAACCTTGCGAAGTGTAAGTAATTGGTGGAGGAAAATAGAAATACGCGCTAATTGCCCCGCGGCGACGGCGCGCCAAGGGCGGAACGATTCGAAACTTTTTTTATGACGAGCTTTCGACTTTTGGGGCTTGTGTGATTGAACCTACTTTACTTCTTCCACAATGAAAGCTTCTACATCTATCTCTCTGCTTCCTGCATACACTGGCAGACCATTGCCCGTGAACAGCATGCTTCCCTGACAACAAACCTCAAGCACAGCGACGTTCACTTACCGTATATTCCACACCGCACATCTTTATCTCTTAGGTTCGAGTTTCTTTAGCCCAACTCACTCTTCAATCCGTCTTCGGAAGATTGCATTACCATAATTTATTGTCCAAAGCTATTTCTCTCATTCATTGATTCCCAAACGATTCGATACCACCTCTCAGCATAGCTGAGACAAGATGGTCCGCAACCTCGTCGTCCTAGGAGGCAGCAGCCACCCCTCGCTCACAGAGACTATTTGTGACCAGCTCGGCCTCCCACCTGGCAACGGTAAGCTGATTGAACATGTTCTTGCAGCTATGGGAACGTGCTAAAATAACGCTATAGTACTTCTCAGCAAATTCAGCGTCGGCGAAACCAGAGTCGAAATCAAGGAGAGTGTTAGGGTGCGTAACGCCAAAAAAAACCAGTATCCATCAACTCTGCACGCCGGCAAGAAAATGTCTCGGGACTGAAATGCCCCTTTCGCTTTTGAGACCTGACTCTGACTACGATCTTTCTTTTCAAGTAACATTGCTGACTCTCAGATAAACCTAGGGCAAAGATGTGTACATCGTATGTTCCTTACGACTCGAACCTCTCCTATATTGTTTCAGATTCGAGCTGCGAAACATGCTCAGGCAGCCGACACTTTTTCTTATCCCACGAAGAGCCTGTCTAATATCTTATAATCTCGCTTCAAAAATCCAGACTGACTCCTGTGTTTAGATCCAATCAGGGTCTGGCAGTATGTACAATTTGGACCAACTCCTTCTTCCTGTTTCATACCGCACTTCGAGTTGCAAGGCAAATATCGGGAGTACAAGTCTTTAACTCCCCTAAAGCTTTCTCGCTACTCGGATATCTGCCCCGAAGAAGAGATGCTGACTCCGACCTCTCCAGAGGTGAATGATAACTTAATGGTTCGTGCTTTTGGAATCTACATATCCTCTTTGAGACCATAATTTTAGGATCCATGCCTTGAACATGCAATGCTAACCCTGAATACTCTTTGCAGGAGTTGCTTATAACCCTGTCGGCTTGTAAAACTGCATCTGCACGAAAGGTTACCGCGGTTCTACCGGTCAGCATTCTTTGCGAAGGTTGTAGCTAGTACAAGTGCTCACAGCTGTGCAGCTCTTTCCATACTCGAGACAAAGTGGTACTTATCTTTATCCTACCCAATATCACATTTATCTCTAAATGACCGGCAGACATCCCGTACTCAAAGAGCGGTGCGCCATTATCGAAAGCGTCGAATTGTTTCAACAAGCCAAACTTTGCCTACTCGTAAGTGTGAATTTCGTTAACCTAATTGAAGAGACCCTCAAGTCATTAGACTCCCTTTCGCGTATTATAACCTTAGACTTGACTCCTGGTCTAGCACTTACTTTCGAAGATAATGCTAATCGATTAAGGTTTGAAAGCACACCGACAACGCCACACCCAGGTAATGTATTCGGAGTCCTTACTGCCTCTTTTGACCCAACCTTTGGCCTTGAGCCACGTCTTGGGAACTCATACCCTAAAGACGTGACCCAAGACTCGGGACTGCTTCCTGAATAGCAAATGCTGACTCTGAATTCATTAAGACCTCCTTCCGACAGCCGGATTGGTTAACGGTGTCGAAGGGTTGAACAAGGATCTGAACAAACTTCAGCTTGACGAGTCGGGTGGAAGCTCGCAAACCGCTCGTTTCGCCAACTACACCCCAAAGCGCAGCAACACCTTAGACTCCACAAAATCAGATATCTCTACCCGTCTCACCGTATCATCTGTTGATGCAAGCCAACCTTCAGATTCTTCCAAATTTCAGCCTCGGCCAGGCTACACGGCGTGGTACGTTTTTCACGGAGCGGTTACTTTCTAGTCTGGTGCCAATGGATAAGTCGCAAGACGCGTTTCGAGGGCCAAAGGCTCTTTTTGGTCCTTGAAGTTTCTCGTCACTCTGGTTCTTGCCTTGAAATAGCAATGCTGACTTCGAAACTTGCTCAGGGTTTCGCAAGCTGGGTGAGAATGAGAACTGGGATCATTGTGGTGCCCTCACTAAACGATCACAAGGACGTTGGTTGCGGATTTGCTTACGTCTGCCGGCGCCGACCATGTTATTGTAAGTCTATTTTGCGGACTGTTTCATCCCAAGTGCGTACCGTATTTTGAGTCCAAAAAAAGGGTTGGAGAGCATTGGTACCCCTCGGGCCTTTTTCATACTTCAAATCTCAACGTCGGAAAGACTTGCTGACTCCGAAATCTTGAAGACCATGGATCTCCACGACCCTCAGTATCAAGGCTTTTTTGTGAGTTACAAAAGGAAGTTTTAGATTCATTAGCTGACTACCGCCATCAGGACATACCAGTAGATAATTTGTGCGACTCGGCTAAAAAGTTCTCCGGGTAGACACTGACAGTTTGGCAGGTATGGACGGCCAATCTTGAAACGTTATATCCAGACAAGCATACCAAATTGTAAGTATATAGACAAAAATCCTTACACGAACTCGGATACAGTTCGGTCAGCAAATGAGCTCGACATTTTCTGTCTCTGCGAGTGCTCTGCATTCGACTTGCCCTTTGCCAAGGCATATGCTGATTCCAGCCCTTGATTAGACCAAGAAGCCGTTGTGGTCAGCCCTGATGCTGGAGGAGCCAAGAGAGCCACTGCCATTGCCGATAGTTTGGGAATGCCTTTCGCTTTGATTCACAAGGTATCGATACTTAAATTATAGCGAAGCTAGAGCTGACCCAAAGTTATAGGAACGACGACCCACCAAAATCACGTAAGTGTCTTTCGTGTTTCGCAGAAGGGTTGCTTATATCCTCTACATTGTCCGAGCTTGTCTTCCCAATCGCGGTTAGATGCTACGATTGGAATGCTGATTTTGAACAATTCAGGGACCGCCAGAACGCGACGATGATGCTCGTTGGAGACGTCGTGAACCGTACAGCGATCCTCATCGACGACCTAGCGGACACATCAAACACCATTACGAGGGCTGCCAAGCTTTTGAAGAAGGAAGGCGCCAAAAAGGTTTATGCCTTGATCACACATGGAGTGTATGCGTAATATTCGCCATTACTCCACACGATCGAACTGACACACGACACAGGCTGAGTGGAGACGCCATTGAGAGAATCAACGCCTCTGCTTTGGATAAAGTCATCGTGACCAACAGCGTCCCTCAAGAGGAGCATGAGAAGCTATGCCCAAAGCTCGAGGTGCTCGATGTGGGTCATGTCTTTGCAGAGGTACCATATTCAGTCGTAGTATCATGGCTGGAGCTAATGAACGTACAGGCGATTCGGAGAGTTCACCATGGGGAGAGCATCAGCGTGCTCTTCCAATATGATTGAGAACTATGCCTCTCAATCTTGAATCTGCATTAGGCTATTATAAATCGGAACTTTTTGTATTAACCAGAACGTTGGAAACCTGTCTGTCTGTGCACTCACAAGTCATGCTTGACCAAGTGCTGGACAGAGCACATTTGACTAGATAGGTTCAAGGGTGGTCTTCTCTCAGTACTACGTGTCACCTATTTTGTCTACCAGCTACCTTTGTCCTAGTGACCTTCCGCAGCGTTACTGCCTGGCGATGCTGCAGAGCCAAGCTATAACGCAGTGGGCATGCATGCTAAGCTTAGAGGAGTCGAACCTTATCTTCTATGCCGCATTGTATACCTATCCTTGTCTACCATGATTGCTGAAATTCTGCTTTGGAGTATTCCTTACTCTACTGTAAGCCAAATGCGCATTTGTCGGATCGGGTAAGGGAAGGATCGGGAGATGGCCTTGTCTCCCAGTGATCTGCCGGCAAAATCCTCGGCTAAAACGCGAGCCCTGAATCTGATGACGTGCTGAGGGGATGACAAAAGCAGAATTGGATGATCAATCGAATGATGATAAATCCTCATTGAACAGGTTTTCGGATGGGGACTATATAACTCTGCTCGCCATTCACTTTCAATCTGCCATTCTTTACCCTGAACCACACAGACACACAACCAACTAGCACAAAGCAACACCGAAAACCTTGACACCAAAGACAATCGCAAAACTTCCAATCATCATTCCATCAGTCCTCCCCAAACTTGATCAGAATTATAAAGCCACAATGGCAACTATCACTCAAACTAGAGCTGCGCCCTCACAAATGCAAGTCTCCCACGACTCCGCTTACATCCCTCGAGGATCCGTCACCACCAAGCTCCAATTCTACAAAGCCCCAGCCGACGGCTCAAAACCTTTCAACTACGTCGAATCCCCCCCAGAAGGCCAGCCACAGCGTAACTTCGGGGACATTGATATTCCAGTCACCATCCACGATATCCGCGGTCAAGAATCTAGTTTCAGCCTTGACAACAATGCGTTTGGCACCCTAACCACATCTCCCTCAGCCGAGAAATCGTTCACCGACGACGCCTCCATCAAAAAGAATTACTACCCCGAAGTGGAGTCTCTGCTCCTCGAGCACGTTCCTAGCGCCAAGCGCATTCTCCTTTTCGACCATACCATCCGCCGCGCCACAGGCAACAGAAACCCGGTGACCCGCGTACACATCGACCAGACCCAGAAGTCCGCCACTGCGCGGGTGCACTATCATTTGCCCAATGAAGCCGCAGAGCTGCTCAAAGGCCGCGTGAGGATCGTCAATGTATGGCGCCCTCTCAATGGCCCTGTGCAAGCCACCCCACTTGCTTTTGCGGACTCGACGACTGTAAAGGACGAGGATCTGATCGGCATCGAGCACCGGTACCCAGACCGCACTGGGGAGACGGCGGCCGTACAGCATAAGGGCGAGAAGTGGCACTATTGGTCTGGGATGGAGAACAATGAGAGGCTATTGTTGGAGTGCTATGACAGTGAGAAGGGCGGACGAGTGCCCCATACCGCGTTTGTGGACCCAAGGAGTCCCGAGGGTGGACAGGAGAGGGAGAGCATTGAAGTTAGGGCATTGATTTTCGGATGAAGCATCAAGACTACCTGCGACTTTATATCAATGCATCAGGAGATTTGTAGTGGATAACGCGAAAACGAATGCATTGGCGGGACGGGTGGAAGTTGCTGCAGTTAGGGCATTGGTTATCTTACCTAGGCATACTCGTATTAGCGCTGCTTTCTGCTTATAAATTGTATGGATTAGTTATCAAAGTTGATGATGATTGATGAGTGAACAAGGGCTCTCCGGATAAGATGATGAATGCTCGAAGGAGTGTGTGATTTTTTGTCCCTGATGCCTGATGCTATGCAATTGAATTGTGCGATAAGACAAGTGTATGCTGGATGATGGCATTCATGATGCAAGTGATACAATAGACCCTCAGGAACCGAACCGAACCCCTGAGCCGATCTCCCGTACAGCTTTTAGAGCTTTTCAGCTTAAGTACTCTAGGTTAGTGGATTCCGCCAGCATCCGATTCCCAAATTTCCGATGCTGCATTTGTCAGACTCAGATGCCATGATCTCATCTTTCAAAGCAAGGGCAACGGCACCAACGGTGTGCTTCGGCATTAAGGTAATTGAGTCATTCATGTTACATTGACATTGACATTGACATCGACATTTGACACAAACACTGTCCTTATCCTTTTCTCCTCCCTCTTCTCTTTTGCCTCCTCTTGTCCTCCACCACTCTTCCTGTGTCGATACCGGTGGCATCTCCGCCCATTAAAGTCACGTTTTTCTTCACTCCGGAAATTCGCTAATGCACCAAACACCTCGTCCGATGCCTCTCTACAATGAGTTCGATACCATTGCTGAACCTGGCCGGAGACCTCAGCCTATGTTCATGCGGCGGGCAAAGACGCGTCGAAGCAAGACAGCAGTCACTTTGTCAGTCATTTGCCTTTCGCTCATGCTCTGGGGGTGGAAGAGCTCTGGCATAAGCATAGTGAGCGTCTCTATTCCCAAGTCCTCAAGCTTTTACTTACTGTCATAGATACCTACGACATCCAGATTCACTAGTACAAGCCTGGTTCACGAACCAGAAGCCGTATTCTCGCCTGAGCTAGCAGGTCATACCGAGGCACCTTTGCTGGCGCCACCAGTCAACAAAACAGCCGTCGGCCTTCAGAAGACCAATCCCGCCTTCCACCTCATAATACCCGCATCCGAATCTAATCCAAACCTCTGCAAGACGCTGCTCTCCTCTTTCATCCTCAGCTACCCATCTCCTACACTGGTCAACTACGGCAAGGTCTTCGATGGAGCGAGATGGGATAAGGGAAGCCATGCGGGCAAGATTCGCGGGGTGTACGATTTTCTCAACAACAAGAAGGAGGTCAAGGATGATGATTTGGTCTTGATCATCGATGGCTATGACGTCTGGTTTCAGCTGCCGCCCGAAATAATGATTAGGAGATACCATGCAATGGTGCTGGAGGCTAACGAGCGTCTACGAAGGCGATATGGCATGGTGACGGACGGGAAGCCGGGAGTTGGGACAGCAAACATGGTGCAAAAGTACACACAATCGATCATCTTCGGCGCCGACAAGATCTGCTGGCCGAACCCAGTCGAAGATCCGGCCTGTGCTGCAGTACCATACTCAATCTTGCCTAAAGACGTGTACGGCCCACTAACAGACAGAGACCCTAACGCCTTCCACAACCGCCCCCGTTACCTCAACTCCGGCTCGGTAATCGGTCCCGTTGCAGACGTCCGCGCGATTTACAAATACGCCGTTCACAAAGTGGAGCAAAAAGGCCGGGGTGAGATAGGCGACCAGTTCGTCTTCGCTGAAATCTTCGGCGAGCAGGAATTCCAGCGGGAGACCATCCGTCGTTCTTCCCAGAGTACCGGTGGCCGCTTCTATGATTGGCTCTCAAACACTCTGGGTACCTCAGAGTCACCTTTGTCCGCCAACATCACCATACACAATATGACAACGGTAGCAGGCCAGCGCTATGAGTACAGCATCGGACTGGACTATGAATCCCGCCTCTTCCAAACCATGACACATGCTGCAGACGACCTCGAGTTCATAGTCTACAACTCTTCAGCTTTCCTCTCCTCCATCCAGGCCGCCCACCCTTCCCTCCACGGCCTCCCTTTCTTCCTTCCAACGGACATCCAGAAATTAAACCCACCCTTCTCATTCGCCAGTCCAGGCGATCGAACAACCAACCTCGAAGAGTCCAAAAACTCCCTCCTCCTCCCTTACTCTCCAAACCTCGACTACCTACCCGGCCAACCCGGAGGCGCAGACGACCTGGACAGTATCGAAGACCACGCACCAACCTGGCGCACCACCCCCCTCGCCACGAATATCTACGCCGCCTCCATCCCACCCCTCCTCCACATCAACGGCGATAAATCCCTGCTCGAAACCTGGTGGCCTAAACTCTGGCACCACCCTTATTCCCGCGCCTTGCTCCGAGCATTCATCCGCAGCACGCAGGGGAAGACGGCCGCGGAGGCGGCGGCGAGAGGAGGACAGACCTGGTGGGACAGCAGAGGCGGGAGAGGCGGCGTGTGGACTGATGGCGGGGAGTGGCTGGCTTGGGGCGAAGTGTGCAAAGGGTGCGAGGAGGATGTCTTCCATGACGGCAAGGGGGTCTGGGGGAAGGAGGAGGGGGACACCAAGGTGGTGAATTCGTTCGGCAAGGTGGTCATCGGGGAGGATGAGGAGTAGGGAGTCGCTACGGGTGGGCTGGCCAGGCAAGGGAACGATTACGGCGTCGATGAAGGGAGAAATGGTGTTTGGCGACACAGGGGACATGTTGCTTCTTTAGCGGGATATACCCATGGAGCTTGCCGGTACGGCTGGCGTTTGATGAATGTGCAAGGAAGGAATCATGAATTAAAATAAAGAAAGCTTTTGCTATCCAGTCAAGTTCCACTCTTCACAAGTTCGGCGAATGAGGACAATGCATTGCAGTCTGCTTGCTAGCTTGGAGGATACCTATTATGCCATGTCTAGGTCTCTTACCTTCTACACTATCTCTATACCATAGAACACAAGTTACAGTAGCAGTACATAAAATGTAGTGTCACTTTTGTTGCCAACTCCATCGGCCCAACGCCGACGCTCTTCATGCCATTGTCCCGCCAATGCTAGCGCTCATGATGCAAGAAAATACGTGGAAACATGCCTTTGGATCATAGAGACATGCTTGGACAATGTGGACACAAAGAACCGAATATTGACGACTGTTAAAACAGCTCACAGCTCTCACAGCCAGAAGAGGAACCCCAACATTACACCCATCAATCCCACACCCATGCCCGCAACCTCGTTACCAGTATGCATGGCGGCTGCATCACCCTTCTTCGCAGTTGAGGAGGGTTTGGCACTGCCCGTAGCTGATCCACCAAGGCCGCCAGTTGATGTAGCTGCCAGATCGATAGTTTGGCCGACGCTGGGAAGGGATTGGGTGGGGTCGACAATCCATCCATTAACAGTAGATGATGGGCAAGCTATGGGCGTAAGGCTGGATGCCGAGGCTGAGTAGGCTGAAAGGGCCACACCGGTAGGATGTAGGGTAGCCCAATGGCTCTTCAAGTTACTATAGTCAGGGCTCACAGGCATCGGCGTACCGGTACGAATGTAACCATCCAATGCGGCCGTGTCAGTCATGTCATTGACCTTGGGCCCGTACGAAATCAGACCGTAGTCGTTTGTTTCCTCGATCCATTCGTAGACAATCGCTCCCGAGAAAACGTCCTCCATGTCTTTGCCGAGAATCGAGTCCATATCGTCGAATGTTCGGGGTTTGGGAATCCGACATCCTGTCTCTGAGATGAAGATGGGGATCTGAAGGCCGGTTGCGTTTTGGACGAGCTCGTTGTAGCCACTGCCATCAAAGGAGGATTGGCCACACCATTCGTAGACGTTTAGAGAAAAGAAATCGGCCGCGTCTGCTGGGTCGGAACCGCATGCAAGGTAGTTCTGAAGCATGGGGCGGAGGCTTGGGATATCAGCTGCAAGGTCCGCAGTCAGTCTGAGTGATATGTGATTGCAAGGGCTCTTGAATGTATTTCGTGCTCTGGAAATACGACAGCCACCGTTGTGTGCTATGAAAGAGGTCCAAGTACATACCTCCAGAGTAGCCAACGGGGATATCACGGTAATTCTTTGACTGTCGATAGGCCTTGACATCTCGGATGGCAGATTTGACAAAAGGAGCGGTATCGGAGCCATTGACTAACAGCTAGGTCAGCGCTATCAATGCTGAAGGTCGAAGGTTACTGACGGAATGTCAAAGCCTCGTTAGCGACAAAGACCCCGGCTAAATTGTCATACTGCTCGAAAGCGTCTAGGACTTCTTCAAATGCAGAGAGTTGAGTTTGGTTCCAGGCTGGTAATGCCTGTATAGATAACATCGTCAGCAGCATCCCGAAGTCTACGATAGCATTCCTGACTTGCCTGGTCGAACTGGGTGTCGAAGGTGTCCAAGTCTAAAAACAGGTATATTCCATAGGAGGCAAAGGCACTCATGCATGCATCGTGATCGGCAGTCGAGTCTACATGATAAACTCGTATAGTATTGGCCCCCAGGTCTGCCATCGACGCAGCGTCGAGCATGCACTGAGTTGCGTTGGTGAGAGGGTCGAGAGAGGTAAGCTGGTACGCAACGCCTGCTCACGTTGTTAGGGACATAAGACATAATTGGTTGGTCATACGCTTGCCTTTGATGTAGTATTGTGTTCCATTGGAGAAGAAGAATTTGGCACCAACGGCAGAGATGGTGGGCATATCTACAGCCGAGACCATGTTGACCGCTGCTAACAAAGCGATTGGGAGAGCTTTGGTGAACATGATGACGGTGAAGATCTCAGGCAGGGAGAGATATTAAATTTCGAGTAGGCAGGCTGAAGGTATGAAGGAAAGACAATGTCTTGATTGTTGATTGCGGATGAAAGATCAACAGCCGCTGGCAAGTAAACACAGAGCAATTGGGGACGGTAGAACGAGCGAAATGTCAGCAGACAATCCAATTAGAACGAATGTACTTTGCACAAAGGCAAACCGTGTACAATGAAGAGAAGATGGGAGGAGAAGGTGAGAGATGAGAGATGAAAGATGAAAGATGGGAGATGGGAGATGGTATCGAGATATGATCTGGAGAAACACAATTCTGGGGAAGGTGCAGCCGGGGAGCCCCAGGCTTTGACAGCCGAGACAGCTATCTCCAACGCGCTTTCCCCTTGCAAGTTAGCTCCCGTTGATAACGATTGATTGCGCGGCCCCATCACCGCCATTCAGCGGCCATCATTACGAGTACTCGTACATGGTTGACATGATCTTTCTTGCCCCACTATCACTGACGATGACCTTCTTTCCACAAATAGGTACACAATTACACATTAAAGATTAACTATTTACGAAATTCGAAGCTGCCCTCCCAGTCATCGTCACTGCGTAGCAGTCGGATTCTTCGCCAACATGGCAGCCGCGTGCTGATACGCCAAAATCTCATAGTCACTACCCGCCGTGGTGTTGTAGTAGATGGCATAATCATCATAGGGGTCAATGGACACAGTCGTCGCAAACTGCCAGAACGAATCATAGGCAACACTGGTGTTCGATAGAGTGGTTTGCTGCCAAGGTTCGCAGATTGCCGAGTGATTGGTAGTGTTGGTCGAGCCATACTCTTCGAAGACGACGGGCTTGCCCGCTGCTTTGCCTGCGGCATTATGTTGCATGATCCACTCATTACCCCAAGTGTCATTATAGCCCCACGAATCGGGGTAGAGGTGGAAGGTGCCGTAGTCGAGGGTGGAGATGGCGAGATTCTTGACGAAGTCGACGCCCTCGTACCCGGAGTAGGCATATGAGCCATCACCGACTGGAGCAGTCATCCATCCTTCATCCCCCAAGGCGACCATGTGCTGAGAATCAAGCGATTTGATATACGCGCTGATGTCTGATGCCCAGTTGGTGATGACTGAAGTCGAGCAACCGGAACAGCGAGGCTCGTTGCCTTGATGATTTCCGAGTTAGCACATCTCTTTTAGGATACAACTTGAGTCGTGCGTCTAGTCTTAGGAGTGGCTTGCTCCCGCAACATGTCTTGCGACCCAAAGATTAATCTCAATAAGGCAAGAAAGCTCCGAAAACATAACTTACAGAGTTCCCATGCGAATATGGCGGCAGAACTCTTGTAGCGATTAACGATTAGGTTGATGTAATTCTTATAGGCGGCCTGGGATTGTGCGTCGGTATACCATGACGTTGCATTGCCTCCGAACGCGGTGGTGTAGGCCGGTTTCCCGCCTAAATCGCCCCAATTGTTTGCGAGCGGTAAGACCAGCTTCACGCCTTTAGCTTCCGCCGTTGAGACTACGTAGTCGAGTCTTGGGATACCTTTTAGACTGTCAGTTGTGCTTCTTATGAATCCAGCTGCTCAGACCTACCAGTGTTCGAGTCAAAATTGAAGTACTGGCCGCTCGAATTCAAAACCTGATAGTACACGCTAGATGCAGTGGCAGCATTATTGGTTTCGCTAAAGCCCCAGACACGAGCAACTTTCAGTTGGGACTGTATGCGATTAGATGGGTTGGGGGCGAATGAGGATCGACAGACGACTTGCCAAGGCGAGATCGGCAAGGACGTTGAAGACATCAGTGTCGTTCTGCAGCTGGCCAAGCCACCACGCATTTGTGCCTGTTTGGATAAGAGTTATTTCCTTTCCTTTTGCAACATTACTTGGAAGCCTATACCAGCGAAGTATTGGGTCTTTGATTGAATCTGGAACATCCTGCCCTCTACGGTAGCGAAGGGCCCTCCACCGGCGCCGATGGGAACTGTTGGCGTTGGATACGTCGCGCTTGATGACAGGGTTGATGAGACTTTAGTGGTAGAAAGGGCGGCATTTAATGAGCTCTTTGATGTGACAACAGACGACTTTGACGTAATCGTTGAACTCTTCGCCGAGGTGGACGATGCCTTTGACGTTGTCGTGGAAGTCTTCGTTGTGGATGGGATGAGTTTGGGAGCGCCGTTCGGGGCTGGTGCACCATTGACCACAAGGAGCTGAAACAACACACAGAAGCCGAACATGGCAACAAAAGTGAAGAGATTCATGGCTATAGAGGATGTTTGGGATAGGAAAGCGTGATTCGGTGGGATGTATCCCCAGTATTTATGAACGATCCATGGCTCATATTTGAAGAAGCTTGTGTTGTTCTACCTAGGCTGGCTACAAACTGAAGCTGGTGTAGAGCCAGCCAACACCGCTGAACCTCGACAATCTAGACTGGACAAAAATCAACCATTCAGAAGAAGCTTATTGTGGCTTGTGGGAAATCAGAAAACATGCTTTGGGCTCTATCGAAAAGGAAGGTCTGAAGATTGATTCTTTAATGAAATCGCAGCGGTCCGGTAAGGCCAGCCAGAATGAGGTCGTGCACCCGAATTTTACCTGCAAATGAAAGGGATGGCTGCCGTTAGTCGACAGATTTTCCTTGTGTGCCAAGGTCTGGCTGAGGCTAGAACGCCATTGGCCAGAAAGCTAATGGGTGTTGATTGGAAAGACGCGGGGTACACTCGTCAAAGGCCGGAGAATTTTTGCCAACCAGAAAGAAGGTTAGCCAGATATCATTTTCTGTATATAGCCGCACAAATGGTTTGCGATACCGCCAAGAGACCGCCTCCACGCCGCTGCATGGATGGGTCGCTGATCACAATCAAATCAACCGAAGACTTTGAGCAACCCGGCAGGTCAGGTTTCGTGGAAAACCTCGTTGAGTCGGTACAGACAACCTTAACTGATACTTCCGGATTTGGCCGCTTCTTTCCATATTGAATGGAATGATGTGTGCTTCAACTACGCTTTTTGATTCTAGCATTTTGGCCTCTGGACCAGCCCACAGTAGGAGAAAGATCGAGACTTCAGACCCAGAAATTGAGGAACTGCATTGAGTAGCGTTCCGATGAACTGGCGAAGATTGTAGAAAATGCCGCAAGTAACACCACTTTCTGCAGCGACAAGATCGGGGGCCTTCAGTCCCCTACCTAATCTCTCAGTCTCACAAATCGGCGACCGCCTCGAGCAATGAAAAAACGGACCCACGGTTTCTGCTGGCCCAGATGTCTGCCTCATCTACTCTTCTGCTCCTCAGAATGCCTTACCACCCGATGCCAGGTCGATCCATTCCATACAGTACTCAAGTGCTGCTGTGCATCCTGCAGCCTTACCAAATTTGTCTCGTGCACAGCCTCTGTAGATTTCTTGTTTGGCTGTGGTTTAGCAGACCTGTCTGATTCAAATAGCTGTGCAGTCATCACTCTAAACACTGGAAAGAGATGAAACGACAAGGCAAACTCAAGGTTGACGCCCAAACCCTCTCATATCCTACGATGTGCGAGCTTTGGGTGTGGGGCGCAGATGTTTCCGAGAAGATGGATTCCTGCAGCAAGACAGGCAGCTACGCCCGGTCGGACTGGTCGTAGAAGACGGAACAAGGCTGAAACGGGGAAGTGGTAGATGGAGGATCCTAACACCGTAGCTCGGAAGAGAGGTTGATCAATAATGGCACAGACATAGCGACGGTGACGGCGAAACACAAGAAGACGGGAACTTGGAAGTAATAGATTAAGTAATGAAAGAGTGTCATCGCTAGAGCCTAGCACCACTAGAGTCTAAGTAAAGTAGGGGGTCGGTCACCTTCGCGCGCGATTAAAACTCGCCCCCACCCGAACCCTCAAACTCAACCTCCTCGTCCTCGACCTCTCCCCGAAGTCACCAGCCCACTCTTCTGCGCTTTATCCCTTGTGAGTGTAGAGACGTACTTGGCCCTGTCAGCTTCAATTGGCAATCAGCTATTGGCTAAATCCCTATTAATCCGACAGCTGTGTAAAAATGCATTCATTCTTCAACGTCCAGGCTCGGCCCCAAAAATCTCCGGGAGTATCCTTTTCGCTATACTCGTGTCTACCAGGATATGCACCTTCCTGGGAAATGCACCACCCCTAAAATTCGACAAATCCGCGAAGGTGCATATCCTGGTAGACACGAGTATACCTTATCTCCGTTGTTTCACTTTGCGCCGAAGACGTGCGAGCAACCCTCCGTCGACATCGTCACTGTTTGAGGCAAAGCTACTCGTATTCATCCGAATCCTAAGGATGCCTGTCGACACTTGGCCCCTCCCTAAGGGGGCGATGATTAGGTCGAAACAAGCAGGTCCCGCACGCCTGATATGTGTTTGTCAAACACCATCGTGGTGGGTATCTCTCTCTTCTATAAAGGGCCGCCACCTCTCCTCTGTTTCTGCTTCCATCCAGTATCTTCCACACATTCGCCTTTCCGCTTGCGAATCATCAGTGCAAGTCATCGATTCATTCTTGTATATCCTTTTCTACTGAACCATCAGTCAGGCTTTCCCATGATGAAAGCCTATACCTTGTGCCTTCTCGCTCTGGCGGTTGTCTCTTCAGCGCGTCCAAAAACAACCACAGCTTTCCCAACTTTGAGTTCTGGAGTCGGTAGCTCTGCTGTGAAGAAGACCTCGTACCAAGATACCTCTGACTACTCCGAGAAGTCCGAACAATCACCCGGTGGATCCAATCCTGGCAACAGCGGTAGTCAATCTCTTGGATCGGGCCCATCAGGCGTAGCGGGCTCCGGTCCCGTCTCGACTGGCACTAGCTCCACCGGCAACACGACAACTGGAGGAGCCATATCCAACGGCAAGATCACGTTGCCTGCTAACTGCCAAAGTGTGAATAACATCGGCTTCGGATGGCTGCCCGACTACAACGGCGCAAGTCTGGCAGATGACGAAACTGCAGTCGGGAACAAGAACCCTTGCTTTGCTGGATACTACGGCCAGACTGGTTTGTCGGGATGGAACGATGGAGCTCAAATAACCGATAATATCGCTGTGAGTATGAGTGTTTTGATAGTCTGCAAAGTGCTCGCTGACACTTTGGCAAGGACGCTCAGTCCGGTGGTAAACCTTATCCGATCTTCATTGCTTCGGTCATGCCACAGGGGACTCCTTTTGATCAATTCACGGAGGGCTCGGCCGTCGTTACTTCTGTTGCAAATGCCATGACGAAGTTGACAGCAGCCGGTCTCACAGTTTTCCTTCGATTCGCTCATGAGATGAACTATTACGACTCCGCCGACGCTGGGTATATTTACACAGGCTCCCCTGCGGACTTTTCAAACGCATGGGGTGTCGTCTCCGCTGCAGTCAAAGATATTCCTGGGGTATACATGTATTGGTCTCCCAATTACGACAGCAGTGCCACGGACCTGGTAAGCTCAGGCTGGTACCCAACTCAAGGCACTGTCGATGTTGTTGGTATGGACATATATCCTTCTGGTGGAAGCTCGTTTGCGAGTACCTACCAAAACTTTTGCCAGAATTGGCCAGACGTACCGTTCATCATTGGAGAGACAGGGTCTGCTAAAGGGGGATCCACCAGCGATAAGCATGGATGGCTTCAACAGCTCACAGGTACGGCTGCTTTACAGGCTTGCCCGAACTACCTTGGCTTTTCTTGGTTTGAGTATCTCAAGGGTGGTGTTGATTTCAGGATTGCAACTGGAGGCAATACAGCGTATCAAGGTGTTCTGTAGGAGTCAGACACTTATACCGCTGTAGGGGCTTTTAGTATGCCACATTAGCCTATACAACAATGACATTGCTACCGCTTCCGTACCAGACACGTGCATTCCACGTGAGAGCAAGATGCTTGTACTTATTTTGATCGGCTTATGCGAAGCGGGAGCGCATATAGAGTGTGATGATCATGATGATAGTACGTACCACTCGTTTAGGAGCGAAGCGACGAGTGGGGCCACGACTACGAGTACCAGCTTTTTTCAACTATCAAGACTCGGTAGCCAGTAGATCTTGTTCGTCTAAATTAGGACTCAGTGGCGTTTGTCTTGGAGCCAATCAATTGGAGTGAACAACCATTTCGGGTTTCCTTGGCACTGAGGCACTCTATCGATAACGCGCTTAGACTCGGCGTTGCATGCGAGCTTGCCTACCTCGCCTACATTCAATCCTCACCACTGTGTAGCAATCGTCTGATGTTACGGAGAGAGCTGAGGCGTATGACTGGCATTACAGACTGTGCGAGGCAAAAAGCTCATGTCTACAAGAATCTGTAAACCGACTGCCCTTGCTCTCGTGCCCCTGCTTCCTTAAACACCGTCGACCTGGACATGCTCTCTGCTCGTCCATGCAGCGAGCCTATACCACTCCTGTCCCTATGGTCTCTCAACCTCAACCTCCAGATCGCCCACTCGTCCACCGCCCCGCCTCCGTCTCCTCTCGAAGCACCAACACGCGCCGCCATCGCGCTGCGCGCTCGCATACAGGAGGCGTCTCATACAGACCACAGAATGAGTTCCCAAACTTCGCGCAGACAGGAGACGTCGAGATAATCATAAATGCTGATGCTCAAGAAAAGCGGTATATGCTACATAGACTGATATTGGCGCAATGCTCTGGGTTCTTCGAGACTGGAACGAGCGAGGAGTGGTCGAAGGCGCAGGCACGAGGGCAGAGTTCTGGCCATGGGCCCAGCAACTCACTGGGGAAAATCAGCGAAGATGACATAGTTGGTAGATCCACATTTCCAGCAGGAGGTCGTCTGCAGTGGAGATACGAGCTGGACTGGGGAAACAAAGACGACGAGGTGCCCATGCTGGTCCAGAAGCAACCCCAATATACCCTCTTCGGCGGAGATGTCAACCAGCCGCCTCCTGTACCACACAAGCCTCCACCTCCCGCCTACGGATTTCTCCGCTCCATGTCCAATTTCTCTGCTATGCAATCAGCCTCCCACATCTCCAAAGCCAACCCTCACACCCCAGACAGCGACATCGTACGCGACTACGACAACCTCTTCCGCATCTTCTACAACTACGCTCCTGCTCTCGATGCGGTCAATATCGCTGAATCATACATCCAGTGCAAAAGCCTCCTCACCCTTGCAGACATGTACGACGCTTTAGAGGTCGTCGGGCCTCGCATCGATCACCACCTGCTACAATTCCAAGGCCGACTATGGAAACAGATCGCCAAATACCCTCCTAGCTACCTCAAACTCGGATACCTGGCTCGCTCCAAAGTCATCTTCGCAGAAGCGCTGGTCCATGTAGTGGGCCAGTGGCCGTCGGGATCCAGCCAGCTTAAACACACGGTGCCCCCGGATGTGCTCGAAGCGATAGAAGACAAAGTCGACGACTTGCAGGAAAGGAAGATGAAGACCGAAATGCGGCTTTTTCGCCTCACGCTGACGACGCCAAAGGGAGAGCGCGTGACGCCTTCGAATGCTTACATGGACTGGCTCGCTCTGTCGCTTTTCCGTCAGTGGCTAGCTGAAAACACTACCCCGCCTCCACCGCCTATACCCAAGACCTCGGAGGCACAACAACGAGCGGGGTATTCTCAGCCGCCCCCACTCAGCTCCGGGAACCTATTCCGCTTGCTCGGTACGGGTGGGTCTAGCTATCTTGCTCGCGACGAGATGAAGCGCTTTGTGAAGCTGAGGCCCGACGACCACCAGAGAGATACGCTGAAGAGGTTCGAAAAAAAGATGGATGAGATCAAAGCGATGGCGCGGGACATCGTCAAACCCTTGATGAGAAATTGTCTGGAGTTGGACATGGGAAGGGATGGAGGGGGCTTGGGATACTTGACCTGTACCCGAGTGGACGAAGACGACTTCCCGTTTTGAATGACCGGACGATATAATGGCGCTGTTTGGTTTGGCAGATATTTGAGCATTTGTGTTGGATATACCCGAGTTCCCGAGGCATTCTTTTCTGCGACTTTGAATCGTCGTCATTGTTGTTGTTGTTGTTGTCTAGTCTGGACATTTTTTTATAGGCATATGCATATACATAATATCCCCACATCAACACCCCAGGATCCTATACACAATGGCCCCTCAAGCAGCTAATCCCAACGCTCAGAGGGCTAGCCAGTCTATTCTATCATGGGAAGATCCAGGATCGTGGCTCGGAACGCTATCTCGACCCCCCGGACGAATTCTTCCCCCTTTCCCCCCCCCCCGAGCTCCATAGTGGGGTCGGTGATCGTTTTTCCCTCGCGCCGTCTTTTGGCGTGATCAAAGAGGATATCATTCGATCGACTTCTGGAATCCATCCCTTAGATAATGATGTAATCCGGGTCACGCTGAGGAGAAAGTGTTGTCGGCGATAAAAAAGACATTTCAAAACGACGACGACAACGGGGAGAACATTTGTTCACCTCACCCTCAATCCCACTCCCACAAGGCAGATTGTACTCGTTCAATGTTTTCCGGACTTATATCTGGATCTTGGGTCTTGCCACCTCCCATTGGCACGTCCCTTTTTCCCCCCCTTCTCCTCCTTCCTTCTTCAGTGCCTTCATCATAATTCTCCCCCATTATACCCTGCCTGGCTCAACGTCTTTCTTCGCTCTCGCCCTGAAATTCTCCGTCGGTCCCTCTTTCCTTTGCCTGGTCCTTCTCGGCTCCTTTTCCTCCATCTTTCTTCAACTTCTCCTTCGACTCGTCTACCGTTCGAACCCATCCATAGTCGGAGTAACGGGCTGGGACCCCCCCTACTGGACTACTATAAAATCGATTCACGCGGGGCTTACGACGGATAGAGGTGTCCTTGTGTTGCACGTCGGTTGATATCGATCGGCGCGGGACGGGGTGCTGGCGAGTAGGGAACAGACTTGATAATGGCTTTGTTTGGCGCCGACGGCTCCGGTTACGGCCAGGGCGGGGTGTTTATCACGTCGGGAGAGTCGTCGACACCCAGGCTCTGGGGATATGGGACGCCTGAAAGATTGGACGTCGCGCTTCCACGAAAAAGGGGGTTGGCCATTGTACGTTCGAGGTTGTTGATGCCGGATCCGAGGGGAACCTAATGCCCGAACCGCGCGGCCACTACTACGCCATTCCTACCGTCCGGACACTTTCCCTTTTTTCAACCAATTGGAAGTCATGTTCGATTTTTCATCGGCAAAGACACACCCGCAAAGGGCCACACACGAAGAAAAAGCAACGTCCGTCACGAGCCGGCGGCTTGTGAGGCCTCCTGCACCCCAGCACGGTCATTTGGCAGGGGCGGGAACGAACCGCTTCCTTGTCGAGATGTTGCGAGAGTGCTTCACGGCCCCGGTGTGGTGGTAGCGCATAGGCTGCTGTTTTTACAAACGATCGAGGCGAGTCTGACCGACGCGGGGAAAAGGGAATTGCGGACACTGTGTTTTGAATATTTCTTCGGAAGCTGCGAGGGAAGAGGTGATGAAGCTACCGCTTCGAGAAAACATCGAAGAGGGAGTTGTTGATCAGTGCTACCTCGCATCCGAAGACAGAAGCTGGACGGAACCGTTGGCGGGCACCAGCGCAACAGGATGATTTAAAGTAGATACTTGACGATACTCCCGTGGATGCCGAACATGGAATAAAAAGCACTTGGTTGATCGTGACGAGCGATAGGTCTTTCAATTGATTTACAGAATGGCGGAAGCGCGATTTACTCGTCGTTAGCACTCTTTGTATGTATGTATGGTGAAGTCAGGCGCGTACAGCAAAACATAAGATGCAAAGAAAGGAGACAACATGGCTACAGGCGCGTCCCATCAGATTCATTCGATTGACCCCCCAAACCCCTCTCTCTCCCCTCTTTCAATTTAGCCTCGACTCTCGCTCTCCCGCCTCGATATCTCTAACCCCCCATACCTCTCTCAATGACTCCTGCAATTGTGTTCACCTCCTGGGCAATCTGACCCGCGAATTCCTGTATCATCCCCTCATCCATCAGTTCTCCATCGCACCGTATGCCGAAATCAATGCAATCATCCTCCACACTTCTCACCACGTCCAGGTACAAGTTCTTTTCCGCAAGGAATCCCACCTCCAAAGCGTCCACCGCAGTTTTACGCTTCTCCATCGGCTTTGCCAATGCAGGATCCATCGGGGTATCTTCAGGCTCCCACGGAACGAAGAGAGTGTCGGAACCTGTGGTTGCTGTTCCTTCTGCCGATGTTGAGGCTGATGATAACCCTGACGCGAGACCCCGCGTGGCGCCGCCCTCATACGAGAGAATGTTCACAAAAGTGTTGAAAAGCGGCTCCCCCCCGCATCCCACCCACTCCAGCACTTCGTGCAGATAGCTCTGCTCAAACTCCACCCTCTCCGCTGAATCAAGCTGCAGACTGTGCGCACTCTCCAAAGCCGGCCGGTCCAGCGCATCCGGTATAACCACAGGCGTGATGTTCAGACATGGAGCGCACAGCTGATCGATGTCTTTGAATGAAGCGGAGCGGCCGGCTTGGTAGAGACCGAATGTTGGGTTTGGGATGGAGGTGTGGCGGGCTAGGGTGCGGGCGAAGGCGAGGAGGATGATTGTGGGGAGGGATGTTGAGGATCGGCGGCATGTGATTTCAAGGGATTGGATTTTAGGGATGGCGGATTTGACGGAGACGAAGATTGGGGCGGCTTTGGGGGATGGGAGACCTGGAGTAGTATCGGATTGGGTGATTGATGGCTGGACGAGGGTTTGTTGGCAATGTTCTAGGCTTTTGCGCCAGTAGGATTTTTCTGATTCGACGTGAAGTAAATGCATGATGTGGTAGATAAAGGAGTCAAAGCGTGGCGGCGACGGTAGATGGACGCCATCATATAATGCGGCGAGGTCTTCGACAATAGTCTGAACTGTCCAGGCATCGTATGTTGCATGATGTAGTTTCAATACTACAAAATCTTGAGTATCCCCGCGTACGAGGCAAAGCTTCGAAGGAGCACTGAAAAAGTCGAATGGCGGTTTTGATTCTCGCTTGATCTTGTCAAGAACCCGGTCTTTGGAATCACCTGAAACCTCTATGCATTTGAAGGAGTCATGGTTGAGTGCTGAACCTTTGAGTACCACTTGGACGGCCTCTTTGGGCGAAATAGCAACAAATGTCGTGCGCAGCACCGAATGACGCTCCCTCAGCTCTCTCCAAGCGGACCTTAGATCATCCAAATTAAGACTCTTGGAACACTGATATGTCCATACTGCCTCACACATCGTTCGACGTGATCTGAGCCAACTTGCAAGGTGGTATAATTGACCGGCCAGGCACGGCAGCACGTCTTCGATGTCCCCATCTTTTACGTTCGCCAGGACTAGAGCTTTTGATCTTGATTCGCTACTGATCAACGTACTTTGGTTCTTCGCGTGACTGTTTAGCTCTGGGCTCCTTTCACGCAGCCGTCTACAGATTCCCCCCAAGCTGCGTCCCAGAAGAACGTCTGCAACACTTACACCATACCCTTGCTTCCGGCAAGTCGCAGCAACCCGGATTGCGGAGATGGAGTCGAGACCCAGGGAAAATATACTAGCATTTATGGGAATGTTCTCGAGGGGTATTCCAGATACATCTGACAGTGCTGTCCGGATGGATTCCAAGTCCGGTCCTGGCTCGATATCATCTTGTGGAGACGGCCGGCCCTTGTCGCTTCCAATGGCAAGTGGTAGACTCTGAAGCGAGCTTGGGAAGGCCATTACGCTTCGCCGAGGATGCTCGAGAATGTCTTGAAAGATCCGCTCAAAATCCGTAAGCCACACCTGGAGCTGTTGTCGTGTTCTCAGTCCCTTGCGCGACGCCACCCTTAATATAGTCTCTTCCTCCCTTTGCTCGAACTCAAAATTCGTCGAGTACTCTGTTGTGGCAACAACTTCACCAATATCAAGAGATGTCCACAATTCGTCTGTGGATGATACTTTGCTGACGGTGTTTTGGAAGAGGAACAGAGTGTCAAAAAGCTGTGTGCTAGTATCACCAATCTTCTGCCGCCATGCCTGCTGAATTCTACCCAACGATGCATGCTGGTGTGGTTGTGACTCTCCCGAGGACTGTTGAACCTCGATAGCCACATTTTTGTTCGTTACATAAGTCTTGTCAAAGACAATGCGGAATGGGATCGTGTTAAACAGCGGTCCGACCACTTCGTCTGCGCCTGGCATTGCGAGCGATCGGCCGCTGACCACATGACCAAAGACGACATCCCGGCGTCCTGAAACGCAAGCAAGGCTCTTTCCGTAGGCCAAAAGTGCGACCGACTGGATGGTCACGCCCAGATCTTTGCAGCCCCTAAGGGTACTTTCGGTGTTCATCTTGAAAGTAGTCTCCAATTCCATCGTATCGATCTCTGTGGCTTTCTGCAACGGGGAGACTTCGCTGCTCTCAAAACCGTCGAGTTTTTGTAACCAGAATTCCTCGGCGTCCGTTTTGCTCCTCGAGATAGCTCTCGCTGCATCGCTGAAGGGTGCTCTTTGCGGCAAATCGCTGCCTTCATACAGTCTTGCCAGATCCTGGAAGAGGAGATTGATCGATTTGCCGTCGTAGAGACTGTGATGCATCGAGATCACGAGCACGCTCTCCGTTGCCGTCTTCAAAACAGTTACCTTCCAGGGTGGCTGCTCAAAGTCCGCTTCTTCACGGAATGCAGAATGTTCCGTGATGTCGGTCAGCGAATCAGATATTGAAGTTCTAGTATCGCGTTCTGCCCAAGCATCTGGACTCTCCTGGTGCACTGCTGCCAGCCACGAGTTAAGCGCCTTGGGGAAATGGAAGGTGGTTCGGAGTATCTCCGTCTTTGCCGTGAGACATTCCCATGCTTGTTTTAGTCTGGGAAGATCGATATGGTGGCCTAATTGGATAGCGTGGTGGTGACAATAAAGCCTGCCATCTGATCCCAGGGTTTGGGTAAGCATGGAGGACTGCAGTGGAGTAGTAGCATAGACATCTATTACAGTATCTCCAGGGCTCAGAATCGGAATCTCAGGTATGATGTGCCTTGTATCGTCTTCTTGCGGCCGGTCTGCGACCATTTCAATGCTGTTGATGTGAGGTGGAAGAATATCGATTTTTTGGGATAGCGCCGCTATACATGAATGACACATCACGTCCGCTGAGGAGCACTCCATTCCTGATTGTCTCAGGCGTCGTGCAAAACGGATTGCGGTGATAGAGTCGATCCCTAGACTGAAAAATGATGCTCCTTTTGAGATGTCTTTCGCACTGGTACAGCAGATCTCAGACGCAAGCTCTCGCATCTTCAACTCTCGCGCACTCCAATGTGACTCGTTCCAAACTTGCTGCTTCGATCTAGAGTCTACAGTATCGCTGTTCGAGATGTCTAGATCTTCAGTAGTGACATTTTCTTGCCGAACTAAAGCTCCTAGTAGAAGATCGATATTCTCTAGCAAAGACGCCCCTCTGTTCAAGTCTCCAAATGCAGTAGAGAAAGTACAATGAGCACGAACTCGGCCGGCTTCATGGTCGGCCTCGAATTCGATAGAGAGCGGAAAGTCATTGGGCATAGAGCCCTCGAGCTCAGTCCAAAGATGCGGATAAGGGCTAGGCTTCGAATCCGTCTTCTGTATATAGGAGATCAGACAGTCGAATAAAGGTTTCTCCGCTTCGAGCCAACGATGGATGTGTCTCAAAGCTGTGTGTTGAAACTCAAGGGACGCCACAAAACCCTGCTGGGCATCTTTCACGATGTCTAAAATGTTGGAACAACCGGTGCGGAGACTGACACGTTGAGGGATGGTTGTTATGCAGGGAGCGACAATAGTATGAGGTCTGTCTATCGGCATAGTGCGCCCGGAAAGTACGACGCCAAATACTACATCGTGGGTTCTTAGCGTCTGAGCCAAAATGATGCCAAAGACTGCCTGGATTGTCGATGTCAGTGTTCCACTTATGGAAGAAGAGAAGTCCTCTAACTCAGCAAGCGGACTGGCAAGGGTTCTGTCCACAGTCGGCAAGAAACTGTAGTTTGGGTTATCATCTGTGGTATCAGCTCGATCCGTGATCGAGGTTGGTTTGCAATGAGCTAGATAATCTCTCCAGAAGGCTTTGGACGCCTCCTGATCTTGGGAATATACGTGTTCAATCATCAGATCAATAGAGGTATGAGCCGGAGGAATGGCTGAGTGATATCGCATGTTAAGTTCCTGGAGTATCATGGCGATGGATTCCCCATCATATAGTGCATGATGTATCGAAACCAACAGTATCGAGCTTCTGTCGTCAGAGGGTGGCCGAAATAGTGCTAGCCTTATTGGGGGTTTGCTCGCAATGTCAGAGATAATTTCTGTTGCAGATTTACTTTGCTGGAGCTGGAAAGCCGATTCGGGATCTGAGGTAGTAGTCTCTTTCCAAGGTACTGATCGGGATTCGTCGTACTCAAGAATGACTTGGACAATCCCATTTTCGTATTCCTGGAAGCAAGTCCTGAGAATCTCGTGAGTGGCCACTACCCTTGTCCAAGCTCTGTGAAAACAAGCGTAATCGATCTCAGTAGATAGCTTCAAGACCAGGTGATTCACATAGAGTGCATCACTCTTATTGTTGAGAGAAGTCGCCACAAGGGTCTCTTGTAAAGGCAAGCAAGGCTTCACTGCCTGAATGGACGAGTCGTCTAGGCCATGGGAGTGCGTGGCACGAAATCTAGATTCCAGATCTGCGAGTCCTAACCGTGTCTGTTTAAGTTTGTCGGCCAGTGGCCCTTCGTTTTTCCCCTTCCGAGGTAAAAGAACCAGCTGTTCAAGAAATGGGTTTCTCAAGACACTGGAAACCGTGCAGTCATATCCTAGCTTCTGCATTTTGATAGCTAAGCTGATGGCACTTAGACTATCAAGTCCAAGCCGAAAGATGTTTGTATTAAATGAAAGTTCCGCCGCATCAATAGCTAGGGTACACATGACTGCGCTTCCTACGTTTCTCTCAGCTTCAGTCAGTCCTCGCTGGCTTGACTCTGGACTGTTAGGCTGTTCTGAGGAGGTGTGTTTTATCATGTCGGAAATTGATATATCTGCAAACATTTTTTTGAGGCGCTTCAAATCCGCTTTTCCAGACGAGGAAGCCAGGGGCAATTTTGAGATGGGAATGACCACATCAGGAACCATGTAAGCAGGGAGGACTTTTCGGCAACCGGCTTGAATCTCGCAAGCGACAGTATAGTCATAGGTAGAGGTAAGGATGTCTGGAGACTCCGAGGCTTTATTTGAATGCGTGGTGGGAACGACGAAGCTAACAAGTTGTGATCTTGAGAGCTTGGGATGCTGAGCAACCATGGTCGCCACCTCGATTTTGTTCAAGCCCAGCGTCGTTATGGCTGTCGATCGAATAGCCTCGGTAATCTCCCCAAGTTCGAGTCGTTGACCTCTGACTTTGGTTTGATCGTCCTCTCGGCGCAGATATTCCACTGTGTCGTCTGCCATCAAGCGCACTATGTCACCGGTACGGTACATCCTTTCACCGTTGAAATCTTCTACAAAGCCTTTCGCATCGGGGCGATTATGATAGCCATTTGCGACCAAGTCTCCTGTAAAGCAGAGTTCTCCTGCAACCCCACGTAGGGTATACCTGTTGGACCCAGGTACCAGAACATGAGCAATGGAGTTCCCGTAGGGTCGACCAACGTTCCTTAGGTTCGATTCTGGTGTGACTTCTGCAGCGGTACATCCTATCGACATCTCAGTTGGACCGTACGCGTTTACCAAAGCAGCGTTCTCATTGGAGGCCCACGTATCAATAACACGTTTCGACATCTTCTCGCCCCCAACACCCAGATAATGAAGATCAGGGAGATTCGCGGGATCCAAGCCAGCTTGATCTATCAATGATGGTACAAAGCTAGCATGCGTAATCTTCAGCTTCCGAAACGCTAGCTCAAGGTTATCGAGTAGCATAGTTCTGGAAGCCGTCACTGCAGCTAAACCCTGCCGCCAGGCAAGGAACATCTCGGCAATGTGAACATCAAAAGCTCTGCTTGCAAGTCCGAGATATTTACCTTTACCCGGAAGCTCTTTCATTCCAGGAATAAGTGGGCATATGAATTCGGAAAGTCCTTCGACGAACGAGCAAAGGTTGCCACGACCGACGAGGACACCCTTTGGTACTCCAGTAGATCCAGAGGTATAAAGTAAATAAGCATTATCACTAGCTTGTAGGTGCGAGGGCGTTTCAATGGAATGACCATTGACCATTCGCTCCATATATGTGCTGTCGTCCACATAGACAACGCGGCTTTCAGATAGAGTGCTTGAAAAAGTAAGCGCAAGAGATCTGCTCGTAAAGAGCATGGCGGCTGTACTATCCTGCAGCAGAAAGGATTTGCGATCCCCCGGCAAATCTTCGTCGATAGGTAAGTATATGTTGCCAGACGCCAAAATCCCAAGAATTACCGCATAAGCCTCAATACGACGATCCAGACACACTGCTATCATCCGGTTAATATAGCCACTATGACTGATGAAAGCTGCAACTCGATTGTAAGCGGTATGCAGTTCTGCAAAACTCCAACTTTCAGATTCGCACTCCTCGTTGCTAAGGGAGGAGACCACCTGGGCCGCGGGCCAGTGTGGGTGCACTGCAGCGTAATAATCCACCCAATCCGTGGGGTTCTGTTTCCAAGCAAGTTTCACCTCTTCGCTGAAGGAGACTGATGTCACAGAGAGCAAATCCTTTGGAAAGTTTAACGAAATTTGCGTAAGTGGCATGTCAGGGAATCGTAGCATCGTTTCGACGAATGCGTCCAATTGCAGAGCAAGTATGGCGATGTGGGCACTGCTCATAACGTCTTGGCTTGCTGAGATCTCCATCTCGAGAACGCCGTTCGCTGCTTGTGCGACGTTGAGTGCCAGAGGATGTTCCACAGTAAGGGCTACGATACTTTCAATCTCATTCCATAAGGAAGAGCAACCATTCCGGCTGTTTTCCGTTCTTTCGGGCAGGAAGTTGAACATTGCCGGATACAGAACTTGGGTCTCGGAGCGATTTAGAAGCTTTCGCATGACACGTGAATGAACTGAGCGATAAGCTCTAGACTCTCTCTGAAAATTCGATTGCGCGACTAAGGCTTCGCGAGTGGATCCCAGCGCACGAAAAGGGACAGGTAACACAGTCATTAGTGGTCCGACAACATCAACCAATATAGAGTCATCGATACGACTTGACCAAGTCTCTGCGAATACTACGCTTTTAGTCTCCAAGTACTCGAGTAACACGCTCCCAAAAGCAACTCGTAGAATCGATGCTCCCGATGATGCACCGAGGCGAAGTGCTGCAACTTGAAGATCTTTGTAGCTCGTTTTTAGTGCTCGAGTGTGACTTTTGAATCCTACAGCCGAGTCTTCGCTTCGCGTTTTTTTGCCAGCCAGATCAAGCCAAGTGTTTTCGTCATCAGTGGTTACAAAATCGCCAAGTGCTTTTGACCAGAAACCCTCATCCTGATCGATTTGAGCCTTCGTTGGAAGCATCACTTGAAGAGCATCGCGCAACTGATGCCGTTGTTCTGAGCCCGCACCAACTCTCTGGTATCTCTTACTGACATCTTCTAGGATGAAATCTAGGGATGCCTCATCGCGAACGGAGTGATGAACAGAGACCATCATTACGCGGTAGTTTGGCTGTTCAAAGACCGTAACGGCTAAAAGCGGGTCCCTAAAATGATTTTTTCGATGGCTTTCGGCCACCGCGTGTGCTCGTTGAGTGGCGAGATCTTTCACACCAGCCTCTGACGACTTCACGCATGTCCAATCAACAGTAGCCTCCTCGTATATTAATTGCATAAATGTTGAGTCCGAGATGGATCCATCGGCCGCTGAGGGGATAAAACCAGTGCGCAATGCCTCTGTATCGTTCACGACCTGCAACCATGCCTCGTACAAGCGGCTATTGTCAACATGAGCGTCGAGAGAGAGGAAAATGTTACTCCAGTAAGCGCTGGCGTTCCGCATACTTTCGCTGAGAAGAGATTCTTGTAGCGGCAAGGCCGGAGCCACGAATACATCGCTTCTCTTGATTTCCTTTTTAACACTGGTATACCATTGATTGTGGAAAGCCTGAAGATTGTACACCTTTTTCGGATGCCTGGTGCAAGACTCATCAGCCACTTGGAAAAGATCATCTAGACTTTGGCACTGAAGAACATCAGCGACTGAAAGGGAAATCCCTTTGGCATTGAGCAGTGAAGCTAATCTCGTTGCGGAGATGGAATCTATTCCAATTGAACGCAAGTCACTGGCTCGACTCATTGAATCCCGAGATGTCCCAGAAATTTCGGCGAAAATCTCGATGAGATCTGACTCACGCGTGCTCCAGGTCGCTAACTCTCTGCTGTTGTTGTCCTTTGATGCAAGCGTCCTCTCCCACGTTCCTATATCGATCGAGCTGTAAATCTCTTTGAGAGCAGCTTTATCCGCTTTAGCCGAAGATGTCCGTGGGATACTATTTATCACGAGAAATACCCTTGGGATCATATAACTTGGTAAGCTTTTCTTTGCTTCAAGCAGAGCGCTCTTAGCAATCGGAATAGATTCTTCGCTTGCGATGAGTTGACTACTAGCCTCCATGGTACTGTTCAATTTTGGTGCAGCAAGAAAAGCCACGATGACCTTTGATGGACGATCTTGCCGATTTAGGTATTGTAGCTCGACTTGCTCGATGAGTGGATGGCAGGAACGAAGAGAAAAGCCGATCTCGCTAAGCTCAACACGGATACCCTGGATTTTGATCAGGTCATCCGTGCGGCCAATAAACTCCAAAGAGCCATCATACAGTTGGCGAACCAAATCTCCGGTCAAGTATAGGTTCCTAGAATACTGCTCATTCCAAACAAATCTTCCAGAAGATCTTTCTGGGTCATTCCAGTATCCCTTCGAAAGCTGGGGACCTCCGAGAGCCAACTCGCCAATACCATGTCTCATGAGAAGACGATCATCGCGCATAACAAAAGCAGAGACTGACCCTAGAGGAAATCCAATGTTTTCGCTCTGAAATTCGTCTCCTACAGCACCAAACTGCCTAAACGTTGAGACCACCGTCGTCTCGGCGGGGCCATACGTGTTGAAAGCTCGCATATCCTGACTCCAATCGTCTGCCACAGCCTGTGGCAACTTCTCTCCAATCATCGTGATGACCTCCAGGGTCGGACATCGCGCTCTGGGGACACTCGCTGCGAAAGCTGGGGTCAAATGCGCATGGGTTGCGTTTGTTTTGGTTGCCAGCTCAGCGAATGAGCCAAGCATGATTTCTCGGGTCGAAGAGATGACCGTTCCTCCAACGCCCCAAGTGTAAAACAAGTCCTGGACGAAGACATCAAATGTGAATTGAGAAAATTGTAGGCAACGCACGATACCGCCATTTACATTGACCGGTATAGATCTTTGTAAAGCTCTCATACTGCTTACTGCAGCTTCGTGATGAATTGGAACGCCTTTGGGATCACCAGTTGTTCCACTTGTCCAGATGAGATAGGCAAGGCTTCCCATCTTTGCAAGAGGGGTTACAACCTGATCAGCGACATTGTCCTCTAGAGAGGTGATGTCCACGAGGACAACGCCCTGGGGTATGCCTTCATTGCTATCAGCAGGCTTTCGCTCAGCGACAACCAGCATTCGAGCGCCAGTCCGTGCAATAAGATCATGACGACGACGAGCTGGGAAAGAGGTATCGATTGGACACCACGCCCCGCCTGTCTTCAAAATACCGAGAATGGCAACGTAAAGCTCCGGGCGCCTTTCCATGCATATTGGTATGACCTCGTCAGTGAGTTGGCCAAAACGATGGACGAGTTGCGTAGCAAAAAGCTCGGCTCTGTCATTGAGTTGCCCATATGTCCACGTCGTATTATCGCTTGATGCTTCGGAATAGATGTCTTTCCTAAAATCCAATGCCACACGGTGCTGGCTGCAAGTGGCAAATTTCTCGAATTGGGCGTGTAGGTGCGGTGCCTGCGAATCAAGTTTTGTAGACTCCTCTAGCGTTTCATTCGATGTGGATAATAGAGATGGGCGGACAGCGGCCAAGCTACTTGCGATCGATTCTGCGGGATTTGCCAGAATGAATGCTAAGACATCGCCCAATTGCTTTAACATCACGAGCGCGCTAGTCTCATTCAGAACCAAATCGATATAGAATACTTTTAACTCTAGAAAACCGGCTAGGCCAGGCCAGGCTACGAGACTGACTGCGAGCTCCTCACCTTTGAAGAGCCCATTGCTCAATTTGGAGGCATGATGGTCATTTTCAGGACATTCTTTGCTTTTCAAGGCTATAATGGTTCCACGTTTGCTCAGATCCTCACAGTGAGCAGCTGGGACCATTGGCTGCTTGGATCCATGTAGTTCCAACGTATTTGATTCCGTCAGGTTTTTAAGGATGTTGCCATTCGTTGTTTGGCCCCATTTCTGAGGGGTGTTAAGACCTACTCGCGTTGGAATGGCGTGAAAGGCTTCCTCTCTTGTATAATCAGAGTTGTGACTGGCTGGAGAGGCGAGGAGTGTGGTAAAGATAACATCGTCCTGAGCGGTAGTGTACGTAGAAAGAATCACAGCCCAGGCAGCTTGCAGAGCTGCAATGGGTGACGCACCAAGCGATGCTGTAGCAGTTTGTAGATCGGCAAGTGTCACTCTTGAGCTAAACGTGAGCGACTCTGGTTTTCCAATTTTTGTCCGCGATCTCAAACCCGTTAAAGAAGGAAAAGACGTAGGAGAAGGGTCTCCGAGTGATCCCGAGTCGAAATCGAATCTTGCGCTGCGAGACGAATCTGAAGCAGTCTCCTCCTGTTTTCTGAGCCGGTTCTGCAAAGAAATTGCAGAAAGGTTGGTAGATACATCTCGTGATGAAATTACCGGGTCTTGGAGTGGCATTCTGATGTAGTTTAAAAAATTCTCTAAATGCCTGCTAGACGATGCTCATTCTGTAGGCAACAGTGTGAATGAGGTCCATTGATCTTTGCGGTAGCCAGATTTTGTGATACTCGCAAGATGTTGTGTATCTTGACAGTTAGCTCGCTCATGGTGGGAATACCCCATCTCTCAGCCCCGGTGGCCCTTGTTTGTGCCAATAGCTCCGTAAGCGTAGCCGCGGCCAACCGATGACTGTCAAGATCTCCGATAACCCTCGTCATCGACTAGAATGCCCCAACACAGGAGCTCGGCAGAAAGAAGAAGGAGAAGAATGCAAGATGTGTCAAACAGAGTACCAATATAGCGCCAAGCTACTAGCCATGTAGGCTAACCGAACGTACTGTAACTCTGCGTTGGTGTCCTAGAACTCACCCGGCCCGGAGAGGAGTGATGATCTTTTTTTGCTAGAAGGGCGTCAGTCGGATCAGATAGAGAAAAAAAGGCCCGTTATGGCATCCAATGATTGAAGGCGAACGGGTGACGGAGCTTTCAAAATTTTCACTTCCTAGCAAGCAGTTTTCATCCCAAGGCACTTGTACGGCGCCACGTGTCGAGTCGGGGGTTGGCCATGGAATGTTACCTTCACATAGAGTAAGGTAAGCAATGCAGAAAGAACTCTACCTACTGCGCGGAAGGGAGTCTTGGCCATGAAAAAGTGGGGGTGGGATGTGTTCGAAACTTCGTGGGAGCTTCCGGCGCTAAGAGAGCGGATCTGATGAAACTTTTCAACTTGTGCCGCTGCCTGAGATACAATAGTAGCTGCATGCATGACATATCTACACGTTAATATGTACATATAATCACCAATCTAATAAGACCTGCTATGTAAACTCGAGTACTCTATGATTTGTGGGGGTGGCGACGACCATTTCAATCATAAGATTTACGGCTAACCTACTCTGACGTAGTTAGACGGCCAGGTAGCTACCTTAGTCTGAAGGTACTTAGGCAATAAAAACGATGAGCATGTTAAACATCACGAAGTAGGTAACCTTTGACTATAAGGCAGTTATGCGCGATGAAATGGTCTAAACAAATAGAGAAAAACAGAAGATCCGACTACACCTTAGCAAGGCAAAGGTCATAAACGCTTGTAATAGAACACTGTCATCGGTTTTGAATATCCTGCTCACCCTTATTCATCCTTCAACAAGAAGCATCGTCAACGAGCGGTGTCATCTTAGCAAGCACAGCAAGCACATGAGCGCATCAACGAGGTCTTTCTTTGATACCTTCTGTGGCATTGAACACCGCAATGCTGTTGGAACCCCCCCATCCTACTTCTCAAGCGGGCTCAGGTCCCCAGTGTCAACATGATCTCGTATGTATCGGATTTGGACCAGCGTCCTTGGCCATCGCTATTGCTCTTCATGACCGCGAAATCAAAGCTCGAGTCCTATACATAGAAAGACAGAGGAGTTTTATATGGCATGCTGGCATGCTTCTCCCCAACGCGCGCATGCAAATCTCTTTCCTCAAGGACCTGGCCACATTACGAAACCCCCGATCAAAGTTTACTTTTGTCAACTATCTCAAGTCCAAAAACCGTCTCGTCGCATTCACCAACCTTTCAACGTTCCTGCCCCTGCGCGAAGAATACAATGACTACATGTCTTGGTGTGCTTCGCACTTCGAACAAGACGTCCAGTATGGCCGAGAAACCATCTCTATATCACCGACCGAGAACCGCAACGGGGCCATCCGGTCATGGCAGGTGGTTTCCACAAACGTCGATACGAATGAAATAAGCACCGTCACCGCGAAAAATGTGGTTGTTGCTATAGGCGGGAAGCCCAGGATACCGCCTGCATTTTCAACTGCCGGGCTTGACTGCAGGATTGTCCACTCTTCTTTATATTCAATCGCCGTCCCCAGAGTCTTGACGGACGCAAACAAGGCATATAATGTGGCTGTTATTGGGGGTGGCCAAAGTTCGGCAGAGATCTTCAACGATTTGCAAAGTCGATATCCACACTCCTACATAACTCTTTTCACTGGAGCATCTGCGCTCAAACCCAGCGATGACAGTCCTTTGTGGGTCTTTCACAACTCTACAACATGAGCATCACTAATTGCACCTGGGCTTCCTAGTGTGAACGAAGTCTTCGACCCCGAACGCGTTGATACATTTTACCATCTCCCAACCGAATCACGACAGAAGACAATTTGGAGTGACAAGGCAACAAACTACGGAGTAGTACGGCCAGAACTTCTAGATCGAATGTACGAGAACATGTACCACCAACGCTTGCATCAGCCGGACCAAAGCAAATGGCAGCACCGGATCCTGGCGTGGCGGGAGGTCGTCGGGTCTGAGGTCTGTTCGGATCGTCGGCTACGGCTCATGCTGAAGAACACCTCAAACGGAGAGAGCAGCATGTCGGATTCAAGCTTTGATCTGATTTTGCTGGGGACGGGGTATGAGCGGAATGGACATGAGGAATTGCTGGAACCGACGCGGCACTTGCTCCAGGACGACCGGTATGCCGTGACAAGGAACTACGGGCTCACGTTCCGCAAAGATGCCGTGGCCGACGGTTGTGGGATCTGGTTGCAAGGCTGCTGCGAGGATAGTCACGGGGTGAGTGGTTGCACTCCTCCTACAATTGCACGCGGGCAAAGATGTTGACTGAACTGACTGACTATCAATACCCCGTCCGTAGCTCAGCGACACCCTTCTTTCCATCCTCGCGGTGAGAGGAGGCGAGATGGTGGACTCGATGTTCCCACTGCAGACGCCAGGCAAACCGGCATGCGCCAAGCTTTGATAGCCCGGTCTGTTCTCTACGCCAGTCCTTGCAGCTCCATGGACGACATAGGTCACCATCGTCTATTTCAAACAAAAGTAGTCCAGGGAATCAGTCGATGTGCCGATCAAAGGAATTGCCCAAAAGGACTGCTCTTGCTCGACAGACATTATTCTTGGGTATAACCCGGGGGGGGGAGGGTGGAGGGGGAGGGGGGGGGGGGGGGAGTGTGGAATGCAAAGTCTAGCGCAAAAGTATATAAGGTACAAAAGACATCGTCCAACCGACCGTTGAAAGCCGGGGAATTCGGCTGGAAAAAAAATCCATCTCGTTCCCCGTGCCAAAACCGGCCACCGTGATCAATGTAGGTATGTGGTGTGGAGCGTTTTATCCGTTCAGGGTGGTACCAGCTGCTGCCCCAATCTTACACCCAGCATCATCCGTACCCGCCCTCCCCTCTTCAACAGCTGCTGTGTATTTCGTATGCTTTCGATGCAGGGGGGACTTTTATATCAGAGGGGTGTTGTTGTGGGTTGGGGGGACTGATGTTGGAACCATCTGCTATGGAGTCACTACGTGGTAGCCGTGAACGCGGAGGGAGATCTTTTTTTTGCTCTGGAGATTAGGCGATGGAGAAGTCTTGGGAGTCTGATTGGGGGAGGGGAAGGGGAAGGGGGGAGGTGGTATGATTGGGGGAGGGGGAAGGGGGAAGGGGGAAGGGGGAAGGGGGAAAGGGGGGAAGTAGTATGATTGGGCTGGGTGGATAGTTGGCTGTCGACCTTCTAATGCGCACTACCGTTATTTATCTTTCATGGGAATTTCTCGTGGTTATTATGATGGTGGTTTGGCAGAGGACTTTGCAGAATTTCAAATGCGCACCGGGAAAGGGCTACGGTTTGGGACGACTGCAAGATACCTTATGTTGGCGTTTTATTTGTGGGAGTCTTGAGGGGTCAGGCTTGTTTGGATTTGGAGTACCTTCGCCTCAATGTGGGATGGCATACTTGGACGCGGAATCCTGATGCACAACTCGCGCGGCTCCCCGCACGTTTATCCACTTTGTGATCTCCTGAACCTTCTCCCCCGCGCTTTGAGCGTCTAGGCAAAGTAGATAGGTCAGTGCCTAGGATGGTGAAAATCTCCGTGATCACCGTCACCACCGTGACAATCATGCTCCAAGTCCTTAACGGCGACAGTCCCCATCTCGGCCGTGATCTGCCCGAGGCTCCAATGGACTGAGGAAGTGTGAGTCTGGCTCTGTCGCCGGTGACGTGCCTGGGCTGCTAAGAGGTGAGTTCAGTTCATCTGAGGCTGAGGCATGGGACCTGGCTTACTTCTCGTCATCCTCCACCGAGGACCCTTTGCTTGCACGATCAAGAATTCTACGAATGCGCTCTTGGATGAGCGTAGACCGCTCATTCAGGTTGTCAATGACGTTGACGACTAGTTCGTGAAGCTGCTGAAGTTCTGTCGTCTGCTCAATGGAGGTACCCGATGACGCATCATCTTCAGAAGCGCTTGGGCCAGCTTCGGAGAGTTCCTGAAGGATTTCATCAAGAAAGGTGTCTAGATCCTCGAGCAGCTTCGCGACTCCTTTTGAGACTTCTTGGCTGGTGAATGAATTCCCTAGCCTGGACTCAAGCGAGGATCGACCCGCTCGAAGAGCCTCAACGTTTAGAGTCCACATCTCCAGACGGTCCAACTCGGCTGTCCAAGAAACAAGGGGAAATTCTTCCTCATGGCAATAGTCAGGCTGCTCTGCTCGTGCTTTGAGTTGATTGAAGGATTCTAGGCATGCTGTGAGTGTGGTGCTGATCGAAGTTGACATTGTTCCGTTCCTACGGATCTAGTGGTTCTTCTTAGAATCACTTATGTCTGTCAAAGTAACGCTAAAGGTGGAAGAGTCAAAGAGAGCATCTTTTCAAATAGAGACCTCGTTTTAGCTGCGTTTCATGCGTTGCGGTCGTCTCAGTGGCGGCCAATCGAGAGTGCAGAGAGACCCTCCAGCCATTTCTGCTGTTAAAATTTTGTACTCCACCCTCTTTAAATAGAGCAGTCTGGAAGAGAAACGTCACATTATCTAAGCTAAGGCAGCTGGCCTCGTGCTGTCCGTTTCGCCAAGAGTGTTTAATAGTCCGCAGCACGGAGACCGGAAGTGATACTTGTGGGAAACCGCCAACATTCTTTAAACTTTCCTAGGAGATGTGGGGCAATTCACGAAGACCAGATTCCTCGGCGGAACGTTGGCTTCAAGACTTGATTGATTGATGGGTGTTACAATCAAGAGATTGATGACACACGGGGAAACATTTCGCCGACGCCGCCTGCGGTCGAGATCAGGCACACACGCACATTATCTACGCATCTGATCCTGGTCTCGGGACATCCTCTACACACTTAAACCGGCCCTGCTGCCTTGTTATTCCCTCCTGAGTCTCTTCTCCTGCAAGACTTCATCCCCATCTCATACATATTAACGATAATGTCTCGATAACGCTTCTCACGAAACCGACTGGCCAGCCTCGCCGCCTCGAGCTTACCAAAATTGCAAACCATGCACGACCCATTCCCCCTTCCTCCGCCCTCCCTGCTAGTACGCCTAACGACACCACTTGCGAACGCGTTCTCCCTTCCCACCCTCTCGCTTCACATCCACGAGCTCCTCCTCGCAACCCTCGTCTACCACCTCATCTGCCGCTACATCTCCCCCTTCCTCTCAGCCCGCCTTTTTCCCCGCACCTATCCCGCTCTCAGTGCCCGCACTCGTCTGAATTGGGACGTCCATGTCGTCTCACTAGCGCAGTCGCTGTTTATCAATACGTTGGCCCTGTGGGTTATGTGGACAGATGAGGAGAGGGGGAGGATGGGATGGGAGGAACGAGTGTGGGGATATACGGGGGCGGATGGCATGATTCAGGGATTCGCTGCGGGATACTTTTTGTGGGATCTCATTATGTGTGCGGGCAATGTGGCCGTGTTTGGATGGGGGCTGCTGGCGCATGCGGTGGCGGCGCTGGTGGTGTTTTCGTTGGGATTTGTGAGTACATCACTTACTTCTCCGGGGGGGGGGACAGTTCAGTCCTGGGCTGCAGGGAATGCGTGTGACTGATGCGAGAAATACAGCGACCTTTTGTCAACTTCTACGGTCCCACCTTCATCCTTTACGAGCTCTCCTCACCCTTTCTCAACTTCCACTGGTTCTTCGATAAATTGCATATGACTGGCTCCCGACCCCAATGGTACAACGGCATGTTCCTCCTCTCCAGCTTTTTCTGCTGTCGCTTGCTCTGGGGCACCTATCAATCGATCCGCGTCTCCCAGGACGTTTGGGCGGCACTGCACTACGACCCTCTCGTCAGGAGCTCGAAGGCAGTATTCGAGTCAGAAGCAGGGAGTGCGGAGATCATGCGTTTTGCAGGCGAATACCCCATGCCGGCTTGGTTGGCGGTTGTTTATTTGAGCAGTAATGTTGTGCTTAATACGCTGAATTTCTACTGGTTTGGCAAGATGATTGAGACGATTAAGAAGAGATTTGCCGAGTCGAATGGTAAGAAGGGCGGAAGGAAGAGGGAGGATAAGGATGAGGGTGTGATGGTGGAGGGCTTGATGGATAGCAGTACGCTTATTACGGAGATTGCCGAGGATGAGGATATGCAGTATGGTGGGGAGGATATCATGTACGATGGGGAGGTGGAAGATGAGCTGAAGATGAAGAGTAGTTTCTTAGATGGGAAGGGTACGATTGAGGTTGAGAAGACAGAGATTAGACGGAGGAAGGGTTGATGTAGGTGACTGCATTTTGAGGTTTTGTACATTTGAGCGTGTGTTTACTAAGACGACTCTCCGCTGCTTCATCTGGGCGTTGCGTCACTGGCGCCCGCGAGCGCAGCATTACTGCAGCCTAAGGTATATGAATGTTACGCTGGTATCATATCCGTAGGCAAATTCATTGTGCCACTGAAGCCGTTGCCCTTGATTTAGACGGCTGGGTACTTATTCATCCCTTGATATTTATGGGATGCTTCCAATCAGCGCTTCTTCTTGATGACATGCATCCCATGCATCCACGGCCAGAGGACCTCTGGTATCCTCACACACACTTCTTTCTCATCCCAACCATTCTCCAATAGTGCAGCAAGGACTCTTGGTACAGCCAAAGCTGTTCCGTTGACAGTGGATGGGAAGTCCATCTTAGCCTGAGATCCAGTCGGGTTTCGTACCCTCGTGTTCAGTCGTCTTGTCTGGTAATCCGTACAGATCGATGTCGAGGTGACCTCACCCCAGCCACCATCTTTCTCACGCCTGGAGGGGAAGAATGCCTCAATGTCCTGTTTTCTGACGGCGCTAGCCCCTAGATCTGTCGATGACATCTCGAGTATGCGACAGTGTAGCCCAAGGCTCTGGAGTATTTCTTTCTGAATAGCGAGCATGGAGAGGAAAGCTTTGTCTTCGCCTCCTTGAGCAGTCCAACTAAACAATTCTACTTTCGTGAACTCGTGAACGCGATACAATCCTTTTGTTTCCACACCCCTGGCGCCTGCTTCAGCTCTGTAGCATCGGCTTGGCCCAACCATCTGAATTGGCAAATCCGCCTGGTCAATGACCGCATCCGCCTTCATACCAGCAAGAGGTATTTCAGCAGTACCTGCGAGACTATGCGGTGGCCTGCTCTTTTCTTGATCCCTTTCACTCTGCTGTATACCGTAGACTTGCTGCTCCCCACTCTGATCACGAGGCCGGAATCCACAGGCTGAGGCAATGTGCGAGTAGACCATTGAGGGAGGTGTGACGACTGTGAAGCCTTGCTGCATAGCCACCCGGAGAGCGTATTGGATCAAGGCCTGCTCAAGTAATGCTGCTTCGTTCTTCAGATAGTACCATCCCCACCCGCTTGTTGTAGCTGCGCTAGCAAAATCTAGCAGGTCGAATTCGGTGCCGATATGGACGTGATTTCTCCATGTTCGATCGTAAGACGTGGAGGGAGGGTTGGGATGTTCATTGATGTAGCCCAAGATCTTAGGCTCGTCGCCTCTAGGCGTTTGGTCGCTCGTGAGATTTGGTAGCTCGAGTGCTAGATCCTCGATTTCGTCGTTCCATTGCCCCTCGAGAGCTTCAATGGTTTGCAATTGCTTTTTTACATTGCGAGCCTCTTCAAAAAGCTCCGTTTTCTCCTTGCCCTGTCCATCGTGACCTCCACCTTCAATACCACTGAAAGTTCGGGAATGAGACAGCTGCGTTCTGATTGCATTGTTCTTCTCCCGCAGTCCGCGCGCACTCTTTTGGGACTGAAGCCATTCGTCGAATAGCTTGACTATCTTGAAGGGAGTCTCGCTCTGGGCTTTGTAGTTACGCTCAAGGCAGTTCTGGGAGTAGATTTGGGGATTCTGTCGGATGTGTTTGATGTTGATGAAGGGTTTAGGAGCGATTGAGGGCAGACTTTCGCGGCTTCTGAGACGGCATTGGGAGAAATGACGGCTCCCGTGCCCATTGAAGAGCTTTCTTCTTGGAATGAGAGCCTGTAAGTCCCATTTTGTCATGGTAGGAAGCCGCAGCTTGAAGAATTCTAAATTATTCGCTGCCACAGCTAGGTTCATCGGAAGAAATCCCGCTACGGCAAGCGCTAACAGCGATTGCGCAGGCGAAACAATAAGTCGCTCCTGCCAAAGGCATGACACTCATCGTTCTTCAACATATCTGATTTCACGGCAAGATGTCAAAATTCTTCTTCGAAGACACATGTTCCTTCAAGGCTGATCCAGCTATTGTTGGCACGGTCGAACGCACATGGAGTGATACTGAATCCTCATGGGAAGGCTTACTAGACTGTTATGTACACCGTGATCTGCCTTTGAAGGTTCGAAAAGCCTGGTTTGATCATGAGAAGCTTACTCCTGGTTATGTGATCATTGCTTTCAGCCAGGACTATGATGGATTCTGTCTTGTCGCCGAAAGCTTTCTCCAGCTGGTCGAACGGTCTCTCGCTGCTGGAGATGTTGTCAAGAAAAGGCTTTCGGACACAATGAGTGGAACCGTGTTAAATACGTCTATCATGTGCTCTTTGCAACCTCTATGTAGCAAAACCGAGTTTTCGAGGCAGCAGTACCCTCCAATTCAAGGTCACACACCATCTCATGGACCTCACGCCCCAAAGAGTGCTAGGAAAAAGGCTACGACACCTAGTCCCAAGCTTGTTCATGGATTTCCAGCGCCGACCAGCGCTGAACCAAATTCATTGAAAACCGCAGTCCCACCTCTTCAAGCCCCTGCTTCAGATTTGAAGTTTTGGAACACCTATCGTGAAGAGGATACTCTGATCTACAAAGGATGGATTGGGCAAGTGAGATCTGTTCACGATGAAGTCACGATTCGTCTCGCTAATGGCAGCGTGGTCGTCGTTGAGGACCCAGAGGAGCTTGAAGAACCTTACTGGATTCCCGGTACTCCCTCCTATGAGCTCGCCCAGCGATTAGATCGTGCGGGTTACTACAGATATAACACTCCGAGCGTGAGCAAACCCCAATCGACCCCAGCTGAACCTTGCTACCCCGGCCAGCATGTTCAAACAAAGAAAGGCAATCTACGTTGTGGAAGATGGAAGTTTGGTGCCTATGATCCAGCAGTTACGCCCAGGGGGATAGTTGCTGAAGTTCGGAACGTACAACTTGAGGTTCGCTGGCTATCTCCAATTGCACCCCAAGAGGGTCCACAACTCCGACCATCGATGTTGTTAGAAGCTGAAAACCTTGAGACTGGAGAGGTTATCGTGTATGACCGAAGCAAGGCGCCCAAAGAACCGGTCGCAAGCGCACTCGCCAACGCCTCGTACAGTCCAGATATCGGCTTTGGCCGTAGAGTAAGGTTCAAGGATCCCACCAGTGCCGCAGTCAAGTATGGGGCTGCCACTGAAGGCGCCACTCATCCTAACTCAACGCCCATATTCGATCGAATACCTCGTGCTGTCACCCAAGGATTCGATATGAATGTGCTCCAGGTCGTCGCAACGTCTACCAGGGTCACGGTACGTTGGCAGGACTATTCTATCACCGAAGAGGATTCCACTCAGCTCTTTCCGTATCTGATTCCCGATGAGCATGACGTATGGCCTGGCGAGAAGGTCTCGTTCCTCCCTGACGAGGAGAAGCTAGGCGCCGAGATCCCAATCATTCGTCTTCACAAGGTGGGAGTAGTGCAGTCCGTCGACGCTCGAGAGCGAATCGCTCGTGTCAGATGGTTCGAGGGCACCGAAATCGATGTAGACGAAGCGAAGGCTTCTCGGTACTCAGCGTCAAAATACGGTAAGCTGCGTGACGAGATTGCAGAGATTCCTCTTTATGATATCGCTGGCCACGCGGCTTTGGCCATGAATCGAGGCGATATTGTTATGATTGCTCCGGAGCATGCCCTGTCACCGGCCCACGTGGATAGTGAAGAAAACCTGGGGTCATTTCCACCCCCACCCCTTGATCCTGATGGAGATCTTGGCATGCCGTACGCCCATTCTGATTCGCTCCCCCTTTCGAGAGTTGCTCGGACATTACCACCATTTTATCCTGGATTATTGACAGTTCCTTTTGAAAGAGCTCGAATGCTATTGGGGCTGGTAGGTGGAGGTTCTAGCTCGACATCGCAAGAAAGCTCTCTTCCACAAGGTACTGAGTGTGTCGGGGAGGTTGCCGATCTCTGTCTTGACGGAGAAGTTGTAGTCCGGCTTGGGGCGGCTTCTAAAGTCCGTGAGGTCAAAGTACCTATGGAACGAGTGCTATTCATATCATCCGCGAATACAGATAGCTCAGACTATAGCGATGAAGAAGATGACGACGATGAATCTTATTTCAGTGATGCTATGTCCGTGAGCGACGAGGAGACAGACCATGAAACAGATCAAGTATCAGTGGGGGCTATTGATGTCTCTGTAGAGTATGAAGGTGGAGAGAAACTCAATGACGACGATGACGAGGAGATGTGGGCCACCGATGAAGAGGATGTCCGAGGCTTAGACACGCAGGAGTCCAGCAACGATGATGCTCAAGTAGATCAGCGTCTGGATCCCACAAAGGACGGGGTTGTTCAGCTTGATGTTGGAATGGCCTTGGAGCCGCCAACCGCAAGCTCTAGTGCTGACACATCTATGTCACTTTCCAGCCATCCCTCGATGCCACCTCGCTTCTCCGTGTTTGAGGCCGGGGCACCCTCGGATCATCACTTCTTCGGGTTGAATCGCCCACTGACCGCCGACCTTATGCGGCGCGTCATGAAAGAACATAAAATTATGCAATCCTCTCTACCAGACGGTATTTTCGTGAGGACTTGGGAGTCTCGACTCGATCTGCTGCGTGTACTGATCGTTGGGCCTTCTGATACGCCTTATGAATTTGCTCCTTTCGTCGTGGACCTCCACTTCGGGTCAGGATTTCCTTCGTCTCCACCCGATGCTTTCTTCCACTCTTGGACCAGTGGCTCGGGGCGTATCAATCCAAATCTCTATGAAGACGGCAAAATCTGTTTAAGTCTGCTAGGTACCTGGGATGCTAACGAGCGTAACGAGGAGTGGTCTTCTAAGAGATCGACCATGTTACAGATACTCGTGAGCTTGATGGGCTTAGTTCTGGTGAAAGAGCCGTATTACAGTGAGTATCCAACTGTGAATCTCTAACCCCTCGTCCACTGATGACTTGAGTGCATTTGGCTCGAGTACGACAGGATAGCTCTTGCTGCCCGTCGTCGATGATGTGAAATCTCAGCTACCTTTTCAATTCCGTCTGAACGACTGTCACGACCCTACGTGTATATTACCCGTTGCTTGGGCATCTGTACTGACTTTTCGTGATAGATGAAGCAGGCTTCGACGTGTTGATCGGCTCCGCGGAGTCTCAAGTACCCTCCGCATTGTACAGCGAAAAGGTCTACGTGATGTCCAAGGGCTTCATCAAGACCGCTTTGACAACTGTCCCACAAGGTCTGGCCGACGTCGTTCGGTGGCTGTATCTTCCATCGCAGCCAGGCCCACACCTCTTACGTCGCGTCATTGATGATTCGAAGAATCTGTTGGCCGATATCACCACCACGAGCGCAGTGGGTAGCACTTCTGGCAAGATGGACAAAGGCCTTCTCTACGGGGCACAACTTAGCACTGGGGCATCAATCTTGCTACGAAGAAACGTTGAATGGTTGGAGGATTTTCTGACACGACATGATGATGAGGAAATGGTTGCCATGCACTATGGGAAGGTCTGATGAAAGAGGTACCCCTTTGCAATGTAGCCAACGTCGGAATATCCACGTACTAGATATAAGCATCTATTGGTATCGAATTGCCAGTCCTCAAAGATTCTTTCCTTCGTACTCATCTCTTACAGCCTTGACCGGAAAGGTAGCGATCGTGAGGGCGAAAGGAGTGAGGCCTTCGAGGAAAGCCGCCACATTGCTTGTTTCGAAACATTACCGCTGGATTAATTACAAACCCCTTTCTACATCCCATTAACCAATGTCGGCATGATCCTAATGATCGGGAAACTTCCTTTTGTTAGTCCCCGCACCGCTTTGAAAGCAAATGGAGCTATCCGTATATAGCGGTCCGATCCCTCAAAAGGAGTTGTCATTGATATAGCGTATGTCGAGTTTTTTTTTTTTTTTTTTTTTTTTTAAATATCTGGAGACTCTCCTCCACTTGGAGCATTTTGGGCCTTTTTCTAATCCGTCAACGGCTATGGATGTTTTCGGCTTGGTGATCTATCTATGACTTTGCAAGGAATAATGGGAATGGAGGAGGGAATGGCTTGGGCTTGCGCGTGGGGGGCGGGGGGGAGAGGGTTGGCGGGGTGAGTGAGCTTGGGGATGGATGGCTCTTGTTATGGCTAGGGTTTTCGAGTAATATGGGGAATGGGGCCGGATGTGAAGGAGTGGATTTGGGGGGGGGGGAAGAGGGGGAAGAGGGGCAGTCTGGTATGGTTGATATGTGATGGAGATATGCGGTGGGGTTGTGGAATCTTTTCTCATTTCCCTCCTTTTTTTTATCATATGCAATTGTTTGAGCTGGGTTTCGATTTAGGGATCTAGGCGGCCCTTACTGGTGAGATTGCGGCACTTGCTGCATGTACTCTGAGGTGTCATCGTGAATGTGCTTGCGAGATTGGGACGGCAGGGGTTGTTGTTGTAAGGGCGAAGGAAGAGGCGGAGGCGGAGGAGGGATGCATGGTCTATCGAGATATTGATTAGGGGTTCGAGTATGTATGTATAGATGTCTTAGATATGTGGAGCGCTGCCACTGGATTGTGTATGGAATTGCTCAATTCCACTATGTGGTTTTCGTGACAATGTTCTCCGCTCGGTTGGACTTTTCGTGAGCGAAACAAACCTTGCTTGCTGCCGGAGGTTTTTTGTTATCATGATTTCTTAGAGATCAATCGATGTTTGATTTTCAGACATTGTGAATATTGTCGTCATGAGTTCTTGATCACACACAACTTCCTCCCTTCCGCCCTCTCTGGTCTGATGTGAAAAGGCATCTCAGATCCAATATGAACGCCACAACAAGAGCGAATATGACCTACGACCCTAGGGTAGCTCTGCGCGGACACAAGTGCGAAGGCAAATGGCGCGACTACTACGAGCCCCACGAAGATGAAAATCGGAAGAAGCTGGTGTAAGTCCTCGAACTTCCTCAAGGCAGCTCACTGGTGAGCTAATACTTCGATGTCAATATGGCAAACGCGTGCGGAAAAATGTTCCCTCGTCGCTGGGGCATCATTTCCAAACCTACGGGTGACGACCTAAGCGCGGAGGAAGCTCCTCGATTGGACCAGCGTTGCGCTGGCGTGTGTTCGATCTCTCCTGACGGATGCCAGGGTGAAATTCTGGCGTGACACCAACTATGCTCGCGAAATGCTATTCTTGTGCCGAGCGGAAAAGGGCCCGCGACTGATGGTTTCGTTACCATGGAGCATCGTAGCAGATTTGACATAGACTAGTCTGTTCCCACTGGCGATGAAGAGCATAAGGGTGAAGGCGATGATGATTTGCTGCTGTGCGGTTGCAAGTATGAGGTATTTTGCTGCACCAAGACTTGTTCTCACGGAAGCCTTATGTTGTCGAGGGGATAGGAGACGATGCTGAAAATGTATCTAAAAATTGATGGCAAAGGAGAATCGGGCAAGTCTCTGAGAATACAGAAATTATGCTTGACTAATAGAATCGTTAAGAAGGGAGAAGATGGCGATCCGGTGATACTGGGTCCACATCGCGAAACTTTTCTCAACTTCTTCGAGGGGTGTTTTGGGGGGAAGAATTCTTCCTTTTTCTGGATCCAGAACGCATGATAGCTTGACATTTTCTAGGATGGACTTTTGAGGAGATTGCTGATGCTGCTCACAAGCTAGCTGATGATAGTCACATCAAGAAGTACGATAGCGAAAACGTAGATGATGCTAAGTAGAAAAAGCCACAGATAGTTAGATAATCATCAGGAACATACCTCCAGTTGTCACCATCGAGTAGACCATGGAGTTAGAACTCTCCTGACTGTGGCGACCTTTGACAACAGTCATCGCCACCGAGGATTTTTTTTACCGGAGATTCAATGGTCACATTACGGCACATCCACCATTAGACAGACCTCCATTTTCCGTGGTGGTTTTGGCCGCTGTCCTGGCAATGTCTTCGATTACTTCGTTCATGAGCTCGCCCGTTGCAGCTGAACATTCGGCATAGTGGTCACAGCGGAGATCTTGAGCTACTTTGAGCCCCTACGAGCAATCCAGGTCAGATTTGGCAATCCTTGTCCACGGGCTCCTGACAACTGACCTCCTGCGGATAGATCACCCCTGGCTTTTCCTCCCGGAGATCCCTCTTCAAGCCCAACAACATGACAGGTATGTCGTCCCGATCTTTCATGTAAGATTCCACCATTCGCTTGAACCATACATGCTGCACATTGACTAAGCTTCTCCTATCGTTGATGTCGTAGCATAATACTATAAAGTCTGGTTCTAACAGCGTGTAATGCTCAGGGGAAGCCGTGTCGAAGAATTCGAAGCGGTAGAACCGATTGTACAGGCGTATGTCCCAGACAAAAGGCTGGTCCAGGTCGCGGAGAAGGGGTAAGGAAGTGGTCTGCTGGCGCAGGGAGTTGGCGCCATGGCTCAGTTTTCTAAGTATCTATGCTCAGCGTTGAACAGGTAAAAGGGGGAGGGAGATTTCTACGAGAGAAAGGTGGATTTGCCGCAGTCGGGGTCGCCGAGAAGGAGGATAGTGACTGTTGGTGGGTTGTCCATGTAGGTATGAACAGCTTTCGATCGATGACCTCACAGTTTCGAATCTCCAACGTTCCGAGGCGCGGATTACGTAAGTAACTCTAGTCACAAGCAAAACACCGAACGCTGATTACTAACGCCGTAGCCGGTGAACTCAAATAGAGCTAAGAGCTACGTACCTGATTCTTGAAAGAGACACGAGGGTCTGTCAGTCTATATCAGTGTACCTACACAGTAGTCTCAGCTTTATACTGGCCATTCTTTTCGCAGTGCTTGTTGAGAAAGTAGTGACAAGAATGCAACAGCGAAGCTGTCTAGGTTTCAGCTACAGCAACTTTAGTCCTTCCCCTCTTACATGATTCACGTTTTCGGTTCTATCTTAATAGATTTGGGAGACTGCTATGACTAAGACATTATCTGTACAAATGGCCAACCTCCGCCCCATAGTGTCATTCATTTCCATGCTGATGTGCTCATAGATACAGGAACATCCAGGATACTACTCCGAGGGGAAGAACAAAATCTTGGGAGTCACCTGTGGCATTCAAGGATGCCGTGAGTTTGCTTTTGGCAAGGAGGTACCCTCGCCTCCAGTTCATTGATAGTCGTAAACGTAGTATCGTCTGCTCAATGTTTGGGCCTCTAGTGTGGCAGATGAGCCAGTGGAAAATGCTGGCCTTGCGCTCGGTAACTCGGCGATGCCAAGTTCTGTGTTTCCAGATCATCTCGAAAGGTACCGAGCGACGAATCACCCGGTCGCGAGCTTCTATCGTCGGACTCTTTTCTCTCGACTCCGGTCTGGCCATCGCTCATGTCCTTGAAACGGCGCATGCTGCCACGAGATATCAAACTCTGCCTTCCCTTGCTGGTGAGCAAGACTCGATAGAGTGGTAAAGATCCAACCATGACAGCGATTGTGACTTCGAGGCTTGACCACAGCGCAACGCCAGAGAACGTGCCCGATTGAAGGGACTCAACAGTGCGAAGTATGTCGAAGATGGCGACTACAAAGGCAAGGGAGAAGATTCCGGCAAGAACTAATTTCTGTGATCTGCGCAGTTGGAGGCCCCAGACCATAAAAAGGGGCAATATGATGACTGTAGAGCGTCAGATTACGTGAATAAGAATCTAGGAGATGACCACTCACCGAGAAGATCTGATGTAACATTCAGAGCACACCAATATTTATAGGTAGCCCTGATGTTGTGCAGTGCCTGAGGCGAAGCGCATTTTTCTGCAAGTCATTAACTTTGGACGGCTCAAACTGGGAGGGCTAGATGCGTACTGTAAGTATATAGGTCGCTCGCAGATCCGCAAATCGTGAATGTGCTGCCAATGCACACCCAAAACGAAGCGAAAGTGAACGCAACAGCCGCCCACCACACCCGAATAAAGGTACGTGATACCTCAAAAAGGAGGCGGTAGAAGATTAAGAATGTAGCTTTTACCGTCCACAGTACCATAAAAACCAGCAGCGTCACGACTAATCTGAGTTGCAAGTAGGTATGATAGAAGGGATCTGTGAGGGGTGGAGCGGCTTCTTGCTTGCGACCTATCCTCGCAATTCGAGCCGAATATGGAAAGCCAGCTGTGTACGTGCCGGCGAGGGCTATGAGGAGAAGGAGCGAAAGCAGATGCGAAGCGTCGTCCAAGTAGAATCTTGAGGCGGTGGCATAGCGAATGGCGAATCGCCCAGCAGATAACAGAATGGCGACAGTGGTAAAGGTCCAGAGAAGAGCCTGTATTGTTTTACACGAGATGAGAATGCAAATCTACGGCTAGAATGGAGGAAGACGAACATTCAAGCTCTGCACCGAAAGTGAATCATACATAGCCAGGCGAGCATCAGGTATTCAGAGAATATGTCAGATTGCAGACGATCGCTTTCGCGAATGCGTTGACGAGAAAGGCAAGAGGATCACGATAGAAGGTCGAGTAAAGGGGATTCAGATCAGATTTAACGTCGTGAACCAAGTTTCAACCTCAGATGGAGGTACCGTATTCTTATCATAATCGGACCGAGGGGTAGAGGCAGTGCGCCTTCAACGCGCCGCGCCGCACAGAAGCAGAATTGGTGTGGGTTGTAAGCATCGGGGGCGAGCTAGATATTCAGCCCCTCCAACCCATACAGATTCACCAACTCGATCGACGACGGAACATAACAAGTCGATGCTGGATGACGCAAGCATGCGCAAACGAAGGATTCGGCATTTTTGCATAGATTAAGCCCTAAGACAACAACGTCGAATAAGAATGTCGAGGAAGAATTAGTATCAAGCTATTTTATATTGGTCGCTTATGGCGTAGGATTTAGCTGAACGAAAGCTCTAAAGTAAAAAGTTGTACGGATTATCCTTTGACGCCAGTGGCTGAATAATTGCCGGGGTGCCTGATTCGTTGATTAAGCGAGCTTAGAATTGGGTCTAGCCTTGGTCATATTAGCGCTTGAAACACCATCAATCTCTTTCTACCTTACTCACGTCCACTATTGACACTTGTTCCTACACAGTCTTGCGCCCATCTAATATGCCGGACACACCTAGCCTAGGTGCAACAGAACACTCTCCGCTTCTTGGTAATCATCCAGAGCAAGCGGAACGTCCCGCACCCGAGAGCCATTGCTCAGCGCAGAACGGATCTACAAACGACGTCGAGTCAAACCCGCAAACAGAAGATACCGACGACCCAGAGCTCGTGGAGGGGAGGAAAAAAGTCAAATCCTTCTTACCTATCCTCGCCGTCGGCATCTTCCTAGCTTTCTTGGACCAGTCCATTGTCGCTGCCATCAATGGGGAAATTGGTAGTGATCTTCACGCGCTCAGGAATGTCTCCTGGATCGCTACCGCCTATTTTCTCACCATGACAGCTTCCCAACCTCTGTATGGCAAGCTCAGTGACGTCTTTGGGCGTAAGCCATGTCTTTTATTCGCCTACACCATGTTTGGAATTGGAAGCCTTGGCTGCGGCCTCACGAGGAGCATGGGAGGGTTGATTGCCGCCAGGGTAAGTCAGAAGCGCAGGCGCCTACTGAGATAGTGGTGTTGAAGTTATTAGGCAATTCAAGGAATCGGAGGAGGCGGCATGTTGATCGTGGTCACCGTTCTTCTCTCTGACTTCATCCCGCTGAGGGAACGGGGCACATATCAAGGCTACCTCAATCTGATTGGAGCGATTGGTTCGACCTCCGGTGGCCCTATTGGTCTGACATAAGTCCAAATCATTGCTTGGAGACTCTAGGCTAACATTCAGATCAAAGGTGGGCTCTTTGTACAAAGTATTGGTTGGAGATGGTGAGCAGGTTCTTGCTGCATGAAGACTTTCTGCTTATGCGGATGATAGGGCTTTTCTTATCCAGGTGCTTCTGTGCCTGATTGCAATCGCCTCTGTTGGCCTCTTGCTTCATCTTCCGAAACGACAGTCTGAGACACCATGGAGAAAACAGCTCCCTCGCATCGATATCCTTGGTGCTCTGCTCCTAATACTGACTATCTTCGGCCTTTTGTTCGGCCTTGACCGAGGCAGCAATGTTTCTTGGCGTAGTCCTTTAACCATAGGATCTCTATGCGCCACGGTACCTTTGTCAATCGCATTTCTTGGAGTTGAAACGCGTTTCGCCGTCGAGCCGTTCACACCCGGCCACATCATCTTTAACAAAGCTCTTTTTGCATGCTATGTCCATAACTTCTTTTTGTACTCAGGTTTTACCACACTAATATTCTATCTGCCTCTCTTCTTCCAGGTCATTCTGGAAATGACGCCTGCCCAGGGCGGGGCGAGCCTTATCCCTGCTGCAGTTTCTGCTATCGTCGGCACGCTCCTCGGTGGAATGATCTTGAAGAGGACAGGAAAATTCTATTGGCTCGCTGTGCTCGCGATGATAGCGGCCACACTTGGATCTATACCTATCGCGGTGGCGCCTTCACTCGATAACGGTTCGCTTGCAAGCGTCTACGTTGGATCCATCATCAGTTTCGTGCCACAGGGTGTAGCCCTGACAGCTTCTCTCATCGCGATTAGTACGTCTTGACACCCACGATGACCATAGCGCTGCTAACGGTCTCCAAGTATCCAATGTCTCAGCAGCAGATCAAGCTGTAGCCACAGCATGCTCCTTCCTGTTCCGATCTCTCGGGGCAGCAGTCGGCGTCTCCTTGGTCGGCACGCTTATTCAAAATGTCTTACGGATCAGGCTTCGCGCCTCTCTTGAGCCTCATGAGGCCGATCAGATAATTGGAAACATCGCACAAAGCCTCGAATTCATCAAGGATCTGCCTCCTTCGCTTCGCTATATTGTCCGAGATTGCTATAGTGCCGGCATCCAAGCTGGTTTCGCAATGTGCGTAGGCTTACTTGCAATCTCCGCGCTGGGCGTCTTCTGGTGGCGGGAGAAAAAGCTTTCTAAGTAATGGGCATCATCTTGTCAGCGCATATCCGCAATGTACAATGTAATCTAGGGCCAATTCATCAGAAAAGTCAAGCTTCTCTCCTATGGTACTCACGGAGCAAGGGAAGTGCGGGAATCCCAATGACTCCTTCGATCATATCTATCTATCTATCCGACCAGACCGTAATCGAAGAGAATCCAAACACCGAAATTGGAAGGCCAAACCACTCAAATAACCCCACCCTCCCTCTCTCCTAATCAGCTGATCTCGGCAGCCATCAAAAATTGTTTCAACCCTTACACCCTTACTCGATGCCACGCGAACACTACTCTCATTGCTAGCACGCGCATTCAAGGGACCCAATCAAGGTATACCAAACCGACCCGCAAACTACTTTAGACATGCATCTGCCGCTCGCTCACGAAGCGCAATCTTCCCTCCCTCTCTCTCTCTCCTCTCTCTCTCTCTCTCTCTCTCTCTCTCTCTCTCTCTCTCTCTCTCTCTCTACTCATATATCCAATCTACCACCATCATCATCATCATCATCACCACCACCATCATCAACCTCTCATTCTTTCCAAGAAGGATCTCCGTTGGACATGTTTTTGCGCCCGCCGCCCTTTTCTTTCCACGAGCCACTTCATGCGTTCTTGCTTCTAACCCGTGCCGTTAGCCCTCTCCTTCCTAACTAGCCACTGCCTGAGCGGAGTGGTAAGCGGAGTGGTAAGCGGCGTCTTTTGCGTTGTGCGTGTTGTTGAGTGGTGTGTGTGTATGTATGTAGGTATGCTACGCTGCTCAGCGATGTACACTTACTCTGCGTTTGCAAAGAAGCCGGTATCGTTCAAGCCATCTTTGCCTTTGAGTATTACCCCGTTTTTTGACTCCACTAACTCATCACCACCCTCTCTGCTCGTTTCTACTTTGCCCCCCTTCCACGAGTTCAGCAGAGCCCCTGTTACTATCATACCTCACATCCAGCTCCACCGTGTGCCTTATCGTCGCATTTCCTTGCTTCACCAGCCCCTCTCCATCCCCGTCAGTACCCTTCAGCGTGGTTGCGTTCCAGCCAATGTCTGAAGAGTGGAGTTCAGTATCGGGGCTCCTTCTCTTGCCGTGGTCGCCGTGCGGTGACGTATGCCTCTGGTAGGACCTTTTCTGGCGTGACGACCCGCCGTAGTGTTCAGCGCCTGGAAGGCGGAAGAGAATCAGGTAGAGGGGACGCAGGGTGGGGACGCAGGAGGCCATGATGACGACGTTGATCTCGACGCTGTGGTGGATGAGGTCAGCTGGTGGATTGGAGGGGTGCGAGATTGGGAAGTTCGCTGCCACGCGGTGAAATGTAAAATATTACCTATTCCAGATGAAAAGAGGGACCGTGTTCCCTTCAGACGCGTTAGTGAGCAGGTCAGGCCATAGATGAAGCACGATTAGCGTACATGTGAAGTCCGATCTTCCTGATTCCGAGGGCAGCTTCGAAGTCTTGATGACTCCACAGATAGCTGCGCTGGAAGGGTAGATCTGTTAGCATATTTTTTGGCCGACCTTTCTCATGAGATATGGGTACAGCGAGTAGGAGTCTAGACTTACAATATACCGACACTCATGATCAAACTCAGACTGACTTTCTTGCGCATTGGCATCTGTAGCGTCCAGATCACAGACACTGGGATGGCTGCCAGTGCAATGTCCAAGAACGCGCTGTAACCTGAAGATGATCTTAAAAGCTAGACAGAAAGATTTCGAGATTTGGTTGGGACCTACTCGAGCATATAATCGTCCAATCAGTCAAGATTTGCGGATTCCAGCATTTCCCTGGGGTCTCGACTTCCCAGAGCTTGATGAGCGGAGTACATTGGGCCCAAACGAAGACGATGGCCAAGGAGAACATGATAAATTGACTAATCATGAAGAAATATAGCAGATAGCGCGTTTGCAGGTTGGGAACGCCGATTCGCATGATTAAGAGACCGACTGAGATCTTTCCGAAGGCGAGCCCAAGCACGCAAAATGATTGCGATATCCAGTTGATCTTTAGAGCTGATCCGATGGTGGAAGCTGATAGGTAGTAGACATGACGAGTACCTCCCACGTCAGCGTAGATGACCCAAAGGATTGTGAAAGTCAATGACCAGATCTAGAAACATTCTCGTGTTAGCCATCTAAGGGATGTCTGTCTGTGAAGCCTTTGGTAGCATAGCTTGTTTGCGAGCTCACCATGGTCAAAACTCCTACCCATTAAGCTAGTCAACATCAACCTTCTACCCTCATACCGGCAAATCAGCAATCGATTCGCCATGGCCGACACAACCCTGCCCGACGTCCCATCACTCTTGGCCCAGATTGACAATCTCGGCAAGAGCCTATCTACAGGTAGCAAGCAAGATGTTGAGACACGCAAGAAGTTGCGCCTTGCTGCCCGTGATTTGAATCGAGCAATGGAAGAGCCCGGTGACATTGTGGAAAGAGTCTGCTTCTCGGTGAGGATATCCTTCTCATTGACACCTTTTCATCTTACCTCGGTCACTGTCTCAGCTCATACTGATGACCCAATCCACCAGTTCATGGAAGAAGTGTCCATTCGCATTGCCATCAATCTAGATTTATTCAACATCCTCGTGAAGAGCGGGAAGCCACAGACGCTCGTTGACTTGACCAAAGCAACGGGAGCCGATGCAGTACTACTTGGTGTGCCCTCAGCTAACCTTCCACACAATACTCACTGACTTATGAATTCTGCAGCTCGCCTACTTCGCTCACTCGGCGCAGTTGGCGCAGTGGGAGAGGTCGGGGAGGTAGGTGAAGAGGCTTACGTACCCACGAAGGTGACCAGAACTTTCGTGATACCGCCCTTGGCTGCTGGAGTTGAATTCTGGTACGTTGCAGTCCTTTCGTACAATCCATCGCTTCTCAAGCCATAGTTTTTTTCTTGTCTTGCTGTTGGGAAGGTCCACTGTTCGGAGATGCTGACTATGTGATCTCGACTGCTAGCTTCGATGTCCTTAGCCCCAACTGGAACACCCTTCCTGCATACCTCAAGAAGACTAACTATCAGAACCCGACCGATTCCATGAATGCGGCTTTCCATATGGCACACAACACCACCAGTCACTTCATACCCTTCCTAGCTACCAAGCCAGACTTCCAGAGATCTTTCCAAGTCTACATGACCGGGTTCGATGAAGGCAGAACCAATTGGACTGATTTCTTCCCTGTGGAAGAAGAAATTGGCAAAGGCGCCCGCCAAGACCCCGAGGATATCATTTTTGTTGACATTGGTGGCGGTATGGGACACGAAGGCCTGGCACTGAAGAAACGGTACCCGAATTTGCCGGGTCGCTTCGTGAATCAAGACCTACCTCAAATCGTATCGGATCAGAGACTCGATGGGATTGAGTCCATGGCACACGATTTCTTCACTCCCCAACCACTGAAAGGTAAGTGCTGAGTCAAGCTGGCCTGGCAATCCCTTCTTTATCGCTACGTTCATTAGCATCATGGACGATCCACAAGCTTTAAGATACAAAGCTGACCTTATACGTGGCGTAGGTGCTCGCGTTTACTATCTACGCTACATCTTGCATGATTGGAACGATACGCTATGCCGTACGATCCTTGAGCATATCCGAGCCGCTATGGATCCATCATACAGCAAGGTCCTGATCAACCAATGGGTTATTCCGACGCAACGAGCCACCTCATTCATGACCCACCAGGATTTTAACATGATGGCGACATTTAGCGCAATGGAGCGGACGGAGGAGCAAACACGAGCATTGCTGGAAGGGGCCGGACTTCGTATTGTGCATATTTGGCGCCCTAGTGACGTTGAGAGTGAGTGCATCATTGAGGCGGTAGCTAGGTAGACCGACCTTCTCAGCCGGCAATATTGCAAAGATAGCATGCGAGTCGAGGTTAGGAAGCGGATCCGAGTGATCCCGTGGAGGACAGACCAATCCAGTGCCTTTTATATGTCCCGAGCGCAAGCGAAGGAAGTTGCATTAGTTCAAGCCTTCTCGCTCACGCCGAGGAGCTGACTAAGACGTATGGATCTGTATGCAGTAGTATGATTGGCTTCATGAACCCCAGCTAAAGCCCCACTTCTCCTTAACTGATGTTTCATTTTCCTCTTACGGGTCCGAGTGCAGTCCGCATCCTCTTGGAAACGGATATAAGCTTCTCTATGGCTGTGTTTTTGAGAGTCCCTGAGACCTTTGCCTCTTTCAAAAAGATGGAAATTTCCGTATAGCTGTCTGCTGATATTCCAGTTCAATTGATAAGTCCCCGTTTCCGCGGGATCAATCCTTCTTTCTTTTGCCATCCTCGACTATCTTTAAGTCTTGTGTACCTTCCGGGTCATTCAAGAGACCCTCCCTACTATTTCATATTATAGGGAAAGTCTTTCCTTGTCTACTGTTTAATGCGTCGTATGTTAAACCTGAAGACCTCAATTTGAGGACTTGGTCCTACCTCATATAATTGATTCTATTAATACCATGACTACCAAGCTCACCGACATAGTCAGTCACATAGGCGACATAGCACGTCTGGCATGCAATTTAATGAGCACTCTGACGTTTCATATTTCCTGGCACTTTGCTCTTTTCTTACTACTAGTCTCTGCTATCATAATACGTGCCACGTATCAGGCCTATGGTACAACATTGCGAGATATACCCGGTCCGTGGCAAGCCAAATTTACTCGCCTTTGGCTACTACGTGCCATCAGCTCCCGCTCGTTTCAGAATATCAATCTTGATCTGCACCGTAAATACGGTTCGTCACTTTTCTCCCGCCGTGTTCTTCGACCAGCTAAGAAATAATGTGTGCATTTCTAACTAGAGATAGGACCTATCGTGCGCATCGCCCCCAACGAGTACAGCATTGACGACCCGCATGGTGCCAAAGTCATCTACAGATCGGGAAACCAGCTGATGAAGGTCAACGAATAAGCTTCCGACCGATTCGCATAATAAATGCTGACACCTCCTCAATAGTCCCCACGATATTCAGCATGGGGGGTGCCTACACTTGAACAGAACATATTCAGTGCACAAGACATTTCTCGTCATGCCGAGAGACGGAAACAGACCGCTCCAATATATCAATGGAACACTCTCTTCAAGTTCGAGCCACAGCTCGACGCGCTTTCAAAGGAGTTCCTAGGGAGGATTTCCGACCTCGCCGATTCCGCTGAGGTTACGGACCTCAATAAATGGTTCCACTACTACGCTCTCGACGCCATTGCGACTATCGCCGTAGGTTCTCCCCAAAACGAAGCATAGAGTACAGATGACCCGATATATTGACTCGCCCTCAAGCTCGGCAAACCCTTCGGCCTCCTCCGCGCGGCTGGCGACTTAGCCGGCCTCATGGCAGCTGTCCAACGCTACTCCCGCTACGGCGCCATCGTCGGCGTGTATCCCGAACTGCATCCGTGGGTCTTCCGCCTCGTCTCTCTCTTCACCCCAGGAGGCGCCTACGGCCTCGGCTACCTCGTGCAATTCATGAACGCTGCCATCGCGGCCGAAGGCACCGAGAAACGCTTCAGCCACACCGAGCATCATTTCGTAAGCATGCTGTACGCCATGCACGCAGCCTCCCCGCAGACGTTCTCGCAGGATGATATCCGCTTTCATATCGTGCCTAGTATTGGTGGCGGAAGCGATACGACGGCTATCACTCTGGGGGCAGTGGTGTATCATCTGATCAAGAGTCCGAGTGTGATGTATAGATTGCGGAAGGAGCTTGACGACAAGAGAGAAAAGGGGGAAATGAGTCGGCCTGTGAAGCTGAGGGAGGCGCAGGACTGTGTGTATCTGCAGGCGGTAATCAAGGAGAGCATGAGGTTATATCCCGGGAATGGTCTGCCCTTGCCGCGAATCATTCCCGAAGGAGGTTTGTCACTTGCGGGGCGTCATTTTCCGGCCGGCGTACGTTGACTCCCTCCCCCTCTCTATCCACGTCCCCCTCTAGTGGGCTTCTAGGTTCCTGGATCGCGATTGATCAACCATTGACACACCGCCTCGCAGTCAATCGTAGGCATCAACGCCTGGGTAGCCAACTTCAACAAAGACATCTTCGGCCCAGACGCCACGATCTTCCGCCCCGAGCGCTGGCTCGACGCAAGCCCCGCGCAACTCGTCGAGATGGACAACTACTTCCTCACGGTAAGGGACCCTCATTTCTGGCCCCCTTTTCTCCGTTGTACCGTATCTTCCATCCCACTCCGTATCATGGTTCATGTTTATCCCACCCACCCCACTCACTATCCGCCCCCCTCTTCCCCACCTCTTCCTTGTCGCATCGATATCGACGCAGCTAATTGCTCCACCTTGTGCATGCAACAGTTCGGCAAAGGTCCTCGAACTTGCTTGGGCAAGAACATCAGTCTCCTGGAGATCGGCAAGCTCATACCGATGCTGGTGCTCGAGTTTGATTTCGAGCTGGCGGGGGGCTCGGGCGCGGAGTGGACGCTGCTGAATGATTGGTTTGTGAGGCAGAAGGATTATCGGGTCAGGGTTTCGAGACGCGGGGACAAAGTGCTGGGTGAGTGAGTGAGTGAGTGAGTGAGCGAAGAAGTGAGATTGAGGGGTTTGAGGAAGGTGTGGGGGGGGATGGAACGTTGCGTCATGCTGGTTGTTGGCCTTGAGAAGATGCAGAGGCGATGAGAAAGGAAGTCAGAGATGGAAAGAAGGTCCTTGCTGTTCGCTATAAGAAGCTTAAGGAAGAAGTCTGCCAAGCTGACAATGAAAGAAAGAACACATGCGGGGCGATTCAGAGACTGGCGCATATCTGTGTTCGCTGGATGATGCCTGGTGCCATGATACCCACACAATGTCTTCCACCTCTACTCTATTCGCCGGGGCCGTTGAGCACGAAAACGCGCACACATCTTGATCGCCTTTGCTCAGGAGGCCCGTCCTTAGGCATATTTTTTAAAAAAAAAACAAGCCGTGCCCAAAACTGATAGCGCAAATAGTACGACAATCACACAGCCAAAAGCACCAACGGCTCTGGGCACCTATAACGGCACCGCCTACAAATTCTTCCAGCGTATGTCGTACCGAACGACTCGGCCGCCCTTGATCGGCGATGTCCCGCCGCACAGCGAGCCCAACTTTATTCGTCCCGATCCTCGGCCTATGAACCGTACACCTGCGCATCACCGTCGCACAATTTTCAGCCCGAAGAGGGTTAGTTTCGGGTGCGGTGCGGGTCTCGAGCCGCTGGCGGTCAATGCGGCAACATAGTGTACGATCACTCTTTTGCTGCGTTTGAGAGGGCGAGTGAGCAGGAGGTCGCTGTCCGGGAGATTTCACTTTCACACCGCCCCGGGGGTCTGGTGGAGCGAGCGTCGATGGTTCAGTGGGTGTTGCCGTGTTGGTTCATGTGGTTACTATCTATCGTCTGAAATGATCTCGAGGTAGTTAGTTTGGATTGACGATTCACAATCTGGGGGATACTGTCAGCACGTTTGGAGAGCCGGGGGTTCTGTGTAGCATGAAGGGTGTCGAGAAAACGTAGACGTGGAGGACGCGGGAATGGAAAAAACTGGTTGGCAGGAGCCAACAAGATATTATTTTCATGCGTGCTATAGAGTACACCTAGTGCCCTCATCAATGGTGAGAATGGTCAGCTCAGTTTCGATTGGGTCGGAGCGTTACAACGGGAGGGTGGTGATGAGTCGTAGGTTATATTAGCAAAAGCTCTTTGAGGGTGAACGGTCGACGGATGGATGGGATGCTCTTGCGCATTTCGTCAACTGTGGAAAAATTTGTTGCCGTATATCCTTTCGGCTTGTTTGACCATGGTGTACCAGTTGTGAAGTGATCAAGGCCAGTCAGGATCAGATATGGCCAATGTCTTTCCAATAGCTGGGACTTCCAGAGGCCTATTGACGCTGGTACAACGTCCTATCTGACAAGCAAGAGCTGAGGCAGTGCCCGATTGTTTTATTGCTATGTGAGAAGCATTATTGACTTTCTCCCGAATCCTCTCTCAGCAAGCTCCTTCGAATCTACGGTGGTATTATGGGCACAGAGAGGAAGGATCACGTGACCCTTCTTTCCCGCCAAGGGTTCCTTTTAAACCTCAGCCAACGCTAGTGTACGATACCGGAGAGTCAATATGCCGGTACAGCCACACCTGCCGGCTTACTAAGAGATTTCAGTAGTAAACAGGCGGCGCGTCTTGCCTTCCTATGCATTCTTCCCCATACCTCGCTGTCGCCTCCTAGACTCCGCTACCATTAAATCTTCGCGTGCCCCCCTCTTGTATACCCTCAATGTCGTCCCCCCTCCGCGTTCGCCAGCCCCCTCAGTACGGGGGCTTCGAGGATACTCAGGAGGAGTTGGATTGGTACGGTAGCAACCCCGAGGGCATTGATCGAGACCGTAGCCCGAAGTTGAAGTTGTCAGACGACGAGTTCCTTCCTCTGATGCAGGAAGAGGACAACGACGACAGCGATAACGAATGAAGTAGGGCCACGTATTCTGACGCGTCTAGATTATCGTCATCGAAATCCTCCGTCTCTTCTTTCTCTTTCACCTTGAAACGCAAGGCCGAGATCTCTTTGGACACGTCGATAGATCGAAAGGAGTCTCGTAAGGGGACTAAGCGAAGAAAAACGCGTGCTGATGAGGTAGCCGTCGTCTGTTTGAGATCAACAATCATGTCTCTGTCGTCGAATATTGAGACAATTCGTCAGACCTTGTTTGATGTAAGAGAGGAGATCCGATGGACGGCCGAAGAATACGCCCAATTGTGGCCGTTTGTGAACAACTTCTGGGTATGCAATAAGCCCAACAATCTTATCACTAAGTCGGGCACACAGTCTTCCTATTGATGATGTCGTCTACACAAAGGGGTCACTGAGTCCGAGACCCATGGCCATCGGAACAGAAATCTTCGTACGTGTCAGCCCTTTGCAATGAAGATGAAAATGGTCAAGCATTACAGTCCATTTGATCGTAGTATTCTTGTATCAATTGTACTGTCTCTTCACGAGGATAAGGCTCACTGTGTGACTCACAATCACACGCTAGACTTCATGGACGCGATCAAGATCAACTCCTTTGTCATGGGCGTCGTCGGCGAGCAAGTGGCTCAAGGATACGAGGTAGCTTGGGTTCATCGCGTCTTGAAGGGAGTCAAATGGACGGCCAATCTTAATGCTCTGGAGGCTGCTGGAGGCAAATATCTCAATCTCATGCGTGTCCATAACGTCGGGGCTGAGTTCAAGAGGGCGCACCCCGATGGCCGAATCCATGGAGCCAAAGCACCCTGGTTGGAGCAGTGGGAGGGCTGTCTGGCTAGCCTGAAGACTCAGGAGGGTGTCTTTGCCGAGAATATTACCGCCGTGAGACAGATCGACGGTGAGACTGCACACGCGACCGCGTTTGCGAAGAAATGTAAGTAGAAGGATGTTTTTTGGTGATAGTGTTTTGATATTTGTTGAATATTTTGACGGATTTGCCCTAACCCTACTTTGATAGCCCGCATCGGATTTCTGAAAAAACGAGGTCACCTAGCCCTTATGGATTCCACTCACAACACTAACAGTCTCAAGTGGAAGTTATTTATCATAGCGGCTCGCAGCGAGCATGGACGATGGATTCCCTACGCTCACATGGTGTCCGAGTTCGAGGACGATGATATTGTGACGGCGTTTTTACGTACGATAAAGAAATGATGCGGGGGAAGAGGTGACTAACTTCTTCGATACATGATCACCGACGATTCTTCAGCTGAACAGAGGGCTGTTAAGCTAGCCTTTCCTGATCTAGATGCAGACGAACAAGAGATTCAACATCTGTTATGCCGCCGACATTGTGAGCAGACGTTAAAGCGAGAGTTGAGTGTTAACAACTGCAAGAAGTCCTTCGAGCACCTCTACAAAGCACTCTACTTTCGACACACGCACGTCGACTGTCTCGAATCAATTAATACAGCATTAGACGCTGCTCCGGAAGACCGACGGAAATACATCGAGCGTCAATGGCTGGAAACCAGAAAGCTTTGAGGGTACTATGTAAGACAGCATTCGTGCTTGCTACTCCAGGTTCCGGATACCAATCCGGTGAAATCATGACATCATTCGCTTAAGATTCATGGGGAGAGCAAGGGGGCCATACTCAAATTCAGTCTCGCCGGTATAGCCTCACACGTTTTAAAGATCGATGATCAATGGGAGCTCCGTCATCATGAGACCGCAATCAAATGACGAGCTTATCAGACGGCTGAATGTGTTCAGTACCCCGCGTTGGCCAAGTTTCCTGGGCCGATACAAGAGCTTATTGCAGGGCAAATCCGAAAGGCGAAGAATGCCACAGAAGGAGATATATCTAGTCTGTTCTTGAATAGCTTTATTTGTTAACTGCTTAGACGAAATATCGAAGAGAGACTTGATCGATGATCTCTTTTGTCAATGTCTTTTTTATCATTAATATCAGCTTTCGTGCTCTCATCTCTGACAATTTCACTTCATAAGCAACGTCTTTAATAATAGTAACTGAGAGCGATGAGTCTACATGTTTAAAGACGAGAGCTTCGAGATCTACGAGTCTACAACAAAGAAATACGTTATCAAGAATATCTATGAGGAATCGAACGATCTCAACAAGCACATGTTTGAGATACGCGAGATACTCGATAAGATCAAGATCAAATTCTACGAGTTGAAAGAGAATATCGCGTCATGAAAGAACGATGATAGGGCTCGTATCTCGACGTCATAGGTAACTATGCTCAGAAAGGCTACAGGGCCTATACGTCAGCAGGGAGTTCAAATGGCCCTGAAAGATCTCACCAAGGCCGGCTATGACGTGTTCAAATTGCAGACCCCCGGGCCTCCACCATAGGTCTCAATAGATAGCTAGCTAAACCCTCAATGGAACCCCCATGAAGCGACGACGAGGTAAAATTCCGCTCAGCCTTACTAAGTTGCTCTCCGCCCCATGAGAAACGACAGCGAGATCTCCCTTAATAGGCGCACACTCCGCTACATCCCTCATACATATTCCGCCCTGACGCGTAGTAAGACTTGCGGACGTGGCTGAGTGGTTCCCCGCCCAATTGCAAGCGACAGCAAGGTGACCAACGAGGACAACATGGTCGCGCCTTATTTTGGTGTGGCTACCATACAAATCTGGCGCAGCCACCTTGTAACTACGCTAATGGTATTCTTTTTAGCATTGGCTGAGGTTTAAAAGGAACCCCGCCAAGACCGGGAGATCCCGCAATGAGGCTCTACTCTCTAGAGTCATACCTCAAGGTACTGTACTATGTAGGTATACTTCAGTCTCAATACCTATGCATTTGTTGGGCACGCGGACCTTCGCATTCGCCAATTCAGGATATAAAGCTTTCTGCGAGCAGCATGCTTCGTCATCTGCTTGGCAGCATACAAAGACCCAACGACTTAAGCCATCCGCTACCATGGCTGAACAGCTCTACGAGCAGCCACCTGACTTGTCGACGTGGAGCGCTGATCGGCTCATTGCCCGAGTAAATTCCCTAGAGCAACAGCTCAAAGAGCAGACTGCAAAGTGTGTGAGTCCAAATGCCCCACTACAGACAATGCTGATTGCGTAGGTAGGTATAATTCCACCACCCCTTCGCTCGAAAACCCACCACCAGCCCGTAAGCAAAAAAACGCGCGTGTCAATCGTGAATTTGACCCATCTAAATACTCCACCCGCTTCATAGCCCTGAAGTTCGCGTACTTGGGCCAGCGCTACAACGGCCTCGAGTTTCACCGCAATAATAAGACACCCTTGCCCACCGTTGAGCAAGAGCTATGGAAGGCATTGAACAAGGCACGACTTGTATTCCCGACTCCCAATACCCTGCTTGGGCCAGATGAGCCTAATTGGGAGGGCTGTGAATACTCGAAGTGTGGAAGAACGGATAAAGGCGTCAGTGCTTTTGGACAGGTTGTTGGGATCAGGGTTAGGAGTAATCGTCCGGTTAATCGGGTTCCGAAGCCTGCTTCTTTGGACGATGTAGCAACAGAAAGGGAGGGACCATCGCGCTCGAAAGATGTGGAGACCACCATTTCGTCTGCCGTTCCAGTCACCAGTCTCAATGAAGATGCAACACATACTCAATCATCTGCAAGCGAGTCTACAAGTGACGAAGCATTGCCCTTCCATTCAATCAGGGATGAGCTCCCATATTGTCAGGTCCTCAACAGGCTCTTACCACCAGATATACGAATGCTGGCATGGTGCCCTGCACCCCCTCCCGACTTTTCCGCACGCTTCTCCTGCAAAGAGCGCCGCTACAAGTACTTCTTCACCCAGCCCGCGTTCACCCCAACAATGGGCTTTGCGGGCTTGCTTACAGTACCAAAAGAGTCGAACTCATCGGCTAGACGAAGAAGGGAAGGCTGGCTCAATATCGACGCCATGCGAGAGGCAGCCCACAAATTCATCGGCCTCCATGACTTCCGAAACTTCTGCAAAGTAGATGGGAGCAAACAGATCGAGAACTTCGAACGTCGCATCTTCCACGCTGAAATCGAAGAGATTGACAACCATCGAGGTCCTCTTGGCTACATCAGCAAACCAGGCTTCCAGCAATACGAGCATGCGAACGAAGCTTCGAGCCGGCATCTAGATGACGGCCTCAAAGGTCAATCTTCAACACCAACCATCTACGCTTTTACACTCCATGGCTCAGGCTTCCTCTGGCATCAAGTCCGCCATATGGTCGCTATCCTCTTTCTCGTCGGCCAAGGCCTCGAACCTCCCTCCGTCGTCGACGCTCTCCTCGATGTCTCAAAGACTCCCGCTAGACCACAGTATGAGATGGCGGACGATGCGCCCTTGGTGCTGTGGGATTGCATCTTCCCGCGCCAAGGCGCCGACGATGACAGTAGGGTAGACGCGCTGGAATGGGTATACGTTGGCGATGATAACATGGACGAGGGAGCCCACCAAGCGGGCAGCGCGAAGGTCGCTGGGAAATTCGGTATCGGCGGCGTGGTGGATGATCTGTGGAGGGTTTGGAGGGGAAGGAAGATCGACGAGGTGCTGGCTGGGAGTCTGTTGGATGTGGTGGTCGCCCAGGCGGGGAGGGGCGGTGATGATTCTGGGGCTGAAGCTGTCGGGGCCGAGGGCATTGTTGGCAAAAGCGTGGGCAGCCAGAAGGTCTTTCACGGCGGGGATGGGCCTAGGCTCGGAGGTAGTTATGTGCCCGTGATGCGGAAACCGAGGATGGAGAGCGTGGACGTTATCAATGCTAGATATGCGAAGCGGAAGGGATTTGAGCCGGAGTAGACAGGGTTTAGGACGGTGGGTTAGCGAGGGTCAAAACGGTGGGAATAACCGAATGTATATATCGTTCAAGAATATGTACATGTGTGTGAAACTCGTAAGCAACAACCAATTAGAATATCCAACCGTGTCGGCCTAGCCGCCGGTCAGATCCACTACCTCGACACTACCGAACACCCTCCGAGTAGACGACCCTGCTCCGACCTCCCATGGCTCCAGATGCTTCCACGCGCCTTCCAGGCTCTCTCGAAGGGCTACCAGCCTTCCAGCACCCGCGGTCCCGGTTGGCGGTGGCTGGACCTCGGAAGGGGACCGCGGCGGCTCGGTTCCGGGGATTTCCACATCCAAATCCAACGGGCCTGCCGGAGACAGGAGGGTCGACGGCGACGGCAACGAGGGCGAACCCGATGCCGGAGACGCCGGTGGTGGGATTTCTCCTTGCGTTTCCGTGAAGTCGATCCTGCGGTTCACCCGGTGAGGAGTCAGACGGTCGGCATCCGCCGCCGCGTCAATCGCATCTCGTTGTTGCTTTCTGGTTGGGGTCGGTGTCGGGGTGCGTAGCTGTCCGGCCGAGTATAGGTCGGTGGCCATCTGCAGTGGGCTCCGCTTCTTTCGCGGCGAGGGCTTTGTGGGATCGTGTGGGGTTGGGGTGGAAGGTTTCCCCTTGCGTAGAGTGACGTTTTCATCGATGGCACGTGTGGTGGTCTCGGTCGGCCCTTCAGCATCGGAGATCGGGGTGGTAGGCCGAGAATGTCGCTTCTTCACGGAAGGTGAAGGGATAAAGTATGCGAGTCCTTCCTGGCTGCAAGCTCTTTCTAGATTGTCCAGCGCTCGCGAAGTGTCTCTTGGTGGAGGCTTGAACCTAGGTTTTTCCGGGGTTCTTTTAGCTAACGTCCAAGGATTGGCCGCGTGGTCTTTTGGAGGCGTAGATGTCTGGCTAGCTGACGGTGCTCTTCGAGTCCGTGTCACCTTTGCCTCTGCAGGCAATTTCTGCTTCTGTGAGCCTTGGCCCACTCGACTTATATTCTCAGCCAGCACCTTTCGCTGCTGACTTGTTGAGATTTCGACAACAGCCGGAGCTGAAAAGGCTGGAGGCATTTGCGTGCTTTCCCTACCCTTTGCTGTAAGCTTTGTGGCAATATCGTCGGATCTTGGCTTTGTGAGTCTGACATATCGGTCCAGTGCTCCTACCTCCATATCGCCCTTAGAAGTCGTTGTCTTTGCCTTCTCCCTTGCCTTTCTCGAGGCGAATTTCTTGGGATTCCTGATTTCTTCTTCCCATGTCTCAACGAGCAACGGCACACCTAGCTTTACGTGGGTTTCCAAGATCCACACCTTTTCCATCTGGGCAGGATCATAGGTGGATGGGCCTCGCCTCTTCGTAGGGCTTTTGGACCGATCTTTAGTCCCATCGTCTTCCGACGCTAGGTGCTCCTCTCTCGAGCCATCTTGGTCGTAGCCCTGAAAGTCATCCTTCTCCTCTGTGTCTAGATCTAGTCCGACAACGTTAATTGGAATGTAGGCAATCCGTAGCTCGGGCTCGCCATCGCTATCCCAGTGGCCGTTCCTTCTTCCACAGATGCCTTTCACAAGACTATTTTCCGCCATTTCTATGGCTTCAAGGTCATCGTTTTCTCGGCTATCTGTTTCGTTTCTGCTGATAAATTTGTGCGCCAACAAAGCTGGTGCCAATCCACGGACGAATTTCTTGGCACCAGAAAGGTGTTGCCAATCGAAGGCATCTGCAACAAACATGCGTAGTTCTGGGACATTTACCTCGAGATCCCACTTGATATCATGGCGCAGTCTCGCGACCTTTTCTGTAGATGAAACGGCGGGGTGTGTGTAGTAGCCCCATACCACCTTGTCAGGGAAAGTCTCGGGAATTTTCATGGTTTTGCGCTTCTGCCGGAAGAATTTGGATTCATTTGTCTGTAGTTCTCGCTCAAGCCTTTCTCTCCATTGTCTAATTCCGTCGATATCGTCTTTGGATAGTTGGCATAGATCACGACCAAAGCCAGCTTTGGCTGCTTCGCATGAAGTGATTATTCCGCACTTTGGAATGCCAGCGGGTATGTAATCTCCGCCACTCATAAGGGCGACCAAGATCATGCCTTCACTGTCTATGCCCTTCTCTTCCCTTGTAGATTTGGCCTTGTAAACATTCACGTGCGTTGGGCTTTTGCTTCCTCTTGTCCCTTCAGCGGTCCAACTACGCATAGTCATACTGCAGCCGAACATCATAGTATCCACGTCTTCACTCAAAACAGCGTCGACGACGTTTTCCTTTTGCAGCAGCGCACATTCCGCCTCCGCTTCTCCGGGAGCTGTGTGGTATGGAAATCCGAAACGCTTGAGGAGTTCCTCGGTAAGAAAATTCGGTAGGCATGCTCCGCCTGGCGCAATCTTGCGGCCGCGCTTGAATGGTGGTTTATTCGGCCCATCGAAGACGAAGAGGGGTTGTATCGATAGTGCGAGTAGTCGAAGGAGGCGGTAGTATAGGGTCCGGAGAGCGGGGTTTTTGCCTCCTTGACCGGACTGTATCTGAAAATGCCATATAGATATGTCAATAGCTATGCGAAGAGGGTGGCCGGTCCTTTCGAGATGCTCAACGGCTACTTTGGACATAGCAATTCGTTCACCATTGCCGATTTGCCCGTAGATACTGTGGGATAGCTGGAGTTAGTCTAGCGAGATTGACCTGCAATTGCTGGACAACTTGCCCTGGAATACCCATTGCATATCCTAGTCGTGCGCATAAGATGTTTGAAGCAAGGAATAAAGCTGTATGATGAAAAAACAGTGCTCAGATGTTCGAGGTCGAAGTAGAGTCTTTCACGTCTTTACTTTAACTATTAGGCGGAACTACTTCCGCGCGGCAACACGAGATCACATGATCTTCCACTGAGCAACCATTCCCACGGGCCACAACAGAAACCAGACTTCACTTCTCTCTACACTACTGCGCAATCAACCAACTATCGTTGGCAATCCTTTTCGGGCATTGAGCCTCCATAAATTATCAGGATCTGCAAAACATTTTCTTCTTTTTGCTCTGCTATTCGGTTCTTGTTTGGTTCTACGTATGGTCCGGAATATGATGCACTGATACTTCATTGTTCAAATTGTCTCCCTAAATTGTCTCCCTTTTATTACTGGTTGTGCTTCCTCCTTGCTCAGCTTATATTGACTGTCTCTCTTGTCGTATTGCAAAACATGGAATTACCCAATACTGGCAATACTTGCCTACAATATAGGCTACTCGGTTCAACAATACCAGGAGTAGCGCCTACTCCTGGCTCAGGGTCCTCATCAGCGACAACGACTATACCTGCCGCCAGATCTGCCTTTACTATATCATCGTAAAAGGATCCCGGTGCATATAGTATCACAGCAAGCTGAGAATGGTCCCCTGTGCAGACAATGGTAAGCCATATGACGCCTGGATATGAGTCAGAGACTTACCGACTACCAAATTTCCACCTATTTGTGCGGTAGAGGGGTTTGCGCATGAGCGTTTCAGGCGTTGCGCCTCACTGCGAATATCTCCCCACGTGCTTGTATCGTACGAGATACTGCCATTGAGAAAACGAACAGCCAAGATTGCTATTTTGCAGCCGCCTAAGACGATGATCAGCTGACGCAGACATGCCTCATCTTGTTATACTACTGACCATTCTCGCGCAGAAATGGAAGCTCGACTCTGAATGAAAATTGCGCCTCGGTAATATCCTCTTTCTTGATGGAGGTTTTGAGGGAAAAGAGGCGATTGATTCGTTTGTCTGTTGATATCTCATTGATTATCAAGTCGGTACAAGATTTCGGCTGTGGTTGGCCGTATCCATGGGCGTTGCACCGAGGTCTGTTGATTCCATGAACAGCGGGGAGTAGAAGGCTCGTCAAGATGATCCAGAGGCCAAAAATAGTCATTCTCCGAGCAAGGCCCTGCTTTCTGCTGGTTGGCCTTACGTGAGAATCGGACCTGGTGTTTAAATAGATCGAGTCGTCTGCTTGGGCCTTGAATTCTTCGAGCGCCTAAATCGGCAATCTGCGTCGTATTTTCGGGACTGGTCCCTTCCCACAAGCCTCAATTGGCCATTCCATCGCTTGAAGGGGAGATTCTTGGGCGCGTAATCGGCTGTCCCAACTCCTGAAGCGTTTCTCCAAGCATTCCTGTTCATTCGAAGGAGTGCGCATCTTCGACGAGCTTCGACCCTTGCAAAGGTCTAAACTGTGTCACTGACATGGGTTCTACAATTTTTTACTTTTAGGGCCTGCCGTGTGTCTGCGATCCTTTGATGAGAGCTGAGAGGCAATATATATGAATATCTCTATTATGTGGCATGTCACATCCCAATACCCTGTCCAATCGATCTCTTACTCCTAGCAACATCTCAGTCGAGAATGCATTAGATATTAAATGTGATGGACGGCGGTACGGACATGAGAATCGCCTATTGCAAGGATGCGAAGAATTACTAGCTCGGAGCAACTCCCAAAGGTAGAACGTCACCCTTCCTGTCTGAAACCGCACTTTGTCCTGCCTTACAGATATAGGTGGCAAGTATAAGTGTCCTTGTAGTCCCGAACGGTCTTTCGCTAAATTGTAACAGATCAGGACTGTGCTATATTCAGATTGGCTTAGCTGAAGGCTACCTACACGCCTATACTAGCGTCTACTGTTGTATGAAATCTAAACTGCCGATGCAATCATATCAATGTGTGGGAGGGGCAATAATGGATTGCAAGGTGAAAGTGCGACCAACATAATGATGTGAAAGTGGCAATTGCAGTCGCTAGTCTGGGTGCTGACGGTCTTCAAGAGCCAACGGCGGACTGACTGTGGTCTTAGCTGTCTACCAAGCAGAAGTTGAACTTCGTGGGATTTTCAAGCCGCGAATCCTGTCCGACTCTATCGGACGACATATAGATCACGCAAGCAACTGAAATATTCGTCCTAGAAGTGATCCTGCTGCAAATCTCAGACTCCCAGCAGTTATTGAAGCCAGTAAGCCATTCTGGCTCATTGAAGAATCACATGCAGGTTGCAGCCGCCAGACTGAACTGATAGGCATCGTCAACTGGGTAGAGCGACTGGCAACGATCCTTCAAAACTAAAGAGCATGATGAATCACAAATTCGCAAATCACAGGCCAAATATTTCTGTGGCTGATGGCTATCACGCATAGTCATATAGTATAGAATAAGAGATACAAGGTCTGAGATTCAAATTCTTCACGCCGACCTTCAGATGGACGAACAATGCGAACTCCAATTTTTGGAAAATTGGAGATTCCCATGAAAGGCTAGAAGGTTATGCGGAGCGCCGACGGACGGCAAGATCAGGCTATCCATTTTGGATGCCCTTGCCCCTCATGATATGGGCGAGCCACGCTAAATACATGCAGCCTTGGACAGCCTTGTAGAGTACAGCCTGCACCACAAGACCGGATTTACTTTGCAATATTAACGCCCAAATTTCAATCATGCAATCCAGTTCTTCACTATTGAGTATGCCACAGCTGTCACCTGACTAAAGTTTCAATATCAGCGTGAAGCGCTCGGCGCAACATATATGGCGAGTGTGTCTTTGAATGGGAAACTTCGGGCTCCGCCCTCGTAACGTCGGACCCAGTCGGACCCATCGGGTCCTTTCAAGGTCGCGCCCATATTCGATCATGATGGGGTATAATAACACTGCAAATTGCATCTCACTAGAACATAAAAGTGGCTCTGACAGCTATGCAAGAAAGACAACATTCAATTGACAATAAAGGGAATTCCGCCAGGCGCCATACGCAACTTGTGCTCGAAATGCTCCTCTCTGAATCTTTCAGCTGAAAAGTTCGTTGTAAGTGAAAGACAACGTCTGGGCTCCACCGGCAGACTAGAAACCGGGCGTGGACACTGCTATCTCGGGACCCTAGCGACAATTCGAAGCAAGGGTCGTTTGTGTCCACTATGTATGTAACCTTACCATAAGGGCTGCTCAGGAACAAACGCTCAAAGATTTGTCGACGAAGCCTCATCAAGCCACCGTCGCTTGTCATGCGCAATGGCAGCTAAATGGCCGCGAAGTAAGTAGTATATCCACAGGAAAATCGATTTGCGCCAGAACTTGTCGGGTTCGGCTATCATGGACAAACCCTGATTTCCAAGACGCTGATATCGTTCTCTTTATCGATTACCACCGGAAAGATAGCAATGTGTTTCTGGGAAGACAGGTCGAAGAGGGATGCGCTAGTGTCCTTCTGCTAAAGAGTTGGATTACCATGTGCTGCGAGAACCACGGCCATACGTGCAACAGTGCAACTAGCCCTAGCTTTGATGCCATGAGATCAAAACCTTATTTTGGCGTCATCGATGTTCATGATATGTGCTTGACCTCACTTCCATCTAATGCCAGATATGTTGCACTTAATTATACTTGGGGTCCTCGAGACAGATTCACCACGACATCGTCCAAGCTGAGGGAGTTGCGAAGACATCATGGAATCAAAAACGCTTTCGATAAGATCCCGCAAGCTGTTCGAGATGCGATCAAACTTGTGCGGAATCTGGGAGAACGATATGTTTGGGTCGACTCGATCTGTATCGTCCAGGACAGCGCAGATTGGTGGAAGCTCCATTGTAAAATGATAGATCAGGTCTACGGCAATGCTCATTTCAGAATATGTACCGCTGATAATCCGAATGCGAGCGCAGGACTAATGGCACTCGATCCTTCCAAGCGTCGCTCCCAATAACATGTGCAAAAATGCCTGCCGGGGTTAAGTTTGATGGTGTCGCACCCTGCAGAGACCTACATTGAAGTCCGTTTGGAATTCTCGGGCTTGGACTTTTCAAGAACGCCTACCCTCAAAACGCTGTCTTATTTTCACAAGTGGACGGGTCTATTACCAATGTCGATGACCACAATGTCTGAAGATATCGTGGAACAAATACATGCAGGCTGATCCGTCGAACTGGTTAATGCCCCATTGTAGATCTTGCGAGATTTGAATGCTCAACTCACCCCTCCCCCCATGTGTATACCACATGTGTAAGACTGTACGCCTTGCGAAGCCTCACTTATCAAAAGGATATTCTCTCGGCTTTCAACGGCGTGAGCAACCTCGTTGGTGACGCACTACAGACCGATCTTGTATTTGGTCTCCCAAGCTCACATTTCGATTGGACACTTTTGTGGGAGCCACGGGGCTCTTTGCCTTCGTTTCGCAGGATCGTGGAGCAAGAGAGTTCCGTCGATTCGAGACAATTTCCCAGCTGGTCTGCTATGTACTACAGACCAAGTACATTATCAGGTATCTTTAGCAATCTCCATCAATGGCTTACGCAGCGCATTTAGATCGTATCGTATATATGGTATATCAGAGACGGTCATGGACAGTTGAGGCAGGTTTGGAACACAGGCTGCCGGTCAATAGAGACCCAGAAAACAGAATCTCATTAGGAGGGTTATTCAAGTACAATCGCAGATGACGACCCGAATATTGATGAACATGGCAGAGTGATTAGGTGGCAGGGGTAGCCTCGAACGCACTTCGCAGGTTTACTGCAAGAATACCCTTACAGCGTGGTCAAAGCTGGTCTCTACACGGAACCCGATCCATCCCAACAAGATGTGCGATACCTGCAATTTTGGACCTGGTCAGCAACTTTGAACCTCACCAAGGAAGATCTTTTGAAACGTAGATATGGACTGGCGGACAACCGAGGAGATTGGTGTGGAACGGTCACAACACACAGATGAAAAAACTTTCTTACCATCCATGAATCGACCTATCGTTTCATCGCAATCTTTGAGGCACGTCATTTCTCCCTCAAAGTGACTGATACGTGGACATAATATATCCCAGAAGAGCGACATCATTCGGAACGGGAACTCTAATACGTTTTGCTGATAACGTACGATGAACACCACATCGCCGAGCAAGGATGTTTTCGCTAATTCTTGTGGTACAGGCCCAGAGCGGAAAGAAATTATCGTGCGTTAGGCGAGCAATTCCGAGCATTCTTCAGACTTGCATTTCGGGTTCACAAGAGTGCCAGAAGACTTCTTAATCTCTGCTAGACGATGAACAGCAACCCACCAAGGAGAGTTTGGTAATGTCTTGGTGGCACTGAGGACTTCGTTTCGGTAGTCTAAGACAAGTCGATTAGAAGGTGTGGAGCCAAGTTTGTCTTTGTCAGTAGTCGAAAGCCTTCTTGACGACTGCCGGGACTCTAGGACCAACAGAAAGACCTCAAGACAATGTTAGATGGGTTTGCATCGAAGAATTCCGGATCTGAGCATCCAGCCGACATGACACCCGTTGATTATGGACATAGAACCCGTTGATTACGGTTGATTGCATATCTCCGAGATCTTGAGGTCGGTTACCTGCTTTTCAGCCAACACATAAACTGTAACGTCATGACTCGGTGCCTAAAGCAAGAAAGCCTTTGCTCATCTCCACAGCTACAGGATTCATCTAACACTCCAGATTCCCACATGTCTTGAATACCCCACTGTCCTGTTTGGCCGCTCCTTTTATGCCTTGACTCCTTGGAAAGCATACGACATGGCCCTCATTGAAACACAAATAGAAAAAGACCAGCTCAAATGGTCTTCGGCAGCAGACTACGCAGCAGTGCTGCACCTGAACCGCCAATATCTTCGCGGTGAAATCATGACGACGCCCTATGATCATCGTCTGATTGACCACGATACGGCGCCGGATCCCAACCTGCTCCGTCTCACTGATTATGGCTTCTTCATTTATGGCTGGCAGTCAGGCAGACACATAGGGCCTATGTACGCGCAGGGTGGGAAACCCATAAACGGTAGTCTGACCGACAACGGCAAAACCCATTTCTACGAGCTCCAGAAGAGAGAATGCCTCCACTTTCTGACGCCACTTGACCTTTTCAAGCATGAGGCTCTGCATGTGTTCTGGTTGTCAGTGATCAGGCATGACGCAATCGTCACTAGAATCGTGTGCGGGCGGCACTCGAAACCACTCCCGGGCGGTGGCGAGTCTCCACATGTCGCAGTCAGCTCGAATCTCGGCCAAGAACCATACCCTATAGTCCGCCGTCGCGCAGCCTCGACCATGGAAGGGCTCAAGGATGCGGTCTATGAGACGTTCGCTTGCGCACCCCCCGACCCTGATATTATGGATCATTCCAAATGGAATTTTGATGCTGTGACAAGCACTCTCCCCCAAGAGTTCTTCGTTGCTACGAAGCAATGGGGTGGGATGATTCGTATTGGGGTATTGATTGAGAACTTGGCGGTGGCGGCGGGGCTGAAAATGGTCTACGCTGAGGGTCTTGCAGGGGGACGTGGTCTCGGCTTCCCCTAGAAGCAATTTTATTAGCAGATAACGTTATCGGAGACACTCAACGACGGGCTGCCGTGTACTTCCAGTGATAGCTGCTAGCCTAGCTTTCTGTCTTTTCAGATTTCAGCGTTTCAGGATTGTAGCCCGTTAAGCAACCTTTGACTCTGATCGCGAGATCTCCTCAGTCGCGTCTTCTCTGAAAATGATAAAAAATATACATAGATCGTCTGACGTGCCCAACCTACGCCTTTCAGCACTGATATATCGAAGTTTTTGCGGGGATTTTTAAAGTCGAGATACTAAGATTCGTGTCAACCTAGTAAATAGACACCAACGGTTTGACGACCTCGCGCTCCTTCCTAACGTTGGATACCTTGTCGTGACAGTCATTCTGCCAATTACAGAGATCTAGGAACGGGATTCCCTATGGATTCCCTATAGTCGGTCGTCTGTGCAACACAGCCAGTCATGGATCCTCTCAAACTTCGCGCTATCCTCCTTTTCCCCCCTCACGTCTCCCCCCATTCCACCACCCTGCCTCTTCTCGCAGCCCTTCAATCGCTACTAAACCTCTCCTACACTGCCACATACTGCACGCGCCCTGATATATTCGGTACCTCGCACCTCCGCCTCGCAGACCCGGCCAAGTTCGCCGATTTCATCGGCGCGGACGGCTTCACTATTGCCATCTTTGCCGTGAAGAGCGATCAGCGCCAGAGGGCGACCGATAGTAATCGCGAAGACGGCGTAGATCCAAAGGGGGGTGGCGAGCTGGTGGAGATAGTGGCGACAGGTAGCGTGAGGGCCGTCGATGACGAGGATGTCAGAAGGCGCGCAACGCAGCAGTGCGCGCCCCGTGCCGGGCGGGTGGCTCGAGAAAGGAACGACTCCGGCTCCAACTCAGACCCCATCTCTACTAAATCCGACGAACTCGACGAGAAACTCCAGGCGCTCTATCGTGAACGGCAGAGTCCGCATCTCGTACACGGACTCCAGGCCTTTGCCGTCTCACCAATGCATCGGGGGCTCGGGCTCGGCGCTCGCGTTTTGGAAACTATCGAATGGCTGCTTGGCAGTGATGGGGATGAGGCGCTTGATTTTGTGCGGGGAGTAGATGCGCCTTCCTTCTTACAGGCGCGTTTGTCGTTGTCGTCGTTGCAGAATGAGAACGGTGGGAGGGTGCACGGGGTCGATTTGGATAAGGTGCTGAATCTGTTTGGTCGGAATAGAGATGCAGGTTTCACTGCGCCTGAGGCAAAGCAATTGGAAAAGGACGCTGCAAATGGTGTAGAGACATTGTCGTCGAGTCGGCGGGGCCATCGAAAAGTTGTGCTTGTCGCCATTCGCGAGCTCGGTAATGAGGAGTATTATCTAAGACGTGGATATAAAAGCCTTGGGACAGGCATTTTGCCTGTGGGGACTTGGGATAGTAATGCTGAATGTACTACGGTGTATATGGAGAAAAGCATCTGAAGAAGGATAGCTTCTTCTTTATACTATCAAATTGCTACGCTAGGCGGCTCACTACGGCTGTCATTGCGCCCGGGTGAGGGTCAAAAGGATATGGTAGTGAATTTCAAAAGTCTTTGATGGAGCAAAACCTCTTAGGAAAGAGCAAAACGTTCTAGGAAAGAGGTAATCCGCATTGTCATCCCTAAAAATGGCTTAGTCCTTTACGCCAGCATAAATCAGACCAAGAACCTGCTTTCAAGAACCACACCCTTGAAGGAATGTATTCGATCATCAAGAACAAAGAGTAGCCCTGTTCTACAATTATTGTTCTTTGCAGTTGTACTGATATGGTAAAGAGTGGCGCTTTGTTACCCGTCTTTGTTATTTTTGCTTTCTTTTCTAGCACACAATGTCACAAATACTCGATGCGCGAGTCTATCACGGAATGTGTAATGCATGAGAATGCTTTGTTGCATGGCGCAGGAGAACTCGACTTCATTGTGCCCTTGAATCAAAGAACTTGAACTTTGCAAACAATGGCTCTTGTTTCAACACCTAGCGAGATTCTTTACAGATATATAGGGATTCCTCAGCATTGTGGGAAAATGCAAGTTCAAACGAAAGCAGATTCACACCACAATACGTCAACGAACACATCTGCAAAAACCCAGCCAGCAAATCCAGCCAGCTTGAACACCTACACACGCAATGTTTCTCGCTAAGAAGAGAGAGGTTTGGAAAGATCAGGAACGAGTAAAGGAACATCCGGTACGTGCAGCCTCTCAAAGACACGGTGCCGACAAACCCAAAGAATCCTATGATATGATCCGAAAGATTGGCTCTGGTGGCCAAGGCAAGGTTTGGATGGTCAAGAGGAAAAGTGATAAGAAGATCTTGGTGCGCAAAGAGCAAAAACACTTCAAGATGCGTGGTTCCGTACCTGAAGAGATGCGTATCTTCGAAGATGTACTGACCTATCACCCTGGGATCCTCGCGTTCGATCACGCTAACTACATGGAGGCTAATGGCAGCTTGGTCTTGTACTTCGAATACTGCCAAGGCGGTGATCTGAGTCAGTTTGCACCTGGAACAAGCGAGGATTTCATATGGCAGTGCTTCATTCAGCTTGCCGACGCGCTTGCGTTCCTTCACTATGGCTACGACCGCTTCGCAAAACATCCTGATACCCCCCCTCGAAACTGGAGGAGAGTCGTCCATCGCGACGTCAAGCCGGCGAACGTTTTCCTTCGGCGCAAACTCACTGGCAGAAATTCCGTCCCTGAAGTGGTGCTTGGAGATTTCGGGCTGGCGACTTTGGACCCATTGACCTCAGATGGTTGCGGAACACCCGAATGGATTGCTCCCGAGATTCCGGCCATGACTAAACAGAACGACGTCTGGGCTCTCGGCGCCATCATCCACTTTCTCGCCCACGGTAGAGGGCCCGTCCCTTCGAAGCCTAGGGATTGGGCTGGAAGCAGTCGTGAGTGGTATGACTATCCGGGGGCGAGGAAACCGAAGCAGTTGTCCACTGCTTATTCGAGTGCGTTGAATCGGAACATGATGGATTGTTTGGATATGGACCCGTGGGATAGGGTTACCAGTCTGCAGCTGGTCAAGAATCTGGGGTCACGAGCGAGGCGCTGATGTGAGGTGTGTAGGATGGTTGTTCGGATCGAGATCTATTCTGTACGCACGTGCTAGTACTTAGTACAACGAAAATTAATCTCAGTGATTGGAGTCAAAGAAAGATCGGAACACTAGTAACAGTCCTCATATGTCGTGTGAGTTGAATCGCCTTCTCCAAAATGACTGAATGATAGAAATCTAATGCTAGATGAGATGGACATTATGGGCTGACAACAGATAGGGTGAAATGAAAAACGAAAGGGGGGCTGACAATAGATAGGGTGAAATGAAAAACGAAAAGGGGAGTCAATTTTAGGAAGGATGAAGGACTGCCATAAGCCATTGGCAAAATAATACTCGCCAGGCCTATGAGCCGGGTAAGGAACGCAATGTCCATAAGGAGGAGTTGGGACGCGCTGAAAATTAAACATATAATATGATAAAGAGGATGAGATGATGGCGGGAAAGACGTTGTCAAAATAGAGGACCACCACTCTAATGAATGTCACGAGCTACCTACCACACCTACTAATTGTTCAGATGAGGCGGAACCCTGGAACAGTGAGACGACATCATTGACGGTTCGCATTTGAGTGATCACACCAGGAAGTGCTGAGATACTAGGAACATTGACAGCAGTTAGTAGGGTTTACCTTGACTTTCCATCGGCATCTTGATGTGATAGAAAGAGAGGAGAAAACGTCGGTATGGAACGAATGAAAAACCGTCCAATTTCATGCGATCGGTTGCTAGTCTGTTGTCTTGATATTGAAGCACTCTGAAACTTGAGATTACAGAAAATAGAAAGCACCGCAAACACCATTATTGTATTGTACCAGCGCCATTAGGAATCGAACCTAATACGAACTACAACATAAATACCTCGGGACCACTCATTACCTAATTTGATGGCTGAAAAGGTACAAAATTCAAGAACTGCGATTTTGAAGACTTACTGCGTGAGAGATATTGAGTCACGAGTGTTTGGCGAGATGAGTTGAAGGACGACGTTTGAGCGCGAGGCAAAGAAGACGAGATGAAAGGAAAATACGAAGTTCAAGATTGGCGATGTTCAAAACTGATTGTGTTGTGCTTGACAAGAAATGTGTTGAATCGCGACGCCCGCGAGGGGAAGAAGCCCACAAAATTAACGCCGTCTTCAAGATCACGCTCGATTTCATTCTCTAGACTTTGAGAAGTTACCATCTGGAAGCGTGAATTGATCAGATCTATTAAATGACATCTACGCCCAAGGACCAAGCGTCCATCCGGTCTGCCAGCCTATGCTAGGTCTTGGCATTGCCTTCTGCGGTGCAGCACTTGCTTCCGCATCCCTCCGAGCCCCGGCCAATCCATGTTGCAGGAAAGCATCCCGCTCGATCTCCACAACACCCTTGATCCGTAGGCTGACCAACAAGCTCGCACCAGCCCAAGCGCCCAGGGTCTCGACGCCTCGGACCACGCCAGAAGTTGTAGGTTTAATTCCCTTGTTCTGTTCGCGCCGTATTTTCTCCTCAATCGGGTCCGAGACTGGTAGCGCCAGTGATGCAGGATTTGATGTGTTCCCATCTAATGCTTTCTCATCAAATGAGCTAATCATGTTCTTCGTCTCAACCTCCTTTACCTTTGTTGCTTGTCGATTACCACTAACCTCCCTTAATCTTTTTCTTCTCTCATCCGCCGCTTTTCCCTCCACCGGATCCCATCCCCTTGCTTCAACAAGAGCAGCAACCTCATCGAGTAGTCTTGCCTTGAGGCCAGGTATCTTTGAACCGCCGCCAATGAAGATGATGCGGGACATACAGACTGCACGGACGTCGGGCGGTAGAGAGAGTAAACTTTTGTAGATGAGTTTGTGGAGGGGTTGATCGTTGTCGTCGAGCTCGTGACGCAGTATTGAGTTACCTAGGAGAGCCGTCTCGACTGGCGAGGCGAAGGCTGAGAAAGGAAGCTGGATGCTTAGACGGGGGGAGAAGGGTGAGGGAATGGGGATCGGCGTATTTTCTATGAGATCGCTGGAGCTAGCTGAATCTTTGCGTTCATCTTCAGCAATGGAGACATTACCAAGCTGAGTAGACAGATCTTGGGAGGTTTGTGACGCAGGAACAGGTCCTGAGCGGCTTCTGCACCATGCCATCCTCGTAGTAACCTCCTCCGCCTGCTCTAAATCAACAGCCACGGTTCCATCATCTGCTTCCTCTCCCACAGCATCTGCCGGCCTTTTTTTATGTTTCCCCTGCTCCGTATCTTGTCTCTCAAGCAGCCTAGCCATCTCCAAAGTAACCATCCTCATAGCTCTCGTAGTCCTTTTCTCATGAACTTCTCGATATTCATATATCCCTGTCACAACCGTCTCCCTCCATCCAATATCAACCACAAGTCCCGACCTCAATCCAGCCACGACCGTGCTAAGGACGGGAGGACTCAGCAGCGTAACACCCGGATTCTGGAACGTGGTAAACAACGTCGCCAACACCATGTTTAGCAAAGGATGTGGCATCAGACTCGGCAAAACGACGACTAATTTTTTCCCTTTCATATCTATAAGCAGATGCTTAGTGACAGCCTCCCTGACCGCTCGTTCTATTTTATCCTCCACGAGCCCCATATCTAATCCCCGCACGTCCATACGCCACAGCTCATGATCGTCACCCCAATCATCAAACCTTTGCCTCTTCCTCTTCCGCTCACCAAACCCTGGCATCCATCTCCTATAGTCCCCCACCCTTCTACTTTCCTCTGGTCCAAACATGAGTCTGCATCTCGGTGCGCTCTCACCCGGAAAACCAGCGCTGAAATGGCGATTGCCAAACTCGAAGATGATGGTTTCTTCTTCGGGTGTGCGGTAGCTGAGCGACGGGGAGTTGAAGGCGGAGGAGAAGGTTCGTTGCGGGGTGTGCGGAGAAGAAGGATTGGGTTGGAGGTGAGAGAGACCAGGGCGGGCGGCGGAAGAGGGTTTGCGATCAAAGTAGCCCGCTGCAGTTGCCATGGTGGCTACGAGGTGCTCTCAATACTCATGACCTTGATGCTCTAGCATTTTTTACAGTGGGTTAGCGGCGGTGCGCTTGATGTTCACGAAGCACTGGTGTGCTCTGTGTATATAAATGCATTTGGAAGGTGCTTCCAGAAGCCTTTCGCAGCTAGGCCTGATAAAGCATAGCTCACTTCCCGGCTGATGCCTCGGCAGTCGCGTTTATTTGATATGTCAACTTGTGTGACAGCTCCCGGGTTGACGCAAGTTTTTCTTTCCACAGTTCGGACACCGAAGTGAGTTTTAGTCACACAAACACAAAATTGCAATTTAAGGAAAGAGTGTGAGTGTTATGGCGAGAAGATAGAGTGGGACCCGTGGCCGATAGCTGTCTGTGGAACACTCAGTCGACTGTTCAGCCTGTTACCTTACTATCTCTGGGATTTAGTGTGAAGGAATCAAGGAAAAGAGACAAGAGACTGAAAGTGAGCTCCGACTCTCACACCATGTATTACACCTATCACCCTTGTTGATCACCATATCTGATGGATAAGAGCTTCAAAAATGTTTCTTGATGCCTATACCCTGTGTTGATCATCATCACTGACATGGAAGCCTCACAATAGACCACCATGAAAGGAGGGACTCATAGAATGAAACCCATGCTCATGACTTTCATGATAGAATACAAAGACTTGTAGTTCATGTTGGTATCCATTCACGACAAACTAGATCCGTGCTAATAATTATACGTGACAGAAAGATTTCGATGTCGATGTATGCCCTAAATAATTGACGCTCAAAACATGCCGAACACACCAATGGAGGCTTACGTGGTAAGAAGAACGCAGCCAAATCCAGACAGACTCCACGATGACCATTTCATCGATTGGTTTTCGGAAGCAAAGCAATTATATCAAATTGAGCGGCCCCCGTTTGTCGAGAAGAATCAAGGCACTAGCAGAGCCGGTCTTCGCAAAATGGTAACTCTTCGAGTGACTGAAGACCAGCAGCAAGCACTGCCCGTAGAGGCTGAATTGATCTGTTGGTCTTGGAGTCCCCAATACACCTTCTTCACTATTGACATTGGAGGCCGAAGACTCATCGTAAAAGGGAACTCCTCGGACCGATATTGTTCCGTGAGTCTACTTTTCCGAGTGTTTTCCCCCCAATGCCTACCGTATTTTTAGCCGGAAGACAGGTCTCGAGAGTACTTGCGCTCCTGTGACATGTTCCGCGCCTCAAATTTCTATGTAGAGAAGGAATGCTGACCCAGAAGTTTTCAAGTACCGAAGCTGGCTGGGTCCTGAAAAAGGGTTTTCATATCAACCAGTTGCTTTTGGACCGTGGCAGAAGGATCTCGAAGGGCCCAACATCGATATGAAGACCCAGCATGCAAATCACGTGCAGAGGCTCTCTATTACTCCTTACCTTGAATCTCCTGCTAAGCCTGATGGCCGTGCCCAACAGACCTCGATGAAAAATCAACATATCCCAAGGCCAGAGTGGCGACCATCAAACTTCCCTCCGACACCTCCTTTTAACCAATCTTCGGCGCGTTCAACCATTTTGAATACGGAACACCCTGTGCGTCAACAACATGCCCAAGAACAGCAACAGTACGTTGATATAAAGCACACTGCTCAAGCAGGGAGTCCGCCAATTAAGGACTCTCCGAGGTCCATAAAAGCTAGAATTAGTGACTGCCAGGTCTCCCCTGCCACAGTACATTCCGATAGTCAGCACCACATTCGACCGCAAACCGAGAAAGCACCTTCTTCAGGACCGAGACATGATGCATCACCTCCCAAGGGGTGTGAAGAGCATTCCCCAAACGGCCCGTTTGATTCTGCGCAAACATCACCATCTCAAGGTGTTCCAAAAGTTTCTCCTGAGAGTCAAGATGGCCAGGGTCTTGCTTCCAAACCCAACGAGGACACTGTAATTGGAACAGGAAGACAACATCATGCATCAGCAGAGCGCACCGGCGAGATTGCAGTTAGCAGAAAGCCATATGGAAACAGTGCAACAGGAAGACAACATCATGCATCAGCAGAGCGCACCGGCGAGATTGCAGTTAGCAGAAAGCCATATGGAAACAGTGCAGACGCTCCAACACCCCATGGACGGCAAGATCAAGGGCAAGGTTCTGCAGAACCCAACCCTCTAGCAAGACCAACGAAGCGTAGGCGTCAAATTTCCGTCCCGAATTCCTTGAACCCCACATCACCGCCGCTCTCGACAGCAATGCGTTCTCCATCCGCACGCTCCTCTCCACGACCAACACCCTCCACATCCTCACAGGACCACCCCAGGCTCTCAACCCCACCCTCCCTAAAACCCCAACCCACAGACTCATCATCATCCCTCCTTACCTCCCACAAACAATCTCGCACAACCCTCTTCATCGCCATCCCTCTCTCCACCGACACCGTCCCCCTCAAACTCCGCTCCTGCATGACGCTGTCATCCTTCTTCACCTCCGTTCTCGCCATCTGCGCCCAACCGGGCCAGGACGTCGTCTCGGGCATCAGAGCTACTTTCGATTGGAAGCTGGACAAGGACTTCGACAGGACGATTCTGCTGAAGCAGGATTTCCCGGACACGTTTGAGGTCTTTCTCGAAATCGTCGATGGGGCGCCGTGCTGGGGCGAGCCAGGGGGGGGGAGGTGTGGCGTTGGGGTCGAGGTCGTGCTGGTGTGAGGGGGGGGTGGGAAACCAAGTGACGTTTGAATGCGTGCAATCACGATGGGGCAGGGGAAAGGCCAGGGGGTGCGGGGTCAAAGCATTAGTTCGAGTCGCTTTCGAGTCTCGAATACTACCTACGGATATACATGGCTGGCGATAGATATCCTTGTTGGAGACCTTGGGTCTCAGACTACCGAACCGTGATTACGTGGTGCTCGGGAGAGCAAAGGATGAAGGCTCGACTAAATGCATATAGTCGCTCTTGAGTTGAGACATTGTTCATATTCAGTGTCAACTGAACACTTTAAAGAAACCCCATAGTCCAAGCCCGCTCAGTACAGGTATCGTTACATTATCGTCCCATCCGAATAGATCAACGACTTCGCTCGCGCTTGCGATCAGTCCGCTCCAGAGGCTTACTATTCCTAATGCTACCCATCCACCCACCACACCCTGGCCTTCCTTTAAGCCAATAGTGTCCTTCATTACCCCGGGCAGTCCCAGTTGTCCCTTGAACATGAAACCCTCGTCTGAATGCCCATAAGCTGGCACAGCCCACCCCCAGAACACGACCGCTGTGATCGCCCCCACAACTGCCGCTGCCGCACTCCCGGCTAGACTCTTCCCGCGTCGCAAACGTGGCGTGTAGCGTCCCCATAGCCGTCCAAAGGTACTAGCTGCCGTGTCACACCAGCTGAGCAACAGCACCGACATGACGCCCACATCTTTTGGGAAGAACCTCAGCACTGTCCATGCACCTAGCAGATACCATATAACGCCATTGTACCCATCAACTTCGCTTTCCCTCATCAACGCTCCTAGCACTCGGATGTAGAACCGGTTGAAAGCTGGAAACGTATGCCGTGCATAGTCGGCGCTGGCGATTGGTACCAGTGCGCCCAGCAGCCAGGGATGTATTGATGCCGTGGATGTCCCGCGTGTGTAGAGATGGAGTGTGAAGAAGCCAATAGAGACGTGTAGGGCTTTGCGTGGTATTTCATGCCGATGAACGAAAGAGCGCCAGTGTCTGTGGATAGGAATGAGACCGAGGGGCGAGGGGGACCGGGATATGGAGCGCCAGTAGGAGGAGTCTGCAGAAGCGGCGGAGGAGGGAGAGAGATGGCCGTTGGACTCAGAGACCGCGCCATCTGGCGGCTTTTTCGTAGGTTGAGGCGTTTTTGAGGCTGCGGCTTCTTTTTGTCGTCTGGCGTGGGTTTTGGGACTCCGGCTGCGACTTCGGGCGCGCTTCTCGAGGCTGGAGTCTGAGGAGGGGGTGTCTGGTTCTGAATCTTCGGATATGGGGGAAGGAGAGTTGTGTCTTTTGGCGGTGGCAGAGCGTGTTATGGGGGCAAAATAGCTATCGCGGTGACTTTCGGTGGGCGTGGGCGTGGGAGAGATGATCCGAGGGGTGCCGGGTGTTTGGTAATGTTGTGACATGGCGAGGAAGGTCGAAAAGGAAAGGAAAGCTGGCAGCACCAGGCTAGAACCAAAGCCAGAAAAGGAAATTTTTAAAACAGAAGGATGAGTTGCTAAAATTGAGTGGAGTGGGTGGTTTGGATGCTCGAGGCTCGCTATCGTGACGGTTTCTCTGCTTCACTGCCACAGCGCGTGCTGCGTCCATGCACTCGACATGATAAAAAGCGCAGAAGGTATGGGCATGAAAGATTACGTAGAGGTTAGCACGGCGGGTCCAGCTCTGAGAAGCTCGCTGGTCTCTGTCGGGGCTTTTTGAAAGTAAAGTAGGTCAATGATGAATGCCAGGAAACGGCCAAGTACAAGTATTCTTCCAGGGAACGAGGCAATTATACGAATACGAGTAAGGCGCTAACAGATTAGATAACGATTTTCCCGGCTGCCGCCAAGACGTTAGTGAATGCTTCAAGTTTTCTGTTTCATGCAAGTTCCCTATTTGCACACTTACCGGTTGCGAGACCGAGGATGCCAAAGGCTGTGAAACCTGTACGGTCTCTCCTGCTGCTTTCCCTTCTGCAAGGGCGATTTTAGCCAAATATGGCACCAGAGATGCAGGCAGCATCCGTGAAAGCCGTCGTCTCACCATCCCGAGCCTGGGAGGCTCTCACGCCGCCGTTGGCTGAATGGATTCTCGATGCAGTTTCTAGCATGGGCTTCAAACGGTAAATGGATCTCAAGCTTACGCCTTCAGGAAGAGATGCTGATTCGGGATTCTACTTAGGATGACGCCGGTACAAGCCAGTACTATCCCGCAATTCATGAAGAATAAAGACGTTGTTGTAGAAGCGGTCACAGGCTCTGGGAAAACTCTGGCCTATTTAATACCAATTTTGGAGAAGCTTTTGCGGTTGGAGGAGCAAATCAAACGGCATCACGTGGGAGCCATCATTTTGTCACCAACAAGGTGAGGACAAAGGAAGTGGATACGGCTATGACTGTGCTGAGAGTCGTAGGGAACTAGCCACACAGATCTATGGCGTACTACAATCGCTACTAGCTTTCCATGGGCCTTCTGCCGCGGCTATGAACCCCCCTGACGAAGGTGGTTCTGCGAGGACCGAGAAACTGTCGCCCTCATCTTTAGGCCCGAAGCTTGTTACACAGCTCCTTGTCGGCGGTGATACTTCAACATCCCAAGATCTCAGCTGCTTCTTGGGAGACAGCCCGAGCCTACTTGTAGCCACTCCTGGACGGCTACTAGAACTTCTGTCATCGCCACACGTCAAATGCCCGCAGTCATCTTTCGAACTCCTTGTGCTAGATGAAGCAGATAGACTATTGGACCTCGGGTTTCGAGATGACCTACAGAAGATATTAGGAAGGCTCCCCAAACAGAGGCGTACGGGACTTTTCTCGGCCTCTGTCAGCGAGGCGGTGGGAGAGATCGTCAGGGTCGGCTTGCGCAATCCGGTGAAAATCGCTGTCAAAGTCAAGGGAATAGATGGCGGGCAGGACAAAAGGACGCCGTCTAGGTAAGCACTAATAGTACCCTTGTGTCGCTATGGAGGATCATCCTAACATACCATAGTCTCCAGATGAGTTATCTTATCACTCCTGCGTCGCATAAATTTCCATCCGTCTCCAAGATCCTTTCAGCACTAGAGCCATCTCCGAACAAAACCATCATATTTCTCTCCACCTGCGCCGCGGTTGACTATTTTCAGCATGTGCTTTCGTCAATCTTGCTGTCGCCGAATCGTCCGTCATTTAGCTTAATTCCGCTTCACGGAAAGCATCCCGCAAAGGCTCGTATCAAGAATCTTGCGGCCTTTGCTAACTCGACCACTCCTTCGATTCTTCTGACTACCGACGTCGCAGCTAGGGGTCTTGACATCCCTCAAGTAGATCTTGTGATCCAAGTCGACCCACCAAGTGATCCAAAGGTTTTCTTGCATCGTTGTGGGTATGTACATTTCGGAGTAGTCGTTTTGGGATGTATTTTCGGGAGAAAATGCCGCCTTATGCCTCTTCGAACTGTCTCTGCACTCGGGCTCTTGTCGTGATGAAGGAATGCTGACTCCAAAACATCCAGGCGATCTGGGCGAGCTGGTCGCAAAGGCTTGAGTGTAGTTTTTCTACAACCTGGACGCGAAGAGGACTACATATCGTTTCTCGAGGTGCGCAAGACACCAATCACTCCATTGACTACGCCTAATCTCGATGTCGCCAATGAAGATGCTCGAGCTACAACCAAGGCAATAAGGCAAACAGTTTCGTCAGATCGTGCTTTGAATGATAAAGCAAAGCGCGGGTTCGTGTCATGGGTAAGATCTTACAGTAAGCATCAAGCGAGCAGCATCTTTCGGATCGGCGATCTGGACTGGGAGGACTTGGGAAATGCGTGGGGATTGCTCAAGCTTCCCAAGATGCCAGAGTTGAAGAAATGGGAGGGAGACAAATCGCTAGGCGTGGACATAGACTGGAATGCTTATGCGTACAAGGATAAGAAGAGGGAGGATGTGAGGAAACAAGCAATGGCCGAGAAGAACGAGGTATCTACTACAGCTGACACGGCTCCTCCTCCGCGGGGGAAGAAGCAGCTGAAGAGGGCATGGAGCGACAAGCTCGATGCGCGAGACGAGAGAGAGATGAGAAGAAGTAAGAAGCGCACGAAGCGCGATTGGGAGAAGTGGGAGAAGATGACTCCTGCTGAGCGCGAGAAGAAACGAGAGCTGGAGCGTATGATTGACGAAGTCAAAGCCAGGAAGGCAGAAGAGGACAAGCTTGGAACATTTGAGGGCTTCGATGACTGAATTATTCTATCGATCATACCATTAAAAATACTGTTGCGCCATCTACCTTCGCTGATGCACGTGTCGCGAATGCCTCTATTCTCGGCCCCGTCTCTTTGTTGCCAATGTCCGATGTCCAACAACCTGATCCAAAGCACAAAGACACCTCCACTATCTACAATCTGGTGGTACACCGCGCACGACATCAGCATCCTAGATACCTCCGACGAACACCCTTCTCATCCCATCCGATTCTACCATCGCTGAACAATTCCTCCCACTCTGGCTGACTTGGCACTTTACCACTAGATGAAAACGGTGTCAGTATTGTGCAATCCGACTTTCAATAACGAACAACAGCTACACTGACCTCTTCTTTGCCCAAGTCAGCCCACCAACGCCCCATCCCTCGTCGTGCTGCACGCCCGTTTCCTTCACTGGCTCGGCCCCTCCATCCTTCTCCTTTCCTTTGCCCTCGACATTCTCCTCATCCTCGAATTGCACAACCCTCCTTGCGACGCTTCTCTCCGTGACGCCACTTCCGTCGCTCTGGTCACTCTGTCGGTTGATCGCGTTCTGAACACGCCGATGCTCCTCTCGCTGCCAGCACACGGTTCGTTCGATATCTCTGCGCCACTGCTTCATCAATTTGATCCGCTCCCTCAGATCGCGGACGCTGCAGTCCTCGTTGATCCTCTCCTCCTTGCTCTTACCAGCTAGAATCAGACCTTTCAGAAACACCTCCGGCACTCTGCTCTCCCCACTCGGAACCCTGCTGTGCCCGCTCCCAACCCTACTACTCCCGGCGTTGACGCCCCGATATTGCCCCGGCGACACGGGACCTCTGCTCGCGGCGGGTACCGTGGGGTTGTTCTCCTTCCACAGCGTCCGCGCCCGCTCCGCGGCTTCCTTGCTCGCCCGCTCCGCCTCCTCCTCTTTGTCCGCCTGCGCGCCGATGTCCTGAATCAGCTTCGCGAGCACGATCCCGTCCATCTCGAGCCATTCGTTCACGCTTTCGACGCGGTCCGCGAGCTTTTGCAGTTGCGACGACCGCGCGTTCAGCAGGCCTTCGAGGGCATCGGCGCCGCTGGGGAGGGGGTCCGCGTTCGGTATCGTCCCTCGGGAGGGGCTGGGGCTGGGGAGGGAGTAGGGCGATGCGGGCGAGCTTGTGCGGGATGGTGGGGTGGAGAGAGGTTTCTGTGGGGAGGGCGAGTCAGCGGTGGCGGGGTCTTTGCGTTTGAGGATGCCGCGGGGGAGGAAGGGGGACATGGTGTTGGTGAAGATCAGGGGGGCATGGTGAAGGTGGGGGGTTAGAAACATTTGTGAAGAGAAAGGGTGATGTGCTCTTTCCTTGGGTGTTTTTGTGAAGTGTCGAGGGGAGAGAGTTGGAAGGAGCGTTCATCGGCAGCCATGATGCGGTATCATGTGAGGGAAGGAGCGGCTGGTAGGAGTATAATCTCCTGCGCCTGCTCTGCCACTTCTTTTCCTCCTGCAACACGCAAGCATACTCGAATCACGGCTGCTCGCTCAAGCATACTCCTCCACGAAGACAGGAGCAGCGGCCAGAAGTAAGGAGTCTTCCTCCCGACCTTCACTCCCTTCCCTTTCCAGCACTCAAACATCCACCTCAGCACCTTCCATTCACCGGCAGCGATGAGGCCGAAAGAGAAATGGCAGGCGGAAAAGAGTTCCTCTTACGACGACGACGACCACTTCACATAAGCATCGCTGAACATTGCTAGCTTTTCATACCAGCACCCACAACATCTACGCGTATCGTGCACATGCGCAAAAGAAAAAGTACCACGTACCCGGTCTCCAACTCGTGTTTCACTGGCACTCCGTTGCGTGAGCGTTCGAATGTAGTCCATCGTTGGTAGTATGCTGTGTCGGTGTTGCTTGACCACGGACATCAAGTGTGTGTACGTACTTGATGCTGCTTGGAGAGGGCCATGAGTGGGGATGGATGGATGGATGTCGGTAGGTGATTGACCGAGAAATCCGTCCTGAAGATTTGCGTGCTGGGGTTTGGTGTTTGCTTTGCGATGCGATGCGAGATCTGGGGGGTCAAGGTTCCCGGTGAGATTTATGGACGTGAGTTTGGAAAATGTTGAAGCTTGATGAGGACTGGGTCTCGAAATTGGAAGGTAACAGCTAGGAAACAACAACACTTCACTTCCTGAGCAGGGTTGACACACCAGCTACTTTGCGCTTCGCTTCGCTACGGGTACGAATGTTACATTTTCCACGCCTTGGAGGCTCTTGTTTCTCTGACCTTGGCTCTGCTGTTTGCGGCATAACCACACATTATGGGCAAGACCAAGCGTTGGAATGGTATGAGACTTTGCGGGCCTTTGATCCATTAATACCTCCCTCTCCCTTTCACACGATGAGCAAACCTTAGCTCGCCTACCTGAAAAACAAATGATACCGTCGTAGCTAGTTTCTTAACGGATGGAAAGGTGTTACTTGGACTCCGCAAGACATTCATGCGTTTTGTCTGTCAGTCTAGCGGTGATCCTGCTGTATGTATTTACGTTCAGGAAGATGATGGCGAAAGTCGGATCTGACTTTGATATACTCAGCACGGATTACCCTCTCGCAAAGAAGCCGTGTTACGAAATAAGTCACTACCACTCGCAGGCTCTTTTGGTTGTAGCAAAGCAATCTGTCTCTTCTGGTTTTTGCCTTTACAAGTACGGATGGAAATACTACTAGGATTCATTGAAACTGATGCATTCTAATCGCTGCTGGGGTATCTATGCTATGCTCTTTCATTGATCAGGCCCTGAAGCTCCTACAAAATCACGGCAAACAACCCAGATATTCCTTCGACGGCAGACACTGTCCAAAAAAGCTCAATCTATAGACATGATCACTCCGTGGAGTCAGTCGTTATAGAGAACTCTTTAGAACCCAGATATTCCTTCGACGACAAATACTGCCCAAAAAAGCTCAATCCACAGACATGAACACTCCGTGGAGTCAGTCATTATAGAGAACTCTTTAGAACCCAGATATTCCTTCGACGACAAATACTGCCAAAAAAGCTCAATCCATAGACATGAACACTCCGTGGAGTCAGTCGTTATAGAGAACTCTTTTCACAATATTCAGGTGCTGTAATTTATCGTCTTTGTCAAGCCGCTCTCCAGACAGACAAAGTTCAACCAGTGGACATACACCGAAGTCAGTCAACACCAGCTGTCCCCCCTTCTCAAACATTGTCCTCTCGAGCACTTTTAATGCATTTAGCTGGGCGGTCTGCACCCGGCTTTCAACGTACTGATACAAGATGCTTGTTGATCCCTAGACCCGAGGTAGAGAGTATTTCAAGTCTCCCCAATGATAAAATCTTGATATCACAGTCCTCGGCGATGAGCATGCTCATGGCTACTAGTCCGGACTCCAGCATTGAGTCAAGGATAACCCGAGGTAGAGAGTATTTCAAGTCTCCCGATGAATAATACCGAAGCAAAGTTGGAGCGGGGAGGTGAAAGCATGCCGTTGAAGAAAAATATGAAATGGGGGTCCGCCGAGTCGTCGGAAGGAAGGTGTGTGCGAAGCTGCTGTTGATGATTCGACCGTGATGGAAAAATCAAACATGCCGAATGTCGACAAGTGCTGTATGTTATTGTTGTTCGAAGAGAAAATCGTCGGTATGAACCTCCAAGCCGCCCGTCAGAATCAAGATCTTCTGACGTCCCTCCCCCATGTCGTACAAATACACGCCTTGCTACCTTAAACAGTCACCGGTCCCAACACCCGTTGACCTGCAAAGTATTCGGTGATTCCAGGAGGCACCCCCATCGCTACCACTCTATCGGCCAACTCCTTTTCGATATCCCCATTCTTGACCAGTCGATTGAAGAAAACCCTCATTCCATTCGACGGATCACTCTGCGTACGCTCCAAATCTCCAGGTCGCAAATTGTCCTCGATGTCAGTCTGTATACCCCTGTCTGCCAGACCGTCTGAGCCATTTCGGGCCAATGCCGCTGAGATGATATTATGTGGTTGGGAATACGGGTACCCATTTGGGCCGTCCATCAACTCCTGCTCCTCTGCTAACATCGCTTCTTCGAACTCTTCGTATCCATCATCTAGAACATAATCGTCACCGTGCTCCTCCAAATAACGATCTAGATCGGCTTTGATCTTTGGATTCCTATTCGCATTGAATTGATCGATATAACTCAGTATCTCGATTTGTTTTGTGGCTGGGACAGCTGGTGAACCACTTGACCGTACTTCATCAGCACGAAGAGCTGCAAAACTGTCGGCTATAGGCTTCGCCTGTTTTCCACTTGTGTTAGGCATAGCTTGCTGCTCGTATGGTTGATCGCTGATAGCTTCTATGGCAGGCTGTTGAGATCCTGTTGGTGCTGCAGGGTTGATGACCGGCTGCCCGAACGCTGATGCCGCAGAAGTAGCAGGCTCTCCGAAGATTGGTACCTTGCTGGGGGATGATATACCAGCAGGGTTCGCAGGGTCGTACTCCTCAACGTCCTCCTGATCTCCAGCGTCGGAGTTCACAGTAGATGAGGACAAACGGCTTGACTCTCGAAGTGTGCTTGGCTGCTTCGGTTGGTGCCTCAAAGCCTTCTCTCTAGCCTTCTCTAAAGCACCTGACGGTGTCATTGCCGTAGCTGCTGGCAAAGCTGCATGGCCTAAGTTAGGACGTGATGGTGGCACCATTGTCTTCGAAGGTGACGGAGAGTTGGCAGTTGGACGTGGTTGCGATTGGTTAGAAAGCTGTGTTGAGTTGCGTAAAATACTCTTAGTTTCGGGTACGCTGGGCGATGATGTTTCTTGGGCTGTTTCGCCGTCTTCGTCATCGTCACTGTCACTACTACCTGGAGAAGGGACTTTGAATGTAAGCGTGGGACCAGGAGCTGGTGTGCTATCCAACGCTGGGTGCGCAGCAGGCTCATCAGATTCAACGAATACGTTATCATCCTGACGAGATCGTAGAGCGTCTGGATGGGCAAACAGGGTGCCAGTGTAGGGCCGAGCTCTAAATGGACTGCTAATAACGGCATCATCAGGTGCGCTGGTTCGAGCTTTCTTCAAAGGACGTTCTTTGGTTGGCGTCTCTTGCGCGGCTGTATCTTCTTCGTCCGACGATGAATCGACGATAAAATACTCATCGACCAAGCCATAACCACCATTGGCTGGAAGCGGAATAATGTCAGGAGAAGGTATGCGTTTTCGCTTCGGTCTAGGGGTCTGCGCATTATCCGCCGATTTTTGCTGCTCTGCCAGGTCTTTCTTCGCAATCTCGAAGTCCTTCTTCTGCTTGTCCAACGCCTCTGCCTCTCTCCTCAATTGTGCTCTCATCTTCTTGATCCGCTTCTCCTCTTCCGACTGCTTCTTAGTGAGGAGCTTTTGTTGATTTGACGTCGATTGATGATGACGACGACCTGGACCAGCGACAGACTCCGCAATGTCCTGGTCGGGTCGGGACTGAGAGCTACTAACGTTGACCCGAGGCTCAGTCTGCGCGAGGTGCTGAGTTTGTGATGGCTGGCGTTGTGGGGTCGGGATCGCACGACGAGATGAAAACGGGAGATATTTCGTGACTGAGCGAGCAGAAGGTAAGAAGCTCGAAAGTCCCCAACTCCGCGTACGTGGCGTCTCCGGCACTTGTTCCGGCTGGACTTGGTCTTGCGATTCTGCAAACAATCCTCCTAACGCAGGGCCCTCGATGTTTGGATTTTCTTCCGCGACATATGGCGATTCGACAACATGCACCATGCGCCGGGCTTCCTCAAGTTGGGCTCTCTTTCTCGCCTCCATGTCATCTACAAGTTCGTTAAAACCTAGGAAACGCATGACTACAGGATCAGAATGTACTTACTCCAACGCAGAGTCGGGTCGTCTGTGGGGTTGACTGCTACCCCATATTCGTCGACTTCTATCTCCTTGGTTCTCCCTAGCAAGAGTTTACCGTCGGCCGTATAGGGGTCAGGCACGATTTTGGTACGCTTTCGAGGCGACTCGGTCGGTTGGGAATCTGCGTCCTTTTTCTCTTGTAGAGTGCTTGAGTGTGACGCTTCAGCGGCATTGGCCCTCAATTTGGCATTTTCTGCCTTGAGTGTGGCCGTCTCCTCCTCCATTTCTCGAAACCCTCGCTTACGTTGGGCTCTTCTAATGAAGGCGTCTTTCATGGTGGAGCCTGGAAGCGGTGGTGATTGCTGTGATTGCCACGAAGGAAGTTGGGGCCGGTATCTTGCGTCCCCTTGGACGAATTCCTTAACGACGGGATGATCTGTCGTAAGTTTACTCAAGTTAGAACCTGGTTCCGCTCGTGACTCAAGATATCGACAAAAAGGAGCAACAAGTTCAGAAGGCACCACAAATGCCGCAGGCTTTGAGGGCTGAACAGGGTCCTTTGAGCCTTGAATGTGGTTCATATGAAGGGTGATGAGAGTATGTGAACGTTCTGGACTGCTAGGTACATAGTAGACTCTTGGTTCAGATGAAGGGCTGGAAGCCTGTGGGACAGGCTTTGAAGAAGGAGATGATGAAACGGGAGCTACCCTAGTTGGGGTAGGGGTCAAAGAAGAGGTCTCGAACGTGGGATTCAATGGGACGACTGGAGCAACCGGATAGGGGGTGAGAGGTCCAGGGCTGTAACCAGGACTTCGGAGTTTACCCTGCAGAATGTCTCTGAATTTCTGGGATGTGGCCGATTCACAGGGTGCTTGCGGGGTAGTGGATTCTTGCACGGGATGTGCAGTCGTGTCCTGAACCTGCATCATGTCCTGAACCTGCACGGGATGTGCAGTCATGTCCTGAACCTGCACGGGGTGTGCAGATGCACCTATAGGAAATTGGGTCTCACCAGGGGGTTCCACATCTAGTTCCTCCATATCCTCCATTTGTTTATTGTTGTCGAGGACTGTTCGTGTTGTAAGGCTGGCTTGTGCTGCGGCCTCTACCTGTGTTGAGCTATCGGAAGCTTCAGGTGCGTCCACATCCACAGCGGAAGACTCTGGCGCATCGTGGCTTATTGTTACTAGTGGTTGTGCTCGGCCTCGTGCTACTCTCCTGGCTCTGCCGCTGTGACCACCTCGTACTGCCGGTCCGCCTCGTGTTGAGGGTGGAGGGTCTGTGGGGGCGGCGGCGGAATTATTGCGAGTCGTTGTGCGTGTGGCACGAGTCGGACGAGTTGCGGTGGGTAGTGATTGCGGAGGTGATGCAGGTACCCCAGACTCTTGCTCCTGGAGAGTGATCTGCCGACGGGTTCTCGCCATAGTGAGAAAGGTCGAACCTGGAGGGGACCCCAAAGGGCGGAGGAGTGCTGCGAGGCAGTCAAGGTAGAGATGAAAGCTATCAGTGAGTTGTGGTGATACCTTTGCTGAGCAAGGTCAAGTGTCAGAGTGTGGAAAGTGATGAAGTCGGTGTTGTTGTCGGTGATGAGAGAAGCGTTGCGGATTGTGGAGTTAACAGCTGTGGTAGGGCTGATGTTGCTTTTTGCTAGCGCGACTACTAGCGCGCCTTCCGGATCTGGTTGCAGGACATCACATATAGGAAACGAATTCGAGAATGATATGGGGATTCTTCAGCAAATGATCGAGGCTCAGTCCACTGCACTCATGAATGACTTGATACCACGTTCTTCTGTCTTCTGGGCACCCTTTACTATGTAAACAGAGATAGATATAGTAAGCTTAGCAGCCGTATGAAACAAGCACGCCAGCAGAGCGCGCGCAGACCACCATTCTCTGAAGCAAACTCTTGAAGCCCTCGCATACACCAGTGCGCGTCCCCATGCATGTGTTCTCGAGACAAACCAACCAGATCTAGCGAAATAACAGCCGAGGCAATGGTCCTGATATTGGACACCGCACGGCGGGGGTGCGTGCTAGATCTAGCAGGTCTCTCTCTAGTCACCAGGAATTTCTTCCTCATTGCACGGCGATTTCACCCTTCCAGCATGCAGGTGTCAAGCCCAAAGTACTGAGCATCCTTTGCCATCGCTCCGAACCCCTTTCCCTTCGCTCCATGTAAGCCAATAGCTTTTGCCGCCTGTGCAACAACAGTCTCAGATTCCGCTTGTTGACCTTGTCGTTACGATTCGGGCCTTCATACCGATCTGCCAGTACTCGAATCTTAGCTGTCAAGATGCCGATTTGAACTTCTGAAGATCCTGTATCTGGGCCTGCTCTTGGTGTGGGTTCCAGAGGTGGAACAAGTGGGTTAGATTTGACAACTGTGGGTGCCTTGGGCTTGAGTATCTGATCCGTGTTGTGACGGCCGAAAGTGTCGATGATTCGTTCGATGTTCTTTTTCGTTCGTTGTTTGCTGCTAGCATTGGTGAGACTGACGATACGTTGTACCGCCTCTGTGGCCGATGCATCTCGCTTTTCCCATCTCTCATGGGTTTCCGCTTCTTGTTCAGGGTCGACGATGGTATACGAAGGAGGCGGCAGAGGTTCTGTGAGGTATCGAGAGAAGTCGAGGGACCTTGCTAGCTCTTCGTGCGTACTTCCATGATTTAAGTGACTCTCCTTCGAGGCATCAGCTGGTGACGGAGGAGGTTTATCCAGGTCGGCCTTCACAGCCTCGAGAGAAACGGCACTCGAGTCTTGCTTGAATTCTTGAGGGATTACCGTATCAAACGATTCGAGAAAAGGCGTAGAGATACCACGGATTGGGTCTCCTAATTCTTTCGCCCTTTGTTCTTTGAGAACAGCTTGACGACTCAGATTGGCATCTCTGCGTGCTTGAACTTGGCGTAGTGTATATGCATCTCGATTCTCTTGCTTTCTCTTCTTAAGTTGTGTAATGTTCCGACCGAGGCTGCTGGTCGTGGAAAAGTGTAAATGTGACGATGCGAGAACAGGGGCGAGGAAGCTTGGAGGAGCATGGCACCATAAAGACTCTGCGTCGCAGTCAGTCTCGTCAATGAAGTTGGCTGATGGAATGACTTACCGACTGTAGTCCTCGTATGAAAACGCAATGGCAGACGCGACGCCATTTGAGAGAATCGTGGTTGCGACAGACTGGGCTGCTCAGAATTCATAAGATTCTCCGTATCCTATTGTATACGCTAGACTAGTGGAAACACTAGCATCTCGCACAAACTTCTTTCGCGAAATCGAGGTTAAAGGCCTCTCAGCTTCACATCATCTGTTCTTGATATCTTGTGCTCTCCGATATCTCGACCGTCAATATGGCACCCAACAATCTTCCTTCAGTCTTCAATGCCACTTCTCAAGACATTGAGATGCTGCTTGCAGCTCAATGTCATTTGGGCTCCAAGAATATGCAAACTCATATGGAGCCGTATTTGTGGAAGACTCGCCCAGATGGAATCAACGTGATCAACATTGGCAAGACCTGGTAAGACTTGAGGAAGCTGTCAAGCTACTTGCTTCCGGGAACTAAATCTGCTGCTACTAGGGAGAAAGTCGTCCTTGCAGCTCGCATCATCGCAGCAGTGGACAACCCCGCTGATATCGCCGTTATTTCTGCTCGTCCTTACGGTCAACGTGCTGTCCTCAAATTCGCTGCTCATACCGGCGCTGTTGCTATCGCTGGTCGCTTTACTCCTGGTAACTTCACCAACTACATCACTCGCTCATTCAAAGAGCCCCGCCTCATTATCGTAACGGACCCTCGCACCGATGCTCAAGCCATCAAAGAAGCCTCCTACGTCAACATCCCTGTCGTCGCTCTCTGCGACACCGACTCCCCTACCGAATTCGTCGACGTCGCTATCCCTACAAACAACAAAGGTCGTCATGCTATCGGTCTCATCTGGTGGATGCTTGCACGCGAGGTACTTCGTCTACGTGGTACCCTCGCGGACCGTGAAACTGAATGGGACGTCATGGTCGATCTCTACTTCTACCGCGACCCTGAAGCCGAAGAGAACAAGGACTCCGCCGGTCAAGAGGAGGAGAAGGTTCCAGGTGTCAACGATGTCGGACCTCAAGCTATCGATCAGGGCTTTGCTGGCAATGCCGAGTGGGAGGTTCCAGGGGGTGCTCCTGGTGGTGCGGCTGCTTTCAGCGCTGCAAGCAACACTGCCGGTGCTCAACCTAGCTCTACTTGGGATGCGGAGGGTGCGGACTGGGCTGCGGGTGCTGCTCCTGTGCAGACTGGCAACGATGGATGGACTGCTGAGACTAAGAAGGAGGGTGAGGTGTCGTGGTAGAGCAAAACTCAGTGGGCGATGTGATGGAGACAAAAATTGACGGCACTAATGAGGGAAAGATACCTGGTAGACATCTGCTAGGGGAATGCCCTGTGCTATCATATGGATGGACTTAATAGTAATCCAATCTCCGTTGCGAGCCATTGAATCAGAAGACGAAAATTTGGTACTTCATTACTAACTTGTGCTCGTATTCATGCTTTTCCTTTACCGCTGGGCTTTTCGGCCTTGGTAATCCAGGTTTTTCACTAGGCCCTCACAACATCTTAGCCATACGGTCCGCATTCCTAACGCGAGCTACAATCTAAAGCAACGAGACAAAAGCAAGCAGTATACTAAAAACAGCAGAGAGAAATCAAATCCCAGCTAGACTGCTGATTATTGTCATCTCCAGCGACGTCAGCATAGTTACTAGGCTGTGAACAACGAGGCTAGAGAAAATACAAGTGCTGGAGGTTGAGGCTGTATGGTGATAATGATGGTGATGGGGATGTCAGTGGTTCGTGAAAGTACTTGGGAAGACTTGGTTCAAGTAAGTTAGTCTTGTCTAAAGTAAGCAATGGGAATGCTTTGTCCTTGTTGTGTACTGAATTGCTACAACGCTGCTCTTTGTTCTTTATAGCTATCAAACCGTTACCAGGTCACAACTGCCTTTGCTGTTGATCATGCCATATAGATCTATTTTGGGACGACAAATGGCCTTCTCAGCTAAAAGCATTCAGTGCTAAGGAAAAGGCCCTATCCTTTCTTCGTCCTTCACAGCTATCAAAGCGTTGAAATCACCATTCTTTGAAGCCCCGACCTTTGTTGTTGACATTGCCATAGGCTACTCTTTATCTTTTTCAGTCGAATAATGTCTTTCCCGAAACTAAAAATATCCGATGCTAGGAATGACTACCTTCTCATGCCAATCTCCTCCAGAAAAGTTCCAATTCTATCAAGCAACATTCAGCTATCCTGCAAGCATGCCTAACCCACTAAGCCTCACCTTCGGCATCGAAGTCGAATGTATCATCTCTTTTGATCCCGCCGAATTCGAACCGGCCCTAATCCCCGCCGACGGCATCCTTTGGAAAAAGCAACTTTCACCAATTTTGCACCGCGAGAGTAAACTATGCATCATCTTCCGCAAGCGCCTCGGCGATTTCCTCAGGGAAAACAGCTTCCCAACTTACGACGTAACGTCTCTGGGAGGCGATCAGCAATGGACGGTCTCCAACGATACATCGATCGATATCAAGGACGGTCCTCGCGCAAAAGACGGGTTCCTGGAGTGCGATATTGAGATTAAATCTCCGGCGTTACGCTTTTGTCCGAGGGCACTGCGTCGGGTGCAGAAAGTGCTTTTACTAATAACGCAAGAATTCGACGCGTTTGTCAACACATCTTGTGGCTTGCACGTCCACATTGGGAATCGGAAAAAGGGCTTTTCTCTGCAAACGCTCAAGAATTTCTGCATGCTGACGGCCATGTTCGAACAGCAGCTCAACAGCCTTCATCCCGCTCATCGAATCGGCAATCACCACGTCAAAGGCCCGTCTGCAGTGTTCGGAGGCCAAAATCCGTGGGAGAATATGCAAAGTATCCAACGTTGCGACACAAAAAGTGACCTCGTGCTACTATATGCAAACAATGAGGGCCGTCCAGACAGGTGCTTTGCTTATAATCTCTGTCCGATGGTCTCCGGGCCGCACAAGACGATCGAGTTTCGACAGCACGAGGCTACTCTCGATTGGTCGAAGATAACAAATTGGATTCAGGTGGTGGGTGGTATCGTCGATGCAATGCACCGAATCAGTGTCTTGGGCCTGGCGCAGCTCATCAGTACTAGCGCTTTTGACCCAAGGTTCACCGTGTCTGACCTCCTCCTTAGGCTCAAACTGGAATCTCTGATTGCCTATTACAGTGGAAATCTTCATGCCCATCAACGGCCTGAACCATTTTGGGTTCGCGGTAAGATTGTGAGAAATGCGAAAGCTGTGCCTCGCCAGCGGCACGGGCTTGATAGGTGGGAGCAGATGGAGAGACGGCACAGACTCGAAAAACTTGAAGAGATTGAGATACTTAACAGACGGCACGAGCTCGAGAGGCGCCGGGAGCTTGAAAGACAGGACGAGGATGTCGATTCACGAAGAGCGAGTTCCGGATAAGCAGGATAAGGAGGACGTCGAGACGGCTGGGCCAGTTTCGAAGTTTCTCCATAGTTTCCAGGTTGGTGTCGATTTGTAGTCGAGCAAGTAGTTGCAGAAAGTAGATTTAAAACTCGTCAATTTCACGTCCGGCTCTGTACTCTCCAAAGTTGGAGCTTTGGATGTTCTCTATCATCGCTCCGTAGAAAGTTTGTCCTCAAAAGCGCTGGTCATCAAGATACGCTGTGGTAAAGTGGTGTCGAATTGGATGTTCCAGCCCCTTACATGTTCCAAACATCTATCCTAGGGCGCTTTTGCCCCACAATATTAAACAACGCAGCGTTGTATATTTCATCGCCGGGTAGTACACCATCAAATCCAACAATGGCGGATACCGGCCCACCAAAAGGCGAACTCAAGTTGATGACATCGTTCAAGATAGCAGACGATCCACCGACTCCTCACCCCATCCCCGACCTCGTCCACCCCGAAAAGACCCCTGCGGAACGGGCAGCTGCACGCTTCTCCTTAGCCGGAAAGAAAGCAATCGGTGCGCAATCGAACTGATCCTCCGACGTTTATCTCGGGCACTCACTCGTCCCCAGTGACCGGCGGGGCCCAAGGTCTCGGCCTCGTCTGCGCCCGAGCACTCCTTGAGCATGGCGTCGAGAAGCTAGCCATCTTCGACGTCGACGAGAGCATGGGTGCGAAAGCGCTCGAGCACTTTGAGAGCATCAGCAAAGGCGCGAAGGCGACTGTGCTCTTCCAAAAAGTCGACGTCACGAACGAAGCCTCCGTCGACGAAGCCGTTGCCGATGTCTCGGGATCCTTCGGCGGCGTCGACATCCTCCTGTGCTTCGCCGGTATCACGGAGTCGAAGCTCGCGGTGGAATACGACATTGATTCCTGGCGCCGCGTTTTCGATGTCAATGTCCATGGCTCGTTTCTGGTTGCCAGAGCTGTTGCCAGGTCTTCTTTCCCCGTCCCCGCCCCTCTATTCGTTTGTACTGCTTACGTCTTTTTTGACAGAGATATTATATCCCGCTCCTCCTCCGGCTCCATCATCTTCACCGCTTCAATGTCCGGCTACATCGTCAACCAGCCCCAACCGCACTCCGCCTACGCCGTCTCCAAAGCAGGCGTCCACCACCTGGCACGCTCCATGGCGGGCGAGTGGGTCGGGCATGGTATCAGGGTTAATAGTATCAGTCCGGGGATCATGAACACGAGATTGAGTGGGGGCCCGAGTCAGGCCGGGTTGAGGAAGCTGTGGTTGGAGAAGAGTCCGATGGTACGTGCTATCTGAAGCGATGGCTTTGCAGGGTTTTGTTGTCAATGTAGAAGACGTTCTGGGAGCAGAAGGCTTTCCTTGGTCTCTGACTTCGTCCTCATCATGACTCTGAATGTCGCCTTGAAGTGAAAATGCTGACTCCGCGATCTGCGGTAGGGTATTGGCGATCCGGAGGATTTGACTGGTGCTGTGGTCTTGCTTTGTAGTGAGGCGGGGAGGTTCATCACGGGGACCGATGTTAAGATTGATGGTAGCTTACTCACCCCCGCCTCGGGTTTAGAGCGTGGGACTGACTTGTGGTCTTAGGAGGGTATACAATATTTTGAGTTGAGAAGGGCCTGGTGGGCCGATGGGGATTTGGGATCGGAGATTTGGAGGAATTGTGTAGCAAGACGGGGAGATTCCTTGTGAGGACGGATGTCAAGCATGATAGTCATTTACCCTGCCTCAGGGTCAAAGAATGGGGACTGACTTTTGATATTAGGCCGCTACATCGCTAGAAGATGTCTATATGTACAAGGAAGTCGCAGACTTCAACGATGAAAATGCATGAATCAAAAGACGTCCTCCAGGAAATCCGTCCCAGCGCCACCGATCCCGTCTGCCAAATGTTGCTTCTCGTCATCCCGTGTCTTCCTGTAAATCACAAAATGGCCAATTGCAAACAGAATCTTGACCACGACCTCCGCTATCGAAACTTCCCAAGATCGCGACTGCGGAATCGTCAGCTATGTCTCTCTCTTTGCGGTGAACTGGAATTTACCTGAACACTGCACAGACTCGAAAAATTCACGACCCCGTTGAACTCGGCCTGAAGCGCTGTAGCTTCCGTCGAACAAGACCAGCCCCAGAGGTCGTTGTTCACCCCATGGGTGGCCTTTTCGTACCGGTAGAGTGCTGAGATGACGATCCACGCTCCAATGTGTATCACGTATTTCACCACTGTAAGCTTCCAGCTCCGCCTCGCTTTGGCGAAAGCACAGCAATACGAGAGGAGAGTGACGAATGACAGCAGCAGAGTAAATCCGGCACCAACAAGCAGCATGAACGTTGGCCACAGCTTCGGCTGCTTAGGCCACGCGGTCCGGCCACCGCGGAGTTCGTCCTTCGTGGTTGTATATTTGATGACCATGAAGAGCATGATTGCGAACATGATGGTCGAGAAGAGGAGGGTGATGATTTTGGTGACTATTTTCCCAATGCGCAGATAGCGCTTCAACGTCTGGTATTTGCGCTGTCGAAGACGACTATTTGGTGTCTGGATCTTGAGCGGTTGGGGGACTGCGACATGTAAGGAGTGCACGAGTGGTTTCGTGGGAGGATCGATTGGGTGTGGAGGCCTTGCATTCCAACTGTTGTTTGATTGCTGCGGAGGTAGGCTGCTGTGCATATCACTCATAGAATGCTGAGGTGGGCTGTTATAGCTGTTGCCGTTCGAATGCGCAGTGTACAAGTCCGGCCTCGAAGGCTCCGTAGACGGCACATGGTGCTCGTTACTGTTGTAGCTATTGCCGCTGGAATGTACAGTGTGGAGGTCTGGTCTAGAAGGTTCGCTGGGATGTACAGGGTGATTATTGTAGGCGTGGCCAGAGTAGAGGTCTGATCCCTCGGCTGGGTCTGAATTTGGGAAGGAGTCGAGCTGGTAATACTCTGTGGCTGCCATTTTGGCAGAGTGCTCTTGGAGAGATGTTCGGGGATTTTTTTCTTGAAGTTTGCAATAGTGCTCCACGAACTGGTTTTTATTGAAGTGATTACCTCGCATGAGGTGGCGATCCGGGGTGAGAACGCTATAAGCTGACTTGTATTATCGCTGTTGGGAGAAACGCCACATTCAAAAGAGAGACAGAAATAGCGACTTCACAGTCGTTGTTTTAAGATTTTATATAGAGAGCGAGAAGATCAGACCAGAATGCAGAAGTTCATGATCTGAAGATAAATACAAACGCAATGTACTCTACAGCCATACTGGCGCGACAGTACCTAGCACAGAAGCTGTGAACGGACCCCGTCAGCTTATTAGATTCATGCTTAGCATCGGGTCATCTTGTTGTTGTTATTTCTTATAAGATTGAGGCTCCATGCTGCAAGTTGATCTAGTGCTGACCTCCGGGCCAGAAGCGACACTCAAGCGAACTCTGACAAAGCATGAAAATCTGTAAGCTGATGAACCATTTTGGTAAGAGCAAGCCTAGAGTAGTCGCCACGGAGTAAGAACATGACCAAAGAGTGGCAGAGCTCAGCCTCTTAAAGTCTGGACTCTGGCTGCGTACAGCTTCGAACTGCCTGAAGCCCATGCCCGTAAGAGGTTACAGCCCAGAGAATGGCAGATAATAGTCATCGAATAGAACATGTCATGTTTTGGATGCAAGTCAGTGAAAGTGAAAGGCCTAGGTTACGGCTTCATGTGGAAAGTAATGAAATCAGGTAGGTCGCTCTCGCGACCAAAATTAGATTGCGAGTACTGCATACCGCACTAGTGTGTAGAGTACTCTAGCGCAGTACTGTAACTTTCACTTCGCTCCGCTCGTCTCTTCCTTGACTTGGCGGCTGCTCCTTCGTCGGCCCATCCTTCGTCGATCCGTCAATGAGCATACACTGAGCTCCTCCTTACTTGTTGCATCTCATCACCTTGGCCCATTTTCTTTGATACATTGGAATTGCGCGTAACCTTTCATGCTTTCCCCCTTCCTCCTCCACCTCTCTACACTCTAAATCCGGGTCTGTACTCTAGTTCCCCGTTATAGCACGCAACTACGCTCCCCGATTTCCCACCTAATGCCAGTCCTCTAGCCTGGAACTCTACCAAATGCAATATCCCAAGTCAAGAGACTGCTTGATCGGCTGCATACGCATCTCGAACGGTTTCCTTATCTCGAACAACTCTCGTGATAGCTGAGCGACATACATAGCACGTATGAGCAGCTGTTAGTGAGTCATGCCAAACCGTAGCGGCGCTATCCTGGTCGGACGCCATTTTGGATAATAGGTACATACAGAAAGAATTATCAGCGATTTCGTGATTGCCTAAGACTTCTAGCTCTTTGCTGATCCGGCCATCAGCTGGGTTGCAGCCTCGAAAGTGTACCCAAAGGTCTTAGCCTTCTGACGCAATATAGTGCAAGCCAATTCTCTATGCTAACCTATGTGACACATTTTCCATGCTGCTACCTGGGTGCATTTCAGTAGCGCATTTGAAAGTGCATCGGTTTGAACTAATCAGTGTCACAGTTCTGACTGGTATGGCTACCACACGAGTCCATGAAAGAGACTCCTAAATACACGACGCTCATAATATCTCATTCCTCGCCCCATGCCCTGTGCCATCTTTTGTTTGGCCTGGGACAGCACTTTGCCGTGTCTGCTTAAGATGCTACTTTGACGAAGTCTAGCGACTTGGACATCGCTGACATGTGTTCTGGTTCGGGGTCGGCTTCAGCGTCGGCTTCACGAGGCTTCACATAATCCAGCGACTCGGACATGGCTGACATGGTCCCTGGTTCGGGCTCGGCTTTGGCCTTGGCTTCACGAGGCTTCACATAGTCCAGCGACTCGGACATCATCGTGAGCTCGGGTTTAGCATCTGCTTCACGAGGCTTGGAAGCCAGTCAGCAGCTGTTTGGTAAAACTGCGAACGAACACCCACCTTGATAGCCGCAGGCAGTCCGCTAGAGACCGCAGAGAGGCAAAGCACAACTGTTGCCAGGCGAAGAAGCATCGTGACACTTAGGATGATGATTCGCGAGATGTGGGTCGAAGGCTGTGAGAAGATGCTTCGGATGAGGGAGGAAATATGGTCAGAGAAGAACCTTCAGGCCCGAGGCATGCCCGGCACATATACGATCCTGCCATCTTGTATATGGCTACTCGCTTGCGGAAAGCGGGGAAGCACCAGACGCACCTTGATAAGGTTGTCAAATAATCCCTTCATAGCCTGACGTGGTATTGCATGAGGCAGAGTTGATCCAAGAACGCCCACTAAGAGAAGACCTCATCGAACGGCCGTCTTATCGGTGCCTTTGGCCTCGCTCACCAGAATCAAGGCCTTTATGAAGATCCTTGGTGCACTTGATTCAGAAGGAGCTTTGCAATGGTCGAGGCCCATTGGACAGTTTCACTTGCGCTGTTAGTCAATCTAGATTAGAGGCATGCCTGGTCGTAGAGAATGAGCGAAGGCAAGAGGTGCGGATAAAAGATTCTACAAGGTACGGGTGATAACCGTGATCTGCAGGCATCACATAACCCGGCATCCTGGAAAATCAAGGCTCGAGCCGCTTAGAGCCTGCCTGAAGTTCTTGGATCTATCAACAGACAACGAGGCTAATGCGAGGGATAATCAATCAGGTCAGGTGGTGCTGGTTCTCAACCCCGCTCCTGTCTCTGATTGTCATCCTGAAAGGTAGGAGTGCAAGAACCCTAGCGATCATTCAGGCTCACGGTCCGAAACCATCTCGGGAGACTGAATAATTCCTCTTGTTGAAAGGGTTGAGTTGGTCCCCTCTCTTCCAGAAAGCTACGTCATCCCGCAGATGCAGGGTTACGGCGAGGGTCTCTCGTGAGTCGTGCATAACGCTGAACTATGAATAAGTTAAGGAGATCGCTTGCATGAGTTCTTATCTCTACTAAAACTTCGTCTATTATTCCTGTATACGGAAGTTTGCAGGAACGGTTCTAATACTAGGTAACGGCTTGCCTGCTCATGCTTCCATTCCTCGAACGCTGTCACGTCTCAAAGGTCCCCTACATATTCTCATCATTCAAATACGACTCGATGCAATAATTATACTGCACTACACTTCGCGTCCCGAGTCCATTGTTTCATTACTCAACCATTCTTTCATCAACGCCAGTATGGAGAAATATTCGCCTCTAATCAACGAAGATGAAGAGGAATTTGAGAGGAGCCAGCTGGCTTGGAAACGAACAGGTCGATGCTGCTATCAGATCCGCCTCTCAACCGCCATATTCAGCCTGATACTCGCCATTTCATCGAGCTGTAACTTGTTCTTCTTATTACTCATAAAAAATTCTGCAAGTTTTGGGACATCCAGCATCTCACCGCAAGGCACGCACTGGGGTAAGATTTCATGCCTCATTGCCCATGTTGCAGTGCACTAACAGGCCATTAGCCGGACTAGTCCGCAATGTATCTGTTCCTATTTATTCTAGCACCGAATATGGCCCAGCCGTTGGAACACAGGAAGAGCGAGACGCGCTGTGGGGAGCACTGGATATCAGTCCCGGAACGATCGCTCTGTCGGACGATTTTGCTGCGCAGAATGGCCTGCCACTTTCCCAAAGATTCCCCTGGGAAAATTCCAAAGGCATATATATCATCGGTGCATTCCATCAGATGCACTGTCTTGTATTTCTCCATTCCCACCTAGACTGCTGTGAGGGAGCCTCTAATTACCGAGCACAGATTAAGATCCAAAGATTCACATCAGCAGCCCAACGAGGCTCGCCACAAGAAGAGCACCTCTATGACCACGTAGAGCATTGCCTCGACAGCCTCTTGCAAGACGTCTATTGCCACGCGGATGATACGCCCTGGTTCGAACTACCACCGAAAGGACATCGCGAGGGTTACAACCTCTTCCAGACCAGGCAGTGCAAGAACTGGGACCACCTTGTGGACTGGGCTGCGGGATACAACTCTTGCTATCAGGATGAGAATGTGACGGATGCGAGTGGGATGAAAGTCAAGAGCGAGACTGAGCATTATACATTCTGCCCCGAAAATTCCGAGTATATACCTGAGATGGAAAGGTACTACAAAGAGCATGAAATGCACAGAACTGGATTTCGATTCAGTGGAGAGCGAGGCTCGGAGGAGGGATTCTAGTATTCATCTGCAACTAATCGACTCTAGCGATTGGCTCGAGCGAAATTCCGCCAAACCTTCTTCTTCGTAACTTTCTACCATAACTAGTGTTGCAGCTCTGGCGAGATGAACATGCGAGATTTCCTTTGACTTGGAGGACGGTGCGGTGAACATGCCATCTGTGAGGGGTTTCGCAACTCAATAAGGGAAGGCTTGCTGGGGCTGGCGCTAGGGCGATCAATCAGCTTAGCTAAGGTACCTTATATATACACGTTGTTGGCGACATAGGTACGTTACCTTACAATATTAGGGTCCGCAGCACGTACCTAGGGTCCACGCTCCCCTTTTCCGCTCGAGGAGCTTGAAAGAACAATTTTCACTGCACCATCCTTCTTCTAGCTCACATTGCAATGTGATTTGAACGCCATCGAGAAGAGAAAAAATTAATTGTTGTACGGCGGCAAGCATGATCAGGGAGGAAGTGCATCGATCGATCGATCAACAAATAACGAGTTCCCTACGTTACTTACCGGACAGATGAAATCAAGCACGCTGTAAGTTATTCATCTTTCGTAATAATAATATGATTATACAAACAGTGATCCTCTCCCTATCGCTCCACTCCTGCCAAGCTAGCATACCTTAAGTACCCCTACCCTACTCCCTCTTCAAATACCAGATCAGATCAGATCAGATCTTCTCATCTCGCGCGCCCGGTACTATACTACACTTACATACATGCTTGCCACACGCAAAAAAAACCCAATCAATCAATCCCTTGCGCATACTACTTCCTCTCCCCCAGCACCTAGACTGGCGCACTCGATCCCTCAAGGGGGGCGAGGGCGAGTGGCCGGCCGTTCTACGCCCTCCCACCCCCCGGCATCGGCCCTCCCGCCTGCAGACCCGAGGGCGTTTGCGAACCCGGGCGCGGTGAGGGGTTTGCTCGGTGGCCCGGGTTCGGCATCCCGTCCCTGGGCGGTCCTTGCTGGTTCGCTCCGAGGTTCGGTTGCCGCTGCTGCTGGTACTGGTGCATGTTCGGAGCGGGTCCGGACGGCGGCCCCGGTTGGCTTTGCCGCGGGTGTTGTTGTTGTTGTTGTTGTTGTTGTTGTTGTTGTTGCGGTGGCCGGTTCGGGGCTTGTTGCTGCGTGTTTGGTGTTTGGCCCGGCCGTGCGGTTTGCTGCAGCAGTGACTGGGGCATGTTGTTCGGTGCGGGACTGTTGTCGGACATGTTTTGCACGTTGGGTGGTCCGTCGTATTGACCGGGTTGCGGGTTCGGTCCGTTTTGCATGGCTGGCGGGGGGCTCTGGGCCGTGGGCATCTGAGGCGGTTGCGGGCTTTGCTGGCGCTGTTGCTGGGGTGGCAGGTTTTGCTCGGCGATTGGTAGATGCTGAGGGTATGCTCCGGGAGGCATCGACTGTGGTGGTTGGATGTTCTGAATGCCCTGTGGGGGTGACATTGGCTGACCCATTGAGAGGTTTTGCAGCTGCGGCATCTGCGGTTGTGGAGGCATCTGTTGGGACATGTGCGGCGGCATCTGCTCCTGTGGCACTGATGGACTCTGATGTCTATTCTCATCATTCAGCTCCTGATATCCCGACCGCGCCTGCCTCGATTGTGAGTCCCATTCTTCTGCGTCTCTATGCACTGACGTGTTGCCGTACTTGGAAGGATTCGCGGCGTCCGCAAGAATCTGGCCGTCTTGGATGTCAAGTACCGTGTCAGCCCACATCTCGTATTCCGCTCGCCATTGGGAGAAGACGGCTTGATGGCCTGCATCGGAATAGCCTTCGAATTCCCAGGAGTGCTCGTATCGCAGACCCCATATCCTGCGCGAGCTGGATTCCAGCTCGTAGGCTGTGGATGTCATTTCTTGGGTGTTGTGTTCTAAGATGTTGTCAGTTGGTGCTTTTCCAAGCCTCTTCTTGTTGAGCGAGGTAGTCTTACGAGATCTAGCCGCGAAGAACGATTTCTTGGTGATTTCAAAGTCCAGCATCATGCGATGATAAAGTCTGGGAGCCGATTGGGGTGAGTTCCTACGTCTGGCACCTGGCTGAGGCGGGCCTTGTCCTACTGACGCGGTGGACGGGCTTCCGTTCTGAAGAGATGAATACTGGCTCTGAGGACCCTGCTGGGACATGTTTTCTTGCGACATTGATAGATTTGACATCGATTGCAAGCCTGGAAGTTGGGTTTGTACACCAGAGTATCCGTTCAGTCCCTGATTTGCTTGACTCATGTTCGAGGCGATATATGGAGTGTTCATTGGCATTTGTGAGCTTTGCACTGGCTGTGCGTAGCCCGGCCGTGGAGACGAGGATGGAGAGTTCGATTGACTAGGTCGATTCGGTAAAGGCGGACGCATGAGACCATCTTGAGATTGATTCTGTGGATTGTGACTTAGGATTTGATTCTGTTGGAGTTGATTGGGGTCTTGAACATTCGGTTGCTGGCCGTTCATTGGACCGTTCTGCAGTCTGCCATTGCTTCCTTGCTGATGCGACATGTGCTCCGGGGGTATGTTGTCTGCAATGTATGTCATGACTGAACTTTTGGGGTCCAGCATGAATTTGCGAAAGCCGCGGTTGTTCTGGTCTGCCATGATGGAGGTGGTAAAAGTTGTTATGGTTGCTGTGTGAGAAGAGATGTACTGAAGATTGACAGATGACAGATTCTGGCGTCACAAAGTATTTGAGAGGAGAAAAGGAAAAAGGAAAGAGGTTGAAATGGCATCTACACAATAGGAGCTACTTTTAGCAGAGTGTAAGGTTTTTCCTACTGCTGACTGTGCCTGGTCGCTAAGCAAATCAATTAGGGCTTACCGAAATTAAGCGAAGTTCTCACGTAACTCATTTCCTTCATTTGGAGCGCGCCACTCATCTTGCACTTGCGACTTATGTCACCCGAGGCTGAATAATAGGTTCTGTTGGTTTTACTAATCGTGGTAACTCACAAGCCTTGCGCCAGCTAGGACCGGAAACAGTCTGTGAGTAATCGCTCTAGACACAGCGCCTCAGCCTCCTCGGCGTCCTTGAATCCTCTCCAATCAGCATTCAGCTACTGACAGCGCACGTTAGGAGGTAGCTCGCAAATCTCGAGAACGTATATGGAACTGCTCATTCTCAAGACAACGGAGTACTTAATACAGCTAACAAACCAACAACAACACAATCTATCAAACCCCAACCTCAATCACTCCCTCCCCCCTCCCCCCTCCCCTAACCTCCCCCCCTCTCTTTTCGCCCCGAAGCACCACCCCATCAATTCTTCTTCCCCCCAAACCCCCCGAAACTAACACTCTCCCCATACCCCCCCTGCGCGCTATGTGGCCTCGACCCCCCCTGCTGCTGCTTCTTCTCCTGCTCATGCTTCTTCAGCTTGTCTTCCGCAAAACTCCCCAGGATCGCTCCCCCGATCGCGCCCAGGAGCCCGTGGCCCACCTGGTGCCCGCCGAAGCCGCCGGCGAGTCCGCCCGTGACGGCGCCGCCGAGGCCGCGCTCGCCGTCTTGACCTTCGGGCTGCGGGTATTGGGGGTAGGGTCTGTGGGGGGGAGAGGATTGGTTTTTAGTGAGGAGATTGGAGTGGTGATGGTGTGGGGGGGTTGCTTACTCTTGTTGTTGTCGTTGCTGGCTGTATTGTTGTTGTTCTTGTTGTTGCTGGCTTTCTTGGCCGTAGGGTTGCGGCTGGTGCGGCGGTTGGCTGTAGCGTGCTACTTGCTGGTGTTCTTGCTGGTGGCTGTAGACTTGCCGACCGTAACCTTGCTGGCCGTAATCCTGCTGCTCGGGCTGGCCTTGGTAGCCGCCGTATTGGGATTGCTGGTTGTAGGGGTTGGACATTGTGCTCGGGATGGTTGTGGAGAATTTGAAAATGAGGGTCGCTTTTTTTTCGGAGGGCTTGGGACTTGTAGGTGGTTTGCAAATGGGTCAATGGAACGCGATCAACGACTCCCTCTTTATACTTCTGCACCTTGAGCTTACGCACGCATGTCAGCCGTCTAGAGCCATCGATCGGATACTTCGCCTCTTCCGGCTGAATGGGGGGCCAGTTGGTCGCTAGGTATAATTATAAGTTGTCTTGTTTGATCACGTCAGCTTGGTGCTTACGAAACAGTTCGGTGGACTGATCTAGACATTGCTGCTTTTTGCCGAGGTGATTGATAGAGATATGTACGTGCGGGTAATGAGGCAGTCACGTGCTTTGAAGCTAAGCGTAGAATACAATTTTTTGGGACCAGCATGTCACTCGACGATGTGGGATTTTGGGGATTTCCAAAAAAGGCTATTTAGGCTACAGACAGTGTTCTCCTTTTGCTATGCCTAGCCTCGTGCCTGCTGCTTTCATACTTACTTCCTTTCAAGGCTCTCCTGGTCGCATGCATACCTTATTTCTAGCCTGTTGCTAGAAGAACCCGACCATCCCCGTCCACTGGTCTCCTTGAAACCCATACTCTTCTTTCTCTTGATTCCTTTTCAGAAGAGGAGCTTTCTTCTCTTTTCGTTCTTTCAACAGCTGCATAAGTTCCCCCAGATACTCTTCTCTCGCCTCGAGATCCGGAACTGCGTTAAAACAATTACCTCGGTATTCGAACCCTTGGAGAGTGAACAATATCCGCGCACTAAGGTTGTTAATGTGCGGCAAAGTTGCTTGAGCTCCTCTTTCTCATCGGCACGACTCGGCTGCCACTATATATTCCGGTTACCAGCTCCGCTAACCGAGATCCCGATAGACAACAGTACTAGTACGTGACGCCCAAGCAGGTTTGCCATCAATTTGAACAGGTGTATGCCGATCTCGTGGGTCCAGGCACTCAACTCAATGGCTTTCAAGCTGGCAGCATTGCGAGGCCCGATCCTGTTCAAAAAAAACATGCGAACGTTGAATCTCTGAGCACGAGAGGACCATCTGATCACCGCGAATCCTTGTCATTGTGTTTGAATATGTTTTTGCACTGTTCAGGGATGCTACAGCTCCGGTCGGTTGTGCGATCGATGCAACCAGACACCCAGAACCGGAAAATCTTGTTGCCATACATTATCGCTGTTGCTTCTTCATGGACGGTCCTGCAGGTGGACTAGATAGCGGGGGGAGAACAGGGATCTCCCTGCGATGCCTACTATACCAGGTAGGGTGACACTCTCTGGTAGACGCCAGGCTTCAACAACCTTTAGAGCCATATCTGGAACAGGGTACGATGAGTCGCTGGCTTGAGGCGAAGAAGCCGTGTGGCCCAACAGGAGGCACCCGTACATCTCAAGACGGATTTCTGGATGGGATCAATCAGTCTCATCGCTTTGTGGGCTCACATGGATCGACTGACCTGGCGCCAGGTCCAAACTGCCCCAACGCGGTCTTTTTCCAGGCAAGCAGTTCCCGGAGAGATTCGATCCCAGTCAAGAGTTCGATGAGATGCCCTCTACCGAGCGGGGAGATGGATATTCTTACCTTCAGAGACTTTGCGAGAGGTCTTGGCCCCCACTGAAGACGTTGGAATTTGGTGCAGCCATGAAGTTTAGTCTCCGATTCGCATCTCGAGATGGGGTAAGGTCGGAAGAGCCTCCAGATGCGATGGACTATTCGCTCTCGCTGCGCTGGAAACGAAGCCGGGAAGGGTTCTCCATTCGGCCGAACTGACTGATTGATTTGCTGGGGTCTAGAAAAGCCAAGAGGCACGTCGACTCGAAATTGAGCTCATGTAAGATCTTGGAAGAACTTCGCCGTAGTACTTTATCCGGTGTCATCAAAAGGGTTCCCGGAGTGTCTGGATTCAAAAGGGGAGGCGAAAAGATGTTGGTGAAGTGAGAAGCAATTGAAGGAGAGAAAAGTCGGTTTATAATCGCGCCGACGGAAGAGAACAAGATTTCTGAGAACAGTGAGCTAGACGGTTGCAATGTTTTCCGTGGCGGGAGAGTGGGACGCCCGAGTGTGCGAAGATACAGAAGGCATATATCGTGTGCTCAGGGTCAACACTGGGAAGGTCGTAGTCTAGCTAGGAAATGCTGCGGGACAGAAATCATGCAATTTGATGGATTCTTGTTTCCTCTACGGAGTGTGCTAATCTATTTCGCTTGCCAACCGCTTAGGCTCGGGTCGATGGTATCCCTGCTTCCATGCGTACAAAAGTCTCTCAGAAATATGCCATCACCCGTCCAGCTTGGCTTGCGCCATTGCTATCCGTTGTACTTTCGATCAGTTCTAGCAGTGTTCTCCGGCTTGGTATTCTAACGCCTGGTCTTGACCAACATCTGCAGATCCTTCATTTTCTGATATACCGGATCGTCCTCATCAAATCCCGCAAAGCTCAGTTGCTTCAACCAGGTAATTTCTTGAACCATATCTGCGGTTGCTTTGTGCATTGTCTCCTGCTCCTCTCGACGACAAGCAAGAGGGGGCCGCGATTGCCCATCCGGACCTTCGTCATCGAAGATATCAATTTTGTTCCAGTCAATATACCGCGCGAAGGAAAAGGTTTCGTCGCCGCTGTCGTCAGAGGGTACATGGTCACAGTTGATTCCAGAGCCAGTGTCGTTTTCCATCTTCTCTTCCGCATGAGAGTTGGACGTCGCCGGCAGCTCAGCCGTCTGTCCCTCTCCATCAACATGGGAGCCAGGCAGCTTTTGCTCATACTCAGTATTTCCCTCGGTCTGGAATTCGCGAGATACCTCATTTGCTAAGAAATTGACTGCACCAGGAATAGTGTCAGCCTCATCTTCACTATTAGCGTGCGTGATAGAGATCTCGATTGACTTACCGGTGGACGTCTGAGCTCGAGGGACATTGATCTGACTGGCATCGTGTTCCTGATCCCTGACACCAGTACAGCCTTCATCGAGCAGCTCCCAGTGATCATGTTGGAGTTTATCCCAGTTAGAAAGACCACGGCAGATTGCGACTTGACCAAGGCCTGGAACATGATATTTGAGTAGTTGTGTGACCACTTTAATTGCCCGCCCGGCCTTTTGTGCATATGACGTGTAGTATTGCTTTTCTGTGAAGAACATGAGCATCTTCAAGCTCGCTGCATTTCGCTGCCCGATCTGTCGTAGAAAGACAGCGAGAATTGAAAAAATCGGAGTTTCGAACTGTCTCCCGATCAAAGGTACTGCTGGATTTGGATGAAATTCCCTGCATAAAGCTTCAAGGTTGTCTTTTGGAAAACCATCATCCATTAAGTCGTAGTCTCTCCTGGGCTGGAATTGAAAAATGTTTTCGCTATACAACATCGGTGTTGCCTCTCGATAAATAGCCTTGCATGTGCGGAGGATTTGCGGAGTAAGACCTATGCTATCACAGTCTCCGCTACGGCTACCGGGGTTGCGGATGGCGCCGGTGTTGAGGATGGCGGTCATCTTCCATTGATCTTTGTGCCACTCGCATTCGAGCACCACCCTGATGCTTTTGCGGGGTCTGAGTCGAGAGGGGTATGCCACTAGGAGGTAGCCGTAGATTTCTAGCCGGATCTCTGTATGGATGAAGAGAGCCATTAGCCTTCATTGTACACTCGATGTGAGTATGAGTTGAAGACTAACCAACCGGAAGCTGCATGAACGGAAATTCAGTCAGCTCAGTGTCACTTGAGATGGCTAAAGCCGCCGTGTCTGATTCCAAAGAGACGCCTTGGACCAGGTCGCGAGAGGTCACGCTGGGAGGCATCTCGAATTGCCCTTTCGATACGGCAATGACTGGGCTTTAGAGATATGTTGTCCTTGTGTTATGGTAACGTAGGCTGATTTTCCGTGGGAAAAGGGAGAGAGATTTGGAACCGAGTTTGCTGAACGAGTGATGGAGTGATGGATGAAGCAGTGACACGAGACAAATGTGCTGACAGCAGGGCCAAAGTCTTAACAAGGCTCTGGATTGTAGAGTAGATGTGGATGGAGGAGCTTGCGGTGAAGAATAAATCAATGAAGCGATTCATGAAGTTAGAAGCCAAAGCAGGAAGCCGTTGCCAAGCCCAAGTTGACGAAAATCTAGGTGAGGCCCTAACGGAACCAAGGTAAAAAGGAGAATGGTGTTAGAAAATCTGGCAAACAGCACTAGTATTTTGAACCCTCTGATATTTGCTCCACCCTCCCAGCTCCCCCGGCGAGGAGCGACAATCTTCCGCGAAGCGGGGACAATCTTCTGCGAAGCAGCAATCTCACCGCCATATAACCACCTCTTCCGTCTGCGAGGAGCGCCAGCGACGAGTGACGGAATGACAATCTTCCGCGAAGCGGTAACAATCTTCTGCGAAGCAGTAATTAATAACCATAATAGTTTTGCCTTGTTTTCCTTCTTATATATTTGTACTAGCGTCACTCCCTTCCCTTCACTCCTTTTAAAGCTTAGACAAACGCGGTTAAGCGTCGTCTATAGCTTACTTTGGAAAGTAATCAGCTTTGGAAAGTAAAGTGAGGTTTGCAAAATCATTATCAATCTCACAATTCACAACCATCTAGGAAAAGCCTTCACATAATCCAGTTTCACAGCACACACAATTCTTCTCGTATACAACTCAGTTGGCTAGGTACGTCTACTTCATCGCCATGGATTTCTGTCGCTCATTGACCTCTTCTTAAAATTCATCTACTAACGAGCTTTCGCAGTCCCTTAAGCGTTTTACCATCATGGCTTCTGAAAATGACGACTCATTTGACGAGGCTTTTATAAGTGCCTTCTCTTTCAGGCAAGAGCCTGATAATTACGATGGTGTACTCGGGATACAAGAATCAATCGAGAACATTAATCGATCAATTCCTGATTTTCAAAAGGAGCTCGCTCATGGATCCAGCTCAGATGTTACTCTTGTTACTCAATCAAGCTCAACTACTGATGACAATCAACAGATATAGTACTCTCATATCGATATGAAGAACATTAATGTTGATATTCAAACTCAGATCATGAACATAGACCAAGGCGGTAGCTTATCGAAGCCTGTCGAATTCGCAAACTCATTCAACTTAGATGCTGCTGTTGTTGCTCAATCAAGCCCAACTACTGGTCACAATCAACAGGTCTAGTACTCCCATATCGATATGAAGGACATCAATGTTGACATATCATTAGCAGGGTTTGACCGGTTCAACTATGCCTTCGCCCGATCTCAGCAAAATGGGCCCTACGAAGCAAGGTCCCCAAGTCATCAGATCGACCAAGGGAGTCAAATCCACGGTGAGCAAATCGATAAAATCATATTTAACGCTTATCTTGCTGACTTTGTCAAGGGGAGATTCATCATGACACGAAAAATGCGACCAAACACCTTCGTAAAGGGAGATCGATCGGATATTACGTCCTTTTTATCCTGCTATGACTCAGAGCCTAGAGTGACAGCGTACTTGGGTTACGACGACATGACAGAGTTCCGAAAGTGTCTTTTCAGCTTCCACGTAATTGACTTTTTCAATGTCTACTCCAAGCATTGTCCGGGGAGATCCGGAAAGGTAGCCCTGAAGCTGATTCGCGATCTTCCAAACCCGGAAGCGCTATTTCTTCACACACTCTCAGAGGCCGTCGAGATCTACACGATATCATCCAAAGCAACTTCGACGGAGCAGCAGAAGCTTGATGATGAGACAAACACGAACTATCTAATGGCCACGATTCTTTATCGACTTTTCACCACCTTACAGACACCTCCTTCATACACTAACGCAGAGCTTTCACAACGTCAAGCAGCTGCTGCGGAGGGTTTCAAAGCTGTGAACGACCAGCGCTTGCCCACAGGGTTTGACGTTGTCAACATCATCTTCTCAACGCTCGGCCCTCAGAGCGCTCTGGGGAAAGATGCTTTGAAGACTTACAATCGCACCTACAATCTTCTTCGTTCCATATCACACGCCCTTTCGCCCTCAAGATGGAAGAACAAGTATATGAAAGAAAACGTCGACCCTTTTCACCCTCTCAGCATTCATGTCACCGCAATCCCTCGATGGATGATGCAGGCAAAGACGACGAACAACCTCGGTAGCTCAATGCGAGCTCCTCCCCTGCCTTCTAAGAAAATCAAATTGCTTTGGGATCGAGCCCGAAAGATCGCCCATACGGAGGCGCTAGGCGCTCACATCGAAAAGTTTATCGACTTTCATGAACTTCTGTTACCCAAAACGGAGGAGGCCTGCGTGAAGGATTCGAGAGTATTCCCCACTGGTGAAATGTGGAGGGACACAGTGCGCAGACAACTGCGTCTCGGCGAGTTAAAAGCTAGACCTTGTGACTATGCAGCTAAAAGCCTCAGACTCCTCCTCGAGAGAGATGCAGACTTTGCGGGTTTACGGCCGTGGAGAACCGGCACCTTGGGATGAAGTCAAGTCCCTTCTACGTCAGACCAACTCCTCTGTAACCTTTTATCTACACTTTAAAGGCCCTGGCAGAAGACGAGGATTTCGGATTTGAGCATCAAGGACCGCCATTGGCGTTACAAAACGATTTGTGCCTCGATGCGGACAACGACGTTGAACTACGCCCGCAGACGGTGCCTGGGCGACGGTCGGTATCAGTGGGGACCGTCTCTCAAAATAAAGACCTACTACTAACGTAGTAGAGGGGAGGGAGGGGGGGGGGGGGGAGGGCGCTTGTATAACTTGCTGACTGGAATCTGAGGGGACGAAAAGTTTTATGATGGCGATGTGATATGATGTGATGAAGTGTGATTGAGAGTGATTAATATCGTAAAAAGGTGACACACTAATACAGAGGAGACGATGAGGGGTTTACGATTTAAATATAAATATAAATAAAGATGAAGGTGTAGATGTAGATGTAGATGTAGATGTAGATATAAATGTAAATATAAATATAAAAGAATGATTGAAAGATAAGATGGCCTTTAAAAGATCGTTGATAAAAGTAAGTCTAGAGAGAAAGAGAAAGAAGAGAAAGACATAAATATTAAAGAGACGAGACTGAGATAAGCGAATGAACTGAAGGCGAGCTGATTTGTAAGAGCGGATGAGAGGGTTAGCCTAGGGACCGGCTTTGAAAGAAAGAAAGAAAGAAAGAAAGAAAGAAAGAAAGAGAGATGTTTGCTTAGGGATGTGGCGACTATAGTAGATGATTCACTTGGGAAGGGATTTCACTTTAGGGATGTATATTATGTAGTTCTATATACAGGGTGTGTGGATCGCTCAACAACGCTATGGTGATGCTATAGCCCCTCATATGTTGGGACTGTATCTACTCAATCCCCGTAATTTCTTCCCATAGATGAAGAATAGTATGGGTACCGGCAGGAACGCCACTGTCAAGAACCCAAGGAGACTGGTCGCCCAGTTTACCCCCAATGTGTGGTACAGGGCAGTAGCGAACAGCGGGAATCCTGCGCCGGCCATGGATCTCACAAGAGTATTTGCGGCAATGGCGCTGTTCGCTTGCATCAGGTAGACGTCGATGATGTAGCTTAACCCCTGCAAGAAGATCAGGAGTACTCCCGCTCCGATTGGTATACCGGCGATGACCTGCGGTACCCAGGAAACATGCGGGTTTGATGTCCATGCGAACCAGAAGAGGCCGATTGGTAATAAAAAGGCTCCTACTATCATCGGAAGTAGCCTCTCCTCGGGTATTGGCTTCCCCCCATTGGCTTCCATCTTCCGCCTGAATCGCGTGTTGGATGTGTACACGATGATGCCGACACCAATGATGACACCGATGGTGATGCCGAGAAAGGGGAGGGCGCCGACACCAGCATTCCAGCCTCGGCTTTCCTGGAATGCGATTGGATATGCTTCAAAGAAGAGGTAGAGAATGCCGTAGATGAAGGCCATGTATAATGTTATGAGAACGAGAATGGGCTCGAGCGCCATCATGATGAAAGGACGAAAAAGATATTTGTTGATGATTTCCTTCATGTTGACTTGGTTTTCGTCCGCCGGTGCATGTATTGCCCAATTCTTCGACTCAAAGCGTATCTTTGCGGCTTTGCGCTGTAGCAGCACCGGTGTGTAAGACTCTGCGCATATGAACCAGGCGAGTGTTCCGAAGAAAGCCGCCATGATCAGGGTAATCCAGGCCGTCCACCTCCAACCGAGGTAGCTCTTGGTGACGAAGCCGCCAACAATAGGCCCTGCCACTGGTCCAATGAATGTGGCGCCCGAGAAGAGGCCAAGGGCAAAACCTCTTTCGACAGGACCCCAAAAGTCGGCCAATGTTCCTCCGATTATTGCCAATGGGGCCGACCCGAACAAGCCGCCGAGAAATCGAGCAAGCATGATTGTTTCGATGTTTTGGGCTACGGCGACGGGGATTTGGAAGATGGCGAAGACGAAGAATCCGAAGAAGAGGGGAATCTTTCGACCATAAAGCTCCGAAAGTGGTCCCCAAAGGACCCGGCTCCCCGGCGAGGAGCGTCAGCGACGAGTGGGGGAGCGACAATCTTCCGCGAAGCGGGAACAATCTTCTGCGAAGCAGTAATTAATAATCACTCTCTCATAAGGGAGTTAGTTACAATCTTTCGCGAAGCGATAACAATCTTTCGCGAAGTAATAATTAATAACCACTCTTTTAACATTCTCTGCGAGAAGCGTTAGCGACGAATAAAGAAACGATAATCTTTCGCGAAGCGATAATAATCTTTTACGAAGTGATAATTAATAATTATTACTACTTATTGTAAGGACCGTACTGTGGTGATAACCGTAGTGTAGTATGTAACGAAGATAACAAGCTAAGGGGCAACTATGGACCGGGAGGGAGGCCATATATGTATGGCGGAGTGAACCTGCCAAGACACGCTAAGCCTGATAGGGCTAGCGTAGGTGTCAAAGGTACGAGGTGTCAAGGGATGCAGGGTACGCTCGTAACACTTATTATCATCTTATATCTCTTTATCTTTATGAATATCTCGAATTGTGTTGGAAAGTGCGGTAGGTCGAGAGCCTAACCTCCCCATACAAGCCTGGTTGGTAGAGACCGACCGATTGGGACTAGCGCGCTCGCTTAGACTAGCGCGCACCATAAGTGGTCACTCGGCCACTCTGTGTACTTATCTCCTAAGTAATTCGATAGTAATTCATGACGATTACCCTGCCTATTCAATAGGTTATGAGCCCGGGTTAGCGTAAGCTGCCGATAGCCGTTATCTACTCGTTCGTTCACGAAGTCAACGAGCTAAACGGCAGTGAAGGGGAGACTTCACCGAGTTGTTACTCAAAGCAGTTGAAAGTTCCACTGCGGTAGAAAGATTCTATTTATTACCCTGTCAGAGGACAGAAGACTAACAAGAGATCAGTACTCACTATTACATTCAAGATCGAACAAGCGGCTTCAGCTTCAACATCATGACTGACACCGAATTCAAATCCAGCGCAAAGCGAGCTGTCGACACTCTCACTCGCCAGAATCACGAGCTCTGATTCAAGCTTCTAAAGCAATGATTTATTGGCGAAGGATTGTGGGAGGTGATCGATTCAGACAACGTCCCTGACGTAACCTTCATGATAGAATCCGCAGCGTCCTCCGCAGCGTCCTTATATGACAAAATCCTCACTGATACTCTCGAATATCAGAATAAGGCCAAGCTGAATACAAGAGCTCAATATTAGCTTCTCTTATGTATCAGCACGGACGATATGAAATACGTGACGGAGGAAATAAGAGCCAGAGGCATTTGAATGAAGCTGCTTATCAAGTACAAGAAGAAGCTCAAGACAGTCGAACATCAAACCCTTACCGACCTCTTGAACTATCAAAAGGATCCCGCGTTGGATATTCAAGCCACTTACACCGAGATCACCAAAATGAGTCGAAAGGTCGCGGAGTTTCAACCTAATCTCTCTGTCTTCACTTCAGTCAATCAGCGCTTTCAGATCCTACTTAAGTGTCTGTTAAAGGAAGATTACGGCGCCATTCGTGACGCCTTCGACGCTCAAGCGAACCCAGACATCGAGACGTTCATGATGAAGTTGAAGAAGAAAGAGGCGCAGCTCATCGCGAACAAGAAGGAGGTGGTTATGCTAGTCAAGGGTTATGATCGTAAGGGCGATCATAAGCATGATCACGGCCGCGAGCGCTTCGCTTATTGCATTCCTCAACGTCGCTCAAGCTTCAGTCAGAGTGAGTATCGCTTTTCAAAGTTCAAGACAATTAAGAAGAGCTGTTTCCTCTGCGGCGAGAATCACTTTATTAGAGATTATAAGTACGTCAGGAAGCTTCGAAAGTTGATAAAGATTATAAACACGTACAAGAACAAAAAGAAGGGCAAGCAAAAGACATACAATACAAAGAACTCCGAGGTCAAAGACAAGCTTCCTTTCGCTAGCAGCAACGAGGAGTCTCTTATTATCGACTCCGACAATGAGACGAACTTGAAGGAGATCGCTGCCCTGTTCAAGAAACTGATTAGTACCGTTCCCAAATCCGATTGAATCGCCGACATCGACGCCACGTCTTATATGACTGACCAACTTCAACTCTTTAGTGAACCTCTCAAATCAATTAAAAGACGCACGATCAGAGTCGAAGGGGAGAGATTATATTCAAATCAGTGTAAGACGGTGATCATGAGGGTCAATAGCGGCGAGTGTCGTCTAACGAACGTGCTTTACGTGCCTGAGCTGAGAGTCAATCTGTTGTCTGATCGTCGCTTTATCAAATGCGGACTGAGAGAGAGCTTCAATAACGATGGGCTGTTCATGCACATCAAGGAGGGCATCGAGATGCTTAGAGCTCCTGCCCGCAGCGGCATCTACATAGTAGACAAGGTTACGTTCAAATTAGATGAGTTTGCGTACCCAGCTTTCATTGAGAGTGAGCTTGTTTCAACTGTTTCAATCGCAATCGCGTCGTTAGTAGCCTCGGATTCGGAGGAGTTGCTTTCGAACAATAAGTCTCAAATGAATATTAGCTCGGACGTCGAGTCTCAAGCACCCAAATCTCAAGTCGAGTCTAGCACTGATACAGCATCAAAGAAGCGTGATCTTTACACGCTCTGATATCGTCGTCTCGGGCACTTAGGCTCTGCGAAGCTTAGGAATTTGTATAAGATCATCACTCTCAAGAAGCTTATTTTCATTGTAGAAGCAGAGACCCTCTGTGAGGTATGCGTTATCACCAAGATAACTAATAAGCGAAATCGAACGTTAGTCGAAAGAAGATCTCGAATACTAGCACTCGTATTCGTTGATATTTGCGGACCTCTTTCCACTTCAAGGCTCGGTTTCGAATACTTCTTAAAGATCGTAGACAACTAATCTCGAAGGACTTGACATCTATCTCTGATCAAGCGTTCGAACGCATCGAAGGCTCTTCGACAATGAAAGCTGAAAGTGAAGCTACAGAGCTCCGTCAGCTTGTAAGTCGTACGCAGCGACAACGCCAAGGAGTTGAAATCCACGCTGGATGAATGATATGCTTCAATAGGCATTGAATCCGAATATATTATAGTCTACAACTCTCTTTAAAACGGCGTAGCTGAACGAGCTATCAGAACCACGGAGAATCAAATCAGGGCCATGCTTCAAGACGCTGACTTATCTCTAGAGTTCTGGCCTAAAGCAGACGAGGCGGATGTCTACGTCCGAAACCGGGTCGCTATAGACCCCGTTGTTAACGGCGAGACAACGTGCCCCATGAAGGCTTGAACCAGCGTTAAGTCATCGATTGATCACCTCCGTGTATGGGGCTGCAAATGTTACTCGTCGGTTGATATTAGATCGCTGCCAAATGAAGTCAGAATCGATAAGCTCGTCAATACAGAAAGATCTGATGTTTTTATGAGTTACGACGAGAACATTACTATTCAATATCAGATATGAGCCCCCGATCGTCAAGCCGTCATCAAGTATCACAAGGTGATCTTTTCGAAGAATAAAAGATGGGGGAGTGAGCCCTTGAATCTGAAGATAGTCACCGTTAACGTCTTATCTAAAAGACGCCCTGTTGATCGACCGCGCAAGGTCGCCGATGCTCCGATATAAGCCGTCGTTCCTTCTGACCCAGTCGTCGCTGTTTCGAAACCTGTGATCATTGAGATCGAGATAGCCCCTATCGACGCAAGTAGCTATCGAGCACCCATCATGAAAGAACAGAACGATGGAATCAACCCCGAAGACGACTATGTCGATGAGGTCAATGATACTCCCGAGGTTAACGAGATGATCGCTGAGTCAACGATCCAGACACGGGCGAAACTGGCTGCTCTTATCGCACCCCCTAGACAGATACAGTAGTTTCTACACGTTGTCATTTCGAAGCGAAAGCGTCATGACTTCACCGACGAAGAAGAGCGTGACGAGCACCGTGACAAAATCGCCCGCGTCATGACCGCTTTGCTAGCTCAGAACTCAGACGACATAGAAGGTGAGGAGTGGGCCTTGACTGTCGTCTCGGATCAGTCAAGTAGGCACTTCATTGACAAGCTCGTTATTCCAGTTCTCGAAAGCTACGAGAAGGCAATCAATGACCCTATTTGAGGGAAGCTTTGACTAGAAGTCATTAAAGCCGAGCTGATCGCGCTTATATCCAATGGAACTTGAGACGTAGTCGTCCCTTCTAAAGACGCGAACCTGATAACAAGCAAGTGAGTCTTCAAGACTAAGATGCATGTCGACGGCACTCTAGACAAGTTCAAAGTCAGACTAGTCGTCAGAGACTTCTCGCAGATGTACGGAGTTGACTACACGAATACCTTCGCGCCCACAGTGAAGTTTGACACTCTTCGCCTGTTTCTCGTCATCGTGGCTTTGAAGGACTTGAAATGTTATCAAGTGAACGTTAATAACGTCTTCATCGAATCTTTTCTGAAGGAGGTGATCTACATGACTTCTCCGCCGGGAGTCGAGTTACTTCCCGGCCAAGCTCTCTTGATTCGCCGAAGTCTTTATGGACTCAAGCAAGCAGTCAGAGACTGGAACGAGCGTTGCGTCAAGGAGCTCAAGAAACTCGGCTTTGAGCAGTGCGCAGTCGATCTCTGTATGCTTCGCCATAAGGAGCGAGATATCATTCTTCTACTCTACGTTAACGACATTCCCGTCGCGACCAAGTCGCCGACGCAGGTGAAATGGTTCAAGAAGGAGTTCGACAAGATATTTAAGGTCAAGAACTTGGGGGAGATGAAGCGAATCCTTGACATTAGAATAACCCGAGATCGAAAGAAGCGTACCCTTCGAATGGATTAGTCTCACTATCTGAGCGAGGTGTTAAACGAGCTCCATATGAATATCGAAAAGCACATCGGCATCGTCTTTTCTATGAGCGGCTATGACGCCCTCCGTCCAGCTGGACCTGACGACGTACGAATCAGTCTCAAGGACTATCAGCACAAAATCGGGAAGCTCAACTATGCGGCTATGCACATTCGCTTAGACATCTGCTTCCCACTTGAACGACTTAGTCAGTATCTCGTCGACCCCGCGGAACATCACGAACAAGCGTTGAAGACGTTGCTTCGGTACCTTCGAACCACTATCGACTTGAGCATAGTGTACGAAGGACTCGGAAGCAGTGAGAGTTTGCTTCTCAATCTTAGGGCATTCTCGAACTCTGACTACGCTGCGGACAGGCTCAATAGGAAGTCAATACTCGACTACGTTTACATGTTCGTCGGAGAATCGATATCATGAATGAGTCGAAAGCAGAAGTCAGTTGCTACTTCTATCACTGAAGCCGAGTATATGACTTTATCCACGTGCGTAAAGGAAGGTTTATGAATGACTCAACTTCTCAGAGATATGGGATACGCGAAATACCTCGGAACGGAATTAGAACAGGTGGTCATTGCCGAGAATAACAAGCACAAGGCTCAGTCGTCATTGTAGCTATTCGGCGACAATCAGATAGTCAATATCCTAGTCAAGGACGCTCACATTCACGAACGATCAAAGCACATCGACGTGACCTATCACCATGTGAGAGACTCGTTTAATAGAAACCTGATAGAGTTGAACTATGTGTCTACAGCGAACATGGTCGCCGACGAACTCACTAAATCGTTAATAGGGGATAAGTTCAAGAACTTCGTGAAGTTGCTAGAAATGCAGACCTTTAAAATGATGTAATTCAATTTCGTTCTTATCGTCGCGATCGCCTTTACGGTTACTATCTGCTCAATGAAGCATCTCGTATACAAGCTCTACTGTCGACACCTAATCAGATAACGACAGTCAGACTTGATTGAAGCTGAACGAATCGGACGATAATGCTCGTCTCCTTCTTATTTTAGAATCCAGGCCGAAACTGAACGACCTGAGGGAGCAAGCGCGCAGACTTCGCGAAAGCGCTAGGATTACAAAGAATCGAAGGTCAGTGGGAGTCAGGTGACTCAGATTGCTTGAGGGGATTGATAAAGGGTCGCAGAGATCTCGCCGTCATCGAGTGAGAGTGTTGAAAAGTGCGATAGATCGAGAGCCTAACCTCCCCATACAAGCCTGGTTGATAGAGACCGACCGATTGAAACTAGCGCGCTCGCTTAGACTAGCGCGCACCATAAGTGATCACTCGGCCACTCTGTGTACTTACCTCCTAAGTAATTCGATAGTAATTCATGACGGTTACCCTGCCTATTGAATAAATTGTATTAATAAGAATTTTAAAATCGAAGATTTATTGTTAATAGACGACGTCAATAAGATATCAAAATGTTATTATATTATAAACGAGCTTTCTTCTTACGCGTAATAAAATAAACGATTTAATAAACATAACAATTATAATATTAAAATATAAAATTAAAATAATCGATTTAATATATATTAAAGAAGAAGCAGTGAAAGCGCAATTTTTATATTAAATTTATATTCGATAAATATTTTTTATATCGATCTAAATTATAACTGCGTTATAAACTTTTTAATAAATATTATAATAAACTTATAAGATATATCTTTAAGAATATCGATTTTATTATTAAAATAATTAATGTCGAGTCGAATATAAGAAAGAAGTTTAAGTTTATATTTTTATTAATTATGAAACTCTTACGAAGATTAACGATTATAATAAAATTCACGAAGCTCGTTAGATTAAATCTAATAATACGTAATCTTGAATTCAATATTAATCTATTATTTATTAAGATCTTAAATCTTTTAAACTATTAATTATTCATAATAATATAAATATTTTATTTAAAGTGCTTCTTTTACTTTATAAAAATCTTAAACAATAGTATTCTATACTACGTTATTAAATCTAAGTTCTTTTAATTTTTTATTAAAGCTATTATCTCTCTCTTCGAAAGACTATATTACTATTATATTCTTTAATGCTTTATACTTCTTTTTATACAACTCTTAATAAAAGCGTCTCGCTAATATTTTATCTCGTAAATTTTTATTAAAATCATCGTCAAATATAAGTAAAAGACATTTTCGTATTTCATAAATATAAAATATATATAATCAAATAACATATAGTTAAATAGTCATTAATATATCTACTCAACTAATTATTAATCGCTGTAGTTTAGTATTCAAAAATCGAATAAAACTTTAGATTCTGAGATCAACTAAGAAAAATTGATATTATCGTTAATAATGCTTTATAACTCTTTATATATAGCGAACTAAACGACTAAACTATATTAAAACCACGTCATCGATCGACTAATTAATAGATCTTAGCGCGTGAGACTTATTTAAAAGAGTGTGATAAAGAGATAAGATGTTATTTAATATAGTCTTAGCTCTTATCGATTAATATCGTCTGCGTAAAAGTCGAATAATGAAAATAAGAATAAAAATAAAAAGAATAATCTAATTGTAATTAATAGAGCTGTCACGGTTCTAGCCCATGACGGCTGACTTATCTGCTTGCTTGCTGTGTTATACTCTAGGCTGGTCGGCTAGCCCCAGCCCTACGAGTTATATTCGTTAACTCCGCAGTGAAGCATTACTTTGATACGCACAAAGCACTTCTTGTAATTACTCTACATAGTTAATATTCTATTCATACATGACACCACATCGCTAGTCCAGCTCTATGTCAAGTCCCTGACAAGAGCATATAGTGATGACAGAAGACCGACCGGCAAGTTGGACTCAAATAGCTCAAAAACATCAAGTCCGAGCGATCAGGCCGATCGGGCTAGCAATGACTCATCTCATGACTTGGAGAAGGGAGAAACAGGTTCGAAAGAGCAGGACGAAGTCAACCAAGACGGCGAGGATAAAAGACAAACACAATGGAAGAACAATGTCGTTGGCTGGGACGGGCCAGACGACCCACAGAACCCTCATAACTGGAAGAAGTCGAAGAAATACACCGTGACAGTCTTCTATGCCTCCATGACCTTCTGTATCACCTTCGCCAGCAGCATCTTCAGCACCGCCACCATGGTCACAGCTAAGATGTATGGGGTATCGAACGAAGTCATGACACTAGGCACCAGCCTGTTTGTGCTTGTAATTGCCCCCTTCCAGCATGATTCAACCAGCACTGACACAAACACCAGGGTTTCGCTTCATCCGATGTTTTGCCCGGTAGGAGGGACACGTCTGAGTTGCCTCAGTTCTCAGCACGGCCCATACCCCTCCTGGTTAGCCCCATCATGAGGTTATCCACTAGGTTTTTAGTGCGGCGCCATACCAATTTGGGGAGATCCCGATATTTAGCCGGCAGGAGGGTGGGACACGTCTGAGCTCAAAACTCAAAAATACGGGTGGTCGCAAGTATGAGGAATATCATCGGCGTAGTTCTCATCCTATCTGGTATTTTTCATGTATCGCTGTAATCCAGCTTGAATACCAACGCTATCGTTATTGAAGAGGAAAACTACGCAGCAGACATCACGAAAAGTCTATCAAATAAAACGGAGATAGTTGTTGACGATGATGTATTCCATTCTATCTGCATATGCGAACCTAGCTTGAGGAATTCTGTCGAAGAGATCCTAAGAGATCACTCGATTGTGGCTAGGCAGCCCCCGATTTTGCCCTTTTCTTGATATGGGCGGTGACCTCAGGCGCAGAGCCTTCCTCGCCATCGGATGCCTTAATACCACGCTTCTCCTGCTTCCGTGCCTTCTTGACCTTCTTGACAGATCTCTCGCCCGGGTCTGACGGGTCTGACTGCTCGCGCACATGAAATACTGCTTCGATAGCCCGAGACCCAATCACTGTATCGATTTGATCTTGGGCCATTGGCCCGCGCTCCCCTTCCTGGTACACGCAGCGAGAGTCCTTATCGAAGTACCAGTTACTGATAAGCTTATACTCCCAATCTGGCCGATGCATGTACCCGCCTTCGCCTTCGAGGCCGCACAGGACATGTAGACCACGATACCATTTGTAGTACCACCCTTCACTTGTTGCCGCTTGGCCATTGCGATCAAGGTCTCCCACGTGTACGTACATTTTGGCTGCAAATCCCAGAGGCATCCGCCGCGCCTTTATCATGCCGTGGGTGTCGAATTCCGTTGGCCATATGGAGTTGAGGAAGTTGCCATGATTATCGCCGTTGTCTATGAGTCTGGCAACAGTCCAATCGTCGAGGCGGCTCGCCCCTGGGATGGCGGATACATGGCCGGTGTCTTGGACGTAAAGTGGATATCCTGCCCAGTTGGCGAGCGAGAGCTCACGTCCTCGTTGGGCTGGGCGTTCGATATGCTTATGCTTCCTCGCGTCGTACTTGATGTAATGAGCGGTGACATACTGCCTCGATTGAGTGGAGGGAGCACGAGGGTCGTTCAGTGGTTTTCCTTTCATGCTTGTGGTCAGACGAACGTGACGTCCAGCACTTGCTTGGGCAACAGCTACAAGTTCGTTAGTCAGGGTGTTCTCGTTTAATACATTCTTCTTCTTACCCTCAATCAGCTTCTTCGTCATTTCAGGCATTTCAGGTTCACCAGACCCCTTCTCACTCAACTTATCCTCATCATCCACTTGTCCATGCCCATTTTTAATCCCAGTGACTTCATTATTCTTGGCCTTCTGTTCTTTAGGCTTCGCCTCTTGTTCTTTACCCTTCGCCTCCTGTTCTTTACCCTTCTTCTCTTGTTCTTTAGGCTTCGCCTCCTGCTTCTTACCCTTCGCCTTCTGTTCCTTGCCCTTCGCCTTCTGTTCCTTGCCCTTCGCCTTCTGTTCCTTACCCTTCGCCTTGCGTTCTTTACCCCTTGGCTTATGCTCATCAAGGCCCTCGAGCTCGTCAAGGCCCTCGAGCTCGTCAAGGCCCTCGAGCTCATCGCGGCCCTCATGCTCGTCACGTCCCTCGTGCTCGTCACGTCCCTCGTGCTCATCACGTCCCTCGTGCTCATCACGTCCTTTATGCTCATCACGGGCTGCGTCATCTTGACCTTCGGTGATGTCCATGAGGGATTCTGTTGGATCAAACGTGGGATCAAAGGGGGGGGGAGACCGATCCATGGCAGTATCTGGTATGTCCATCTTGAATGACGATACGCTAATGTTGGGTGCAGGTATTTGTTGCGGAGTGAAATAAAGTTTTCGTAATGCAACTTGTGGTGTTGGGTTGTGGCGTGGCATAGGATGCACTGGGATGGAATTGCCACAAGAGGGGATTGAATCTTGAAGAAAATATTTTGGTCGAATTGAAATTTTTATGCTTCTTGCCATACAAGTTCAGGTTTACACACGCGTTTGGTTCCCAAACTGCGCGGCGGTTTGGGAACGTTCAGTACAGCGAAGTCATAGAGCGAAACCATAGATGGGGCGAGTGTCAGGATTCTTGTGAGCTGCACTACCTAGTTGCCGAAGTGAGCTTCTCAATGAAGCATCCCCCGTCTCATTCCTGCTCTCATCCTTCTTCCCATCTCCCACGTCGATCCGATCTATCTGGTAAAGGTGCTAAAACCTAGCACTGCACCGGATGAAGCCTGCGTGTAGCCAAGGACTATCGCCAGTAGTATCAATATCCTGATCGTAGATGGCCAAGTATCCTAAGTGCCATCATCCTAACCGTCGATTGCCCAATGTTCTAAAACCGCCAGTCAGTTTGAGAACCTGATAAACAGATGTGAGTTTTTGCCTACAGTCAGCTCACGCCATGTGTCATTGTCTACCACCATTGACCATGTCATTTTACTTGCCACCAGCTCTCACCAGCTTTACCAGTTCCTCTTCTTGGACTTGCGCCGCTTATTAGATTGTGCCTTAACCTTTGGAAAGGCACCTGACTGGTTACCCGGCGTCTTTCGGGATGTCTTGGCGGCATGGCGGGAAGGAGTCGATGGAGCTGCCAATCCCGTGTTGTCTTCGTCGTCGCCATCGTCGTCGCCATCGTCGCCGTCGTTGTCGTCGTCGGCAGAGCTTGGGACCAGGGACTCCGAGAGCCTCTTCGGCCCCCGCAGTGTCAGCTTTGGCTTGGTCGGGGTCGTCGGCGAGCTGCTCGTGAATCCGATGGGAACTATCGGATCAACCGCACGTGATCCAATCCGGGCATCGACTTCCTCTGTCTCATCGGCGCCACGTTCTTCCTCCTGATACACACAACGGTATTCTCTGTCGAAATACCACTTCTCAGGCAGGGGGTCCTCGAACGACGGCCGATGCTTGTACGCATCGGCGCCTTCTTCCCCACACAGCAGGTGAAGGCCACGGTACCACTTGTAGTACCATCCGGCTTCGGTTGCGGGAACTCCGTTCCTGTCAACGTCTCCCACGTCCACGTGCATCTTTGCGGCAAACCCTAGTGGCATCCTAACGGCTTTGATCATTTTCTTTTTGTCGAATTCGACCGGCCAACGTGCGTGTAGTCAGCCGGCTGACTTGTTCGATTTCAGCAGCTTGCTGATCGTGTAGTCGTCAATGTGAATATTGTTGGCGGGAACGGAGTCGGCTGAAGTGAACCTGTCGATCCAGAGCGGGAATCCTTTGTAGTCCTTCATTATAATGTCTTCAGTGAATATATCTGGGGCGGCGTATGAAGAATACTTATCCTTATCATACTTTTCGTAGGCTTTTATCGTGTAGAATATGTGAGACTCCGTTGTTAAATGTCTTGAATCTTTCAATGACTTGCCTTTCTTGTTGATTCTAGTCATGATTGTTTGAATATCGATAAGCAAGAGCTCGTAAAGCAACAGTGATCTGTAGTTAGCTGAGTTTGTTTGAATGTCGATAGACAAGAGATCGTAAAGTAATAGTGATTTATAGTCAGCTGAGCAGTAGCAGTGATATTTAAAAGCATAAGCTTATAAGATAATTGCTATATGAGGTTAAAGAAAAAGATTCGAGATGAAGAGTCTGAGTTGAAGATTTTAGAATAAAGGAGTATTTAGATTGACGTATATAAAATGTCGATAAGTAGAATATCGTAAAGTAACAATAATCTATAGTTAGCTGAGCAGCAGCAGTGAAGAAGCATAAGCTTACGAAATAATTGCTATATGTGAATGAAGAAAAAGATTCGAGATAAAGATTCTAAGTTGAAGATTTTAAAATGAAGAAATATTTAAATTGACGTATATAAAGAGTTTCGGATATATTGATATACGCGAAGCGGTGATGCTACAAGTGATTTAGCAAGAATAGTATTGAAGAGGTGTCGCAGATGGGCCATGAAAATAAAAAAGATATTTCCTTCTATTTCGGGCGTAATATTTCGAGTAAAGTGTTTCGACATCAACGGGCGATATTAGTCTCTAGTGGAATCTGCGCTTGAAATTCATCGATTTCCTTTCAAAATTCTTCAACTTTTCTATTATTCTTTGTGACAAAGCTCTCAATCTGTCGAGCGGCTTTAGAATCATTGACAGCAGCTCGATCTCACATCATCAATCAATCGTGATCGCAATTCGCACGAGTCAACGAGCGATATTAGTCTTCAGTGGATTCTGCGCTTGAAAATTCATCGATTCCCCTTCAAACTTCTTCAACTTTTCTTTTATTCTTTATAACAAAGCTCTCAATCTGTCGAACGGCTTTAGAACCATTGACAGCAGCTCGACCTCACATTATCAATCAATCGTGATCGCAATCCGCACGAGTCAACGAACGATATTAGTCTCTAGTGGATTCTGCGCTTGAAAATTCATCGATTCCCCTTCAAACTTCTTCAACTTTTCTTTTATTCTTTGTGACAAAGCTCCCAATCTATCGAGCGACTTTAGAATCATTGACAGCAGCTCGATCTCACATTATCAATCAGTCATGGGAGAAGCACGCGCGAGTATAGTGACACCTGGCGGCGCCCTAGATATGATGTGCATCCTAAGTCTATTCATCGTGCATCAACTAATCGCAGAGATCAGTCTCTAACATCACGCAGCTACTGAAGGTGATAAAGTGTGAGACTAATGTGAGAAGTGCAACTCATGATTTTATTTATCGACTCCCAACGGAGAAAGACAAGTTTGAATATACATTAAATATCATCAACATTGGCGCTGATTACCACGACAAGATTACGACTGTCATTATCGAAGCATGAGAGACAATACTCCGAGATAACCTATGGCGAGTGAGATTTAAGACGAAAGACGATGCGAAGAGATCTCTGAATTCGAAGACTTTGACTGAGATTCGACGTCAGTATTCGCTGAGTATCGACCGCAAGACTAAGACAATGAATAGAATTCTTCACAAATGGGATCCGAAGGCTCGACCGTATTTGAGCACGTCGCTTGAAGATCACTTTCTGAAAAAAATGACCGACGTCGCAGATCAATACACGCTTACTGAAGCCTTGAACTTATTTTACAAGATGATTCTTCGTCGACTTCGTCAACGCAAAGATAATCGAGATACGTTTAGGTAGGTCAACACGAGTGATCTTTAGATTCTAATCAAGATAACTCGACATGATATGGCGCAGATTCAACAAACACCTTCACTTACGAAAGAAGAAAAGAAATGTTATAGCGTGACGAGTACCAGCATATTACTCGCATATATGCGAGACGAAGGGCCTATAGACCCCAGAGTGGTCAAGGCAGCAAGACGTAAATTTAGAACAAAATAACAATCTACCGATACAACGAAGAGAGAGTCTGAGAATAAGACAATGACGTCATCTAAGAAGGGTGATAATTCATTAAATGCTCAGAACGAGTTCGATCGCGAACACAATAAGGATGAGAATCTTACGAAAGAAGAAGAGAAATCTAACGAAGATGAAAGCGTGAGCTTTCGCTCGACCGCTATCTCGGGCTGCAAATACACATATGTGAACGTCTTCGTGCTTCGAAGGATTTCTCGTAACACGCAAATAACAGCGACAATGATTTCAGATATTAATAAGGTCAACACCCTTCAACGCGTTCATCGAAAGCAGATCGACTTTAGACACCTATGCTGAAATCATCTTCGCCTCCTAACTAATAACTGTGATCTGCGAACAGCTTGTGATGAAATGAATATTCTTCGTCAACGCCTTCTGATATTTCTGCAGTAACGGGATTCGCTAATGAAACTGCGAATCAATGCGTCGACATTGAAGTGATTCAGACGAAAAGACCGATCGACAGTCGCAAGTAACACACTTGATTCATATTAGTTTGCGCCGGCCCATCCTCTCAAGATCATGAATATATCACTCTCCCTGTGCGGCCGCCTCATCATCATGCTCTCGGACAATTAAGACACATGAAATCTATGACAAGAAAACGGGAGCATCAACCTCAATCTCTTCGAATATCTCTGATCCGACATTGTAGCAGATGAGGAGTTCGAGACGAAAATCGAGCAGCTGATAGACGAGAAATTCCGTATATATCGTTATCATCAGCGTTTGATCGATGACAAATCGAATTTCGACTGATAACGAAACATGATTCATTCGATCACGCAGCAAGCCATTCGCGCCGACCTCGACTATTGACTTGCGTATATTGCTCTGAGATCGAATGTCAACCCTCGTCTCGTCTCGTATCTATATTACACCAAGCTCGTCAGCGGTGGTGATCGAATCTACTTTCGACATTGCGATATGAATATTGATCGATTTCTGTCGAAAGGACGAGGTGCAAATATTATTCAAGGATTAGTATCATTAGACGACGAGATCATTGAGGGAGACTGCATCGAAATTGTTTCTGGGTTTCATCGTCACATTGCTGACTGGTAGGAGAACGTTCTGAAGCGAGCTAACACGAGCAAGATAAAACACCTTAAGAAGTCTGGACTCGTCAAAAACGTTTCGAATTTATATATCGAAGAGAACGGCGAAAATTACGAGCGTTTTGAGAAGATTCTTCTTAAGCAAGAATAAGCACGGATATCGCGTTCTAAGATTCTTCATGATTCAACGACTATCAGCGCGAACTTCAAAGGGATAAGACGAATAGTGCTACTCTGATATGTTAATGTTATCTCGAATAACATTACTCTCGACTCTAACAACTTCGACACTTGAGACGATCTTATCACATCTCACGTGAAGTAGATTGCGTCGGCAAGTACCCCGTCTGAACATTCGAATATGTATAACAAGATATCATAACGGTTTCCAGCTGGTGTTCACCTCACTCTCTCTTGCTCGGTCTTCGAGACATTGCTGTGTCGACGATCGTGAGATGACCCTACTGTGATCTCTCGTGCAAATGACCTACTCGTTAACTCTGATGAGCGGCTAAAGAGTGAGATAGCGGCATTCAGGCTCCGACTATTAAAGAGTTTCAAGATCGCTTTTGATCAAATGATCGCGCTTGAGAAGAATATATTTGATCAAATATTCTACTTTCTCTTACGTGATAGTGAACGTTTAACGCTTGATATGTTAACTAATGAGAACGCGATGAAGAACGATGTATCTAATCTGATAGATATTCTTTGAGAGCTTGACATATATCGTAGCTTAGATCTTCAATCTGCCGAACAGATTGAGAACATAATACAACGATTGTCAACATGCATCGCATCGCTTATGATGATGAATGAAAATTCAATTTACATTTTAGACGACGCGCGTTTCTTTCCTAAAACGAACTAGCTAACTTCGAAGCAGAAGCGCGTAACAAATCAACAATTCATTATACCTCCATTATCGAATCATAGTAGAGACATTTCGCACCCCCTGCACACTCTCTTCGCTTGTTTTCGCTTGCTTGGTTTCCGTACCCTCGGGAGTACTATTTACTAGTTTCGAACTGAGACTCTTAGCAGATTTTAGTACGCGTTGCAGCAGACACGCTAGAACTTAACCGAGGATTCAACGAATCAGAGCTCACAACGAGGTATCCAAATCTTAATGTTTTTCCAGAGGTTGGATAAATTTATCCAACCTCTGGAAAAAAAATTAGACTCGTTCTAAACCTTTAGCGAGATTACTAGCTAACCAAAACAGGTACCATTATTAGTATACCACGTACTAAACGCGTACTATCCTCGGAAACCAGGCTTTAAGACATGAGAGTGTGCAGGGGGTGCGAAATGTCTCTAGTATACGCCATATCCATCTATCTTACCATCCATACCTCGATAAAAGGGCGAGTCCCGTCATGGCAACTGCATCGAGCCTCCCGCTTTCGTCACCGTTAACTGCACCCTTCGGAAGCTCGCTCCTTCTCACCAGCCCCCCACCTCTCAGCAGTCCACCACCTGCTGGACTGCAATGACTACATGGCAACATGGCTGCAATGGGGTGCAATGGACTGCAATGGACTGCAGTGACTACATGGCTGCAATGGCCGCAATGGCTGCAACATGGCAACATGGCTGTGGAGTGCAATGGACTGCAATGCCTGGAATCTCATGACCGCAATGGACTGCAATGGCTACATGGACTGCAATGGACTGCAATGGCTGAAATCTCATGACCGCAATGGACTGCAATGGACTGCAATGGACTGCAGTGGCTACATGGCTGCAATGGCCGCAATGGCTGCAACATGGCAACATGGCTGTGGAGTGCAATGGACTGCAATGCCTGGAATCTCATGACCGCAATGGACTGCAATGGCTACATGGCTGCAATGGAGTGCAATGGCTGGAATCTCATGACCGCAATGGACTGCAATGTGCGGTGGCATGGCGACGGCGACAGCGACAGCGACGTGTAGGACTCTGGGGGCCTACAAGAAAGCTACACGGACTTTTTCGACTAATGGACTATATACGGCCTCAGATCTGAACGATTCTACATCTATCTATCACGGAAATGCCTTCTGCTTGCATTTGGCGGTGGTCCCAGCAAAAATTTGCGGGGCAGGGTGCCAGCGGGACGGCAAAAAGGAGTATCACTCTGAAAGGCGGACCCAATACATCTAAATGAACCTTGGACGCCAAGACTGGAGGATTGCCCAGACACATCATTCGCATCGACATTTGGTGAATGAAGCTCGAGATTTGGGAGTGAATGTTTGACGTGAACTAATGCTAGTAGACCTGCCATTTATCTTCCGGTGGGATAAAGCCAAACTAGACGCCAAAATATTGTAATCCATGCCAACCATTTTACTCATTTGCACAATAGAGCCATAGTAGTCATTCGCACAATGAAGCCATAAGTAGCAATGCAGAGCCCTTCCGTACAGATCTGAGGCCACCTGTGATGCATAGTAAAAAGGATACGAGACACTGAAGATGCTGTATGTATCTCCTGTTTCCTGCTCAAATAGATGAAACCCTAGCAAGCAACGAGTAGCAAAGCTCTTGAGAAGCCAGCCTCCAGATCGATCTGAATTCTACACACATGACATATAATGCGAGATGTAGAGGCTAAGTTATATCTAATCAAGCAAGGTTAGCGTTCTTCGCAGCGCTTATGTATTGATCTAGCTTATCTGTAGGGAGCTTATAAGTTATCAAGTGTTATCTTAGAACTGTTAGAGAAGGTCAAATGCTGGAGAAGTAACATTTCTGGACGGGACATCGTTGTGCGAATCTGGGCTTCTGGAAAGATGGCAGGTATTGTTTTGATTCCTTCGCGTTGAGCTTATGACTTCTGTTAAGATGGGACCTCAAAGTGTCATAGTGTTCGTAGACTTTTTCGTTGGGGCACTTAGGGACCGGGCAACGGGTGGGCTTAAACAGCAGGCTGTTGCCTAAGTGGAATTCTCTGCAGTGTTTGTCGTACTCGGATACAGTCTGGAAGATATAATTGGGGTCGCACGTTCCCCTCGGATTCGTGCATTTCCTTGGTTGCCATTGATGCTTCTTTCCGATATGAACATTCAGCGATTTTTCTGTATCGTATTTGGCATTACAAATATCACACAAGAACATCTCCTCTTTCCGGGGTACTTTATGCGGAGAAGTGTAAGTGCATCTGACTTGATGTAGGTTGAGGGCCGCGGAAACGGGGGTGATAAAATCACAGCCAAACTGTACGTTCTTACACAGCATCTCAAAGAGACTTGGGATATTCCGACTGTTGTCGAAATAGGCTAGAAGGGCTTCGGGACGTTTGAAGCTGTCAAGCCCGGAAATCTGTGAGTTTCGAACGACGTTAATCGTCGAAAGAAACTTAACATATTTTAATGTACTTAGTTCTGACGTGCGAAGTGATGAATAAGCGTCGAAATCGATAGTCCGATCGAAGATAATATCCTTCGCACCTTCGGTCAACGTTGTGTCTTTGTCGACCCCAGTAATAATATTCACGAGATGATTCCCTTCTATCAACAATACTAAATCTATCGATATGTCATCCGAAGAAGGTCCTTCGCTCAGATCGATCTAAGTCTCATTATCGCAATCATCGCGTCGACGCTTGATCGACAAGATCGAGGCTGAAAAGATATAGCGAACAGATATCAGCATGTGAATATAAAAAGAGTGATCGATTAGAGAGAGTTTATGAGCAGTACGACTTATCTGACGCAGATTCACCATAGTCTTTACTTCTTGTGATTCACTTTTCATAGTGATCTTGACGATAGGCCTAAGCGGCCTTTCCTCGTTCACGCGACTTTGAATTGTTTAGACTTTGCTGAAGACACAGTTCTGTGATTTGAGCCGATAACAGCTTTGATTGTATATACGATGCTTCGACTATTTGAAGTCCGAATGTTGACGTTGCTGAGGATTCTTTGATACGATTTGATTAGTGATCATAAGTTGTCGAACCTACATAATAATCTGTGATATCACTCTTAAGAACTTTCATTAAGTAACCGAGAAAGTGAGCTACTGCTCTCGTGACATAATCTGTGAGTTACTCTTTTAAGTGAGCAACATCGAATACATCGCCGATACGTAGATCGTGGCTCCTCACGTGGCCGATAATGTCGACCAATTTGTCAGCTTTTATTATCACCCTTGCGAATCCGTCTCTGCATATATCTTTGTCTGAAACAAGATGTGCGACTCTCTTAATCAAAGAGACGAGAACAGACTGCTCTCGATTAATTCATATAACTGTTCTATCTCGACGCGAAGCAGCCTTATTTAGAGCATCTTTAATGAAAACATCAACGACATTCCCCACGCGTAAGCCGAGTGTCAGGATCAACTTTACTAGGCAGTAATTGTTGTAAACGAGATCAATAAGAGCGTGAAGAGTAACGAGCCTATTCCGCTTAAGATCGTTCTTAAGAAGACGTTAGTGATGAATCTCTCTCAGATCAATCTGAAGGTGAGTGATAATAATAATGACGATGATGGGGATAGGGATAGGGGTAGTTCTATATCGAAGACTCACTTGAAGCGTTTCTTATTTCGAATAGTGATTAGCGCTTCGAGGTGGTCTATGTTATTTGTTTGATCAACGAACTTTAGAACAAAGTCGTCATATGTGATATATGATAGCGATTGATCGTCAAGTCTGTCTTTCGTGATGTCGTGGATGCGACATTTCAAGGAGCTAAGAAGGATAAGATGCAACATATCATTAATAATAACGTCCCAGTTGAGGGTGCTATTCTCCAGAGTATGCTTTAGCATAACATCGGCCATTATTTTGACGAGTGATACTTCAATCGTATTGCGCTCTCTTGTAGGTTTTTTGGTGAGTCTACCTTGTTTCACAAAGCTATCGACTAAAGTATTGATCCTTCTTAAGTCGTGTGTCGATAGTTTGAAATTTGAGTAATGAAAAATTAAAGCGAGGACGAGGTGACACAATTCATCGCGCATTCAGCTATAAGAGAAAATCTTATGCTTGCTTTTGAGTTCGACTTTGCTGAGAATGAAGGTAAGAAAACGCTCGATTTGTTCGTCGAAGAGGGCGATGATCAAATCATTACCTAGCGTTTTCGTTCGATAGGCCTGCAGTCGACGCATTCATAATATGCTTTCGTATTGAGTTTTAGATCTTTCTAGAGTGTATTATAGTGCTCTTATCTCCTTCTTGAAGAAGAAACGATTCTTCATTGCACTGTTAATCATCGCATTGATACTTGCTTGCCCGACGTGAACGAAGCGTTAAGATTGAAAGAATAACTCTATATCGGACGAGTTCAGTGTCTGATCAAAAGATATAATGTCTTCAGATTAATATGAGGAAGATTGAGTTTTCGAGAGTAGAAAGATATGCAGAATAACAGCAGCTGAGACGGCGACTTGAAGAGATAAAGTAAAAAGGAGTAAATAGACAGAAGTAAATAAGAGAAAAAAGAAAGATGAATGAAAAGAAGTCGAGAGAATATTGGTGTCAAGAATCATTACTTTCTTTTTCTTTGGGGAAGGAGCGGGCAACAGGGTGACGTAGAGGTCATTCTTTCTCTACTGATTTCTGCAATGAGATTTCTGAGACGATGGGAGATGCTTAGGATGCATAGACATGAGCAAAAGAGCTATGATCGATACGCCAGTAGTATTAAATAATAGTACAAGTGATATTCGATCAAGATACTGAAACTGACACCAATTGGGCTTGCAGAAACTGACCCTCCGGAAGCTAATCCCCCCCAAAAAATGGACGCGCAAAGACAGGTGAATACAGAATGAGAGCTGCTACGTTTCTAACATGATAGAGAGGGTGAGATGGATAATAGATGGCAATGATGATGATGACGAGGATGAGAATGATGAGGACGAGGATGATGAGGATGATTGTTATTGCTGCTTCGCAAAAATTTGATTTATCGCTTCGCTAGTCTCAGTATTCAGACTCTATTTTCGAGGGGGGCCGGAAAATTATATTGCCGAGCCGATTCCGTCATATCCCTCCCATGGCCGGTGGGGGCCAAGCTCAGACTATTCTGCAATTGCGTGATCAAACAAACTCCTGCAGCTCAGTCGCACCATTTGTTTTTTGAAACTCGGGAAGAGACCTCTTCTTACAGCTCATCTTACCCTTTTACACAGACAATGGCTTCTACGGGCGACCGTTCACCAGTGATCCAGCTAATCGTCATACGAGGTTTGGCGGGGAGTTTGACACCACCACATCACATCTCGAATCGAAAAGAAATGGCAGAAGCTAACAGTCAACGATCGATTTTCAAAGACAGCTCAGAGATTGCCACCATCGAAGTTGGTTCTTGCTTTGACAGTCATCAGTGAGACGCCTTTACAAGTCCGGTCTCCCCAAGTGGAACTACTTTTCTCCACAAGCGAAGATTGCTCAAATCGCATGCCCGCAGCCCATCACTGCTGCTGCGAACACAATGATCGAATCTTTAAGCTAAGCTCACTCTCAAATGAATAAATGACCTCCAGCCTTGGTGCATCTAACAAGAATAAAAAGTGCATTTGGAACCAATCCATTGCCTGGAGCAATACCATCCACCCATGCATCGAGGTCCAAAATTCCAATCAGCACCTCCTTCAGTGCCACTGAGTACTTGCCACCCTTGCGTCAGCACCAGCAAGGATCTCCAACCAAGATCGCTCCCTCAGCCAACAGCGCATCTGTTTCCGATCAGATCCCCCGAGCGCGACCAGCGCGTCACATGCGCAGACCGGCTTTCAGTGCCAATGAAAAACGAGTTCCCCACCAGAAGTTACAGCATTGTGATGGCAGAGGATACCTTGAACGAAGACAGAAAACCTCGTCATCGATGGGCCAATGTTTTATGGCACGTTTCGAGGCTCGCTCTCGCCTGCACGGAACCACCGGCTTGGTGCTTCTCTTCGGTCGTTGCGACCGAGCGTGTAACTAAGCCGAGGGTCAAACTTTGGAAGGCATGCCTATCGTTCGCGCCGATGCAGAGCGGAAACGCAGATCGGGTCTCGTCCGAGGCACTTCCATTTCCGAGATCTTCGTCCTTCGGTCATCCGCTCGATGAGCGCCCCCTTGTCAGAAGATCTTCAAACGACGATGACGAATATATCAACCGCGTGTCAGATTCATCATCCGATGATGAAATGTTGAGCGACGAAGAAATTCAGACGGAGCTGAAGGACTTGAGGTCTAAGAACTCGAGGCTATGCACGACAGGAAGCATGTGTTCATACTCCAGAAGGAGGCAAAAGATGGTGCCGTTGCGCGTGCGGCTGCGGCCGAACCCCTTGCCCATGCGCTTGTGCGTCGTGGCCGTCCTGCCCTCGGTCGTTCTGCCCGCCCTTCCTACACCAGCTCCAGCGGGAGCAGCAGTGTCAGCAGGTATCAGCACCGAGGGTGTGAGACCTTTGGGTTCCCACGATGATGAGGTGAGGAGATGGCGGTGAATTTTGATATTACTCAAGTGAAGGCCTCTGGCGCCCTTTCCGGAGGTGAACTGATACTACTCAAGTGAATTCTATTCCCTATCTTTTTTTTTCAACTATCGTAGTAGCACCCAAAGGTGTTACAATTTCCTCTACAAAAGACCAGCGCGCAACTCCGCAAGCTATAGCGGCTATGCTTTTTTTTATCTACCAACACCCGTAGCATCCAAAGTTGTTACGATTTCCTCTACGAAGAATTATCGTCTGAACCCACAGACCGTAACGGGTAGATAATCAACAACCGGTCTCCAGCATTCAGGCCCCGCACCGGTCAGGATGCGGCAGAGCATAACCTGATGAAGCGGCTCATTGCCGCTCGAGTTCGATGCGAAAGTTGAGACTTTATTCAAACGGCGGGAACACTGGATGAAAATAATAACCCAATTAACAACTTCAACTCAATTTGGCTGGAGGTCCAGAAATTTTATATCATGAATGCACGTCTGATACTTACCACGACAGCCGTAGCTTCTAGCAAAGCATGTCGTGTATTTCGCGTCAAAGCGGCCATAATGGACGAAGGATCTCAAGTGCGAGAAGTCGAATCCATAGGGGCTATTGAATTTTCTCTACAAAAGACCAGCGTCCAATTCGGCAATAACAACAGTGAGTGTTGTACTCCCCCACCCATGCGTGAAGGCTTGATAGCCATGGATAGTCGACTCGTAAGAGAGGTGCGAGGATGAGAAGCATGCTAACCATGTTGATAGTGTCTGCCCCTTCCACGCTCCCGCGTCGCCGCTTTCTGGTGGCTTTTCTTGGTAAGTTGATGTATCGCAATGCGAGGTTCTTGGCTGACATGAGGTGTAGCTGCCTCCTCCCCTGTCTCCCCCTCTCCCGCTGCTGCGGCCGCCTCCTGTAAGCATTCGAGGCTGCTATGAAAGAGGTGCTTGGTTAATGAGGAGCAGCTTCATGAGAAGCAGCTTCTTCCTCCCCCTCCGCCCCCTTTCTATCGATAGTCATGTCTTGCAAGTCCGATGGCTATAGCTGCCACCCATTGACCGAGATCAACTCTAAAAAACCGATTTCCTTCAAAGTAAGTAGAAAAAAGATGTCTATCTTTTAATTGTTAACCGATTACAGGTCAAGAGTAATGAACGCCACTGTGCGATATGCAAAGTATATTTTCATCTAGTTTTAAAGTGAGTTTTAACCGGTTTTAGAAAGTCAAGATCTTTCGACCCACGGCATTACGCAAATATACAATTCGTCACTTTATCAATATAGTAAAGGAGAAAAAGAACTAACTTCTGGATTTTAACTAGTTGAGAACTAGATCAATTAATTTTCTCCAAGGCTTTACGTCCTTAAAAATTGGAGACTTGCTGCGGTCGAGCATCGTATTCCAGGCCTCGACGGTCTACTCAATACTCGAACGTGTCGAGACGTCGACCTACTCCGCTATCTACACAAGCAGGTCCTTCACAAATTATCTCCGTTACACGACAAGATACCTCTCATTCCGAACGATAGGTGCTTAGCATTTCTACTCTGGGACATCCGCGGAAATCAAACCCGGAGAACACTGGTTCCCCAAGCACCAATATTGGTGCTTACTCCCCTTGTCCTTGGACGCGTTTTGGGTAGGTGGCAATTTCATTTCGACTCCTTATTACTTGAACCAGTGGAAACCCAGTTGTCCCCTGCAAGATGCCCTGCCAATCGGGCGGTTGTCGTTGTCACATGTTGGCCTGACTTGGGGTCCGACGATGTGGATCGGAGTTGATTCGAAACTGGTTCTGACTGATTTATAGGCTTGGTGGGCTTGTGGTCTCTTTTTGCTTTGAGCGCTCTCCTAATCTTGATTGCGTTGCTGCCCCCAAAACTAGACAAATTTCGGGAAATTCAAGCCCCAAGTCAAGAATAAATCTACCAAGGATGGGGTCGCTTTGCTGTTTTCTTGCACTTTCACCATCTCGGCTGGGTCAATGCTGCCATGATGATTTTCGGAACCTCAATTGGAGTTCGGTGTGCTTTCACACTCGGTCGAGTGATCCTTGGATCTGGCAGCAATTGGACCAAGTTATTGGTCTTGGTTTCAGCTGAGTGGGCCGAGACATGTGCCGATGCTGTCAATTTATTAGCCGTTGAAACACCTACACAAGAGACTGTTGCTTCTTTCGTCTCACTACTGAAGCAGAGGTTCCCTGGGAAGCCCATTGAGACTACCCCTGCCATTACCTTCGATGCTGACCTGGCTGAACTACGCCAGAAGCCTAGTGAGACCCAAGGTCGACGCTGGTGACGCCAACAAAGTAAGTTGTGCCTCAAATCGATTCCAAACCAGTTGCTAATTTTCTAGGCGCGCGACCCCAAAAAAGTAAGTGCGTTTGAATTGATCCTGGAATAGTCAAAATGGGACAAGACCTCGGCGCTGAAGAAACATGCCTCTGGCCATCTTGATGTAAGATCATTTCTAAACCATTTTCAAACTAATTCTAAATCAATAGAACCTTGCGAGCCGCAAGATCACGATTTCAGCCAACAAGCCGGGGGCGTCGGGAACGTGAGTTTTAAATCAATTTTTGCATGTCTCCTTTTGTAGTACCTTCGTCTTTTCCATGGACTTTGTAGTGATAAGATGGTTCGTCTATGTCTTTGCCGTCTTTGTCTATAATTGCCTATCTTTCATCGGTTCTAACGATTTTACATTAATCGACCGACCAATACATCGAGCGGCTTCGCCAAACCAGGTGTTCCAGCAAGCCGTCAGTGCTGCAAACGAGCATGCATCAGGCCAAAAATCTTTTTCCATGTCGACTAGCCGTTTAATGAAAGATCCTTTCAATACCGCTTTATCACAATACTCAATTTTATTATCTACGGAGTTCATCATGCGTAAGCGAGCTATTGTAAGATACCCTAATACAGGGAAGACCGCATGCTCTCCGCCTCAGAGTCGGCTGCTATTTCTGTAGTCGTCACAATTTTTGCAATATACTATCTCAATACAATCCAGGATTCCTTTCTCGATATAGAACTTGGCAGTTTCGCGAATGTTGGCAAGCTGGGGCGGTAAGGGGAGGGGCTCGCAAGATTCGCAGACGCCTTTTCGTTTATTGTACACCACCTATTGAGCAATGGGTGTGGGGTCTCACTGAAAACAACAAGGAGATTTCAAGACTTATGGAAGGCGGCGCCTCGCAGACTCCATTCAGACGGTCCTGACGAGCTTGGTCCTGGACAACTCCGTCTTGGGGTCCTTGAACTCGAACGCCAATTTCTTGGCGAGCTTCGGGCTGATGAACAGCCACATCTACCGCGCTAAGTCCATGGAGATGACCTCCTTCTTGAGCAACCTGCAGCGCACCATGATCATCGTGCTCTACTCGGTCATTAAAAGCAAGAAGCGCATCTTGGACCACATGAACACGATCCAGCCGACCTGGGCGCCGCAGGTAAGGCAATTCATGAACGACTGCATGTTCTTGCCTCCATCAATCTCACACTGCGAGGTCTCCACGGAGCCTTATCTTCCCATCACTTAAATGGAGGATGAGCGAGAACTTGGAATTCCCTGTTGACCTCGTTCTGACAGGCTACAGATACGACGACGTGCTTCACAATTGAGAGAGATATGTCTTTCAAGGGGTTAACCAGAGCAAGACCCTCTCCCTCTACGACAATCAGAACTATTCGAAGATATCAAAGTTCGATTCTTATGTGATCGAACTGCGGAAAGATGATCAGTCTGCACGTCCTCTCCTCCTTCCCGGCTTGGACTTGCTGTTCTGGGCCTTCTTCACCCGAATCTCCAACTTGATCTTGGCCAGCATGAAGGACCGCACCACCTTCGTGCAGGTGTGTTGGGATCGGGACATGCAGTACTTGGCGAAGCAGGGCTACGACAAGTACTGGAGCGAGACGGTGAAGGGTTTGAGGAACACCAAGATGAGGAGAACCCGGAGATTCGGGATGACTACTTCAAGAACCCCGCCGGCGACCGCTACATGTTGGTGAACCCGACCGGGACGGAGCAGACCATCACCGTAGCGTACAACCAGGCCACTCTGGAGACCTGGTTGAATTCGGTGCGCACAAACAACGGAACAATACCCCTCTGGGCATCCGCCTACATCACTGCACAAAGCTACTCGAGATCATAAATGCACAGAATAAAAGTCGGATCATTATCGAAGTCGATGATTTGAATGTTTCGAAAGATTTTCTCCCTTTACACGCCGTTAAACATTCTAACTCAACATCAAGGGTCGTATCGAAGACCCGCGAGGTATCATCACTTTCGAGATCTGCGAAAAGGGCCCGCAAATCTTCCTCGGTTTCGAAAGCGACGAATGACCTCCGCAAAGGCTTAAAGCCGGCACTCAAACAGCCACTCCGCCGATCCGCCCGCCTCAAACATGAGCAAGTTGACTACAACACGTCCAAGCATATCCTAGATTCGTACTTGCCGGAGCCTGCATTGAGAGGGAGGAAGGCGCTCAATCCGATGGTTCAGGCGGTCTAGAAGTGAAGGATCAAGCCCTTACCGACCACATTCAAAGGAGCGAAGAAGCTCATATCCGTGCCCAATACGAACAAGAACAGGCTACCAAAGCGGAAAGCCTTAAAACCGCACATCGAGTGGTCGATGGTTCCTGGGGAAAATAATGATGCGGACATCGACCCTTTGATGGCCAACTTTGCCCCAACCCAATCCACTTCTCTCGCAACGTCTAGCTGCTTTCGTGGTTATCACAACAGCCTCGACCTTGACATCAATGATCCTCGTATATGAAACCGATGGTTTGATCCGAGCGATGCAGATTCCCTGTGCAGTCTTGCGAGAGCTATCGACCTGTATATCCAGCCGGACTTTGATGTCATCAAAGCAAGACAAGACTTGTGCGAGCAGCCTGAAGCCTATGATGAGGAAGCTGAGTCAAAAGGGACCGCCAGGTCATCGAACACGTCAATCCGGGCAAGGGCGAGTCCGCAGCGAAGCTCGCCAAGCTGTTTGCAGACCTCGCGGCGCGCCACCAGAAGATGGCGGACATCGAGGACCGGATTGCGGAGTCATTCCAAGACATAGCAGACGAGAAGGGAGAATAAGCGAATGTGTTACGGCCTAAGTGGCCCCTCTTTAGGTCAGCAAGGGGAATCAGCGGATGTGTTGTGGCCTGCTTCGACCTTTTTAGATCAAACTTAGGCTTCATCAAGTCTGCTTAAGACTCTCTGAGCCTCCTTTAGTGTTAGCCCGAGATAGTTAAATTTAATCAAGTTTAGTTACCCCGAACCTTTGCCTTCTCACATATATACAAATTAAATTAGATCTATTAAATTAGATCTACTTTCCGATCGAATAGACCTGAACAAGGTCAATCTGACTCAATTGAACTTCGATAGATATATTTAGCTCTATTTAGTGCGTGCAGCCAATTCGAACGCAGTTTAAGGGTCTCGGGATATCAAGAATCGCATCAATCGACGTATCTCGAAGGAGACTCCTGACGGTTGTGTGGTGATCGATCGCAATTACAATCATAAGAAGACCGCGTGTAAGCATGAAGACGTCGACTACATCTCTAAGTATCAAGTCATGTCTGATGCGGAGGTGAAGTCTCATATCATGCCACTGCTGGCACCTGAAGATGGAGCCTATATAGACGCCCTCGTGCAAACGCAGACTCCTAGCAGACAGGGGGAGTGTTGGCAACCCTAACCACGCATACACTTGCTCGGCTGGTTCGTAGACTTTTCCCATCATGTTGACTGGCCAGCTCTTTTCTATATGTTTACTTTGGTCAATGCATATAGCATCAATCCACAGTAGTTATTGCTCATTCTTCTCTCGAATTCTAGATGGATCCTGAAACCTCAAGTGGTTAAGCGCATGATACTGGGGAGAATAGGGCGACAGTGGGACTTTCACGGGTGTCTTACTATAGTAGACGTGAACGGTGCGGGACGTGCTTATCGACGCTACAGCTGAGGCTGAAAGGCTTGATGTATGGCGGGGGTGGGAGAATTTCTGCCTTGGTGCTGTCGCGCTGGATTGGAGGTGGACGCAGGCTGTGAGGGATACGGGGGAGATGACGGAGGGGTTGGATGTGGGTTTCTCGGGGGTGTTTCCCGGTGGTGGGGAAGGGGGGGGGGGGAGGAAGTCGGACTGCTTGCTGTTGGTGGAGAGACGCGAGTACGCCTTCGAGGATCGCGGAGTTGAGTTTTTCCTGCCGTCGGTGAGCGCTGTTGGGTGGTGAGTTGGGTGCGAGGTTCGGGGACGGCGTACCGCAGCCTTGAAAGGTGATTTTCTTCGGTATGGTTTCGATTGACATCTTGGCCTCGTAACCGTCACATGATCAGGTGGCAAGTATGAGATGATGAGCGGATGTGACTGTAAAGTTGGAGGTGGCTACAAGATCTGATGTGTTTGTAGAGTGAGCACTGTGTGTGTCGTACACCACCGCATCAAATCCTTGATCCTACACCAACATAAGGAGGGTTTGCTGCCCTTGTGTCAAGCGTCTGTCGAGCGAGCAGAAAAACATTGAATTTTCGGGTTCGCTGGATGGCTGGTTGAAAGGTGCTAGTGGCCTGACTGATTAGGACTATAGGTACACTAGGCTCGTTAGCTGCGGACAAATGGTAAACAACTAGTCGATGTGCGTCCTGATTGGTCTCACGTGACGGTGAACTTGATAGAAAATGCGGCATTGTGAAGCATGAAACGTGTTCCGCGTTAAAAGTCATTATTTCCTACTGCTGGATGATGCCTTTTTCTCGTACTTTATGGCATTCTGATGAACTTTCGTTTCTCAATAGCCCTGGAGAAATTGGAACGCAAGACGAACTGCACGCCGCCCCTCGCTGACACTGCCAACTTTGTCCATAGGTTCTGCCAAACGCCGCTAAGATCCCCCGTATAACCAGACCTGCCCCATTGCGCCGACCTATTACCGCATGCAAAAATGAACCCGTATGTGAATAGTCATGGCGTTACATGTCAAGTGGTGTTGTCGCACTTGCCCACCTGGACGCTGGCCTTCTAGAGGTGTAAGTGTCTGCTGCGATGTGGTGTCGAGAAGGCATTAGCCGAAGATGTGCTCCAGGCCTAGCAGTTGACCTGTAAGATGATAACGGTGGTGGTGGTGGTGGTGAACTCTCTCTCGTGTAATGAGATGTGGTCCGCTGGCTTGTTCGCTGGCTTGACCGCTCGTAGTAGTCTGCTCTATCATCATCTACGGCATGATGATCTCCTCTTGGGCGATGCTCTGCACTGGGGTGAGGCGCCGGTCTCTGATGGTGGTGATCGGGTCTTTGATCATGTTCCGATTCCTCGTAATGATGTTTCTGAGGCCTCGATTCGTACGTGTCGTGTAATAAGAGTGGTTTTTTCGGAATCCTCACGAGTTCTCTGCTGTTGGAGTTGGGGGCACTGGGTCGGCTGCAGCTAAAGTATTCGAGAACGGGGCGGAGAGATTCGGTTGGGTCGACAGGTTCTTTGCGCTTGGGGTGTTTTGGGCGTACCCATGCCATTTTGACGAGTCTTCAGGAAGAGAATAGAAAGCTTGCCAATGTCTTGATATCGGCTTTGAAAGAGACGGTAGAAGTTTGGTTTCCTGATAAAATGAGAAGATGACGAGAAGATTCTCAATCACAAATTTACCAGCAACGAAGGGTTGTACATGATTGCTGTTGTGGTGGTTTTTTATCCAGCCTCTGCTTTTCCTAATCGCGATGGCTGGGGAGGCTGGTAGCGGAAACGCGTTCCGCTTTGCTTGGCAATGGCTTGGCATTTTCAAAATGCTTGGCGAAAATTTCTGAATTCTCCGACTTCTGATTAGAACCTGAAGGCGGTAGTCGAAGTTTCCTACTCTTTATAATCATCACTGGTAACGAGGCAATGGACTCTGAGAATACTACTATGCTTTCCGCCCCTTTGTGGCTCGGAGATCACAACAGTTGCTTCCCAAGTTTGAGCGGCGTTCACAGACAAGGATGGATTGCCGGAAAGGCTTTGCGGATCCAGTCGTGGCATCCTCCTTTTTTCCCTAGACATTTCTGTCAGGTTGGGACAATAGCTCGCAAATCTCCATTGGGACTGGCAGTCAATGCATCATTATCATGAACTGACCTTTCTTCACACTTTTCGCCAATGAGTAAGCTCCCTGGCTTGCAGAATGGTTTCAAGATAACTGCGTGCTTTCGAAGGATCGTCTAGGGCCTTACCTACCTTCCTCTTTTGTCGACCTGCAGTGACCCTAAGTACCTACCCCTCACGTTCTTGGCGTGGTGGTACTTTTACATCCTCGTAGGGTTTTTCTTCCTTTCGTTTCTTGCTTCGTACCTGGAAAATCAGTAATTGCGTAAATATGTATCAGTCCAACTTCTACTTGGGCTTGGCGTTGGTGCTCGGCCAATTAGCATCAAGCTTGGCTCCTCCCTCGCCTGCACACAAACGCGGCGGCGAGCAATATGAAGCGAAGGACAAACTGGGAGCAGTCGCTTCGGAGAGCACGGTCTGCAGCCAGATTGGTATCGATCTTATCAAGGGTGGCGGAAATGCTGCAGATGCTGTATGTTTAAAATGTTGCGCTAGACGGTACTTGGGGCTTGCTAACCGGGCCGCCTTTATCTTCACAGTTGGTGGGCACTGTGTTCTGCATAGGGGTAATCGGGATGTATCATAGCGGACTCGGAGGCGGTGGCTTCATGATAGTACGCGGTAGTAATGGCTCGTACGAGTTTATCGATTTCCGTGAGAAAGCTCCAGCTGCAGCATTCACCGACATGTATAACAATAACACGGACCTCTCCCTGTTCGGAGGCCTTGCGAGCGGTGTACCTGGTGAACTTCGTGGCATGGAATACCTGCACAAGCACTATGGCAAACTACCTTGGGCACACGTCATGAGACCAGCCATCAATGTCGCTCGTGATGGATTCATAGTCACCCAAGATTTGGTCAACTACGAGAAGGAAGCGATTGAAGGGGGATCCAATTTCCTGGTTGAGGACCCAAACTTCGCTATTGACTTCGCACCGAATGGAACATTACTTGGTTTGAATGAGACCATCACAAGGCAGCGGTATGCTGACACCCTTGAGACCATCTCGAAACGAGGCGCAGATGCGTTCTATACTGGTCCCATTGCCAATGCTACCATCCAGGCGTTGAAAGTCGCTAACGGGACCATGACGCTCGAGGATCTGAAGAACTATACTGTCGCGATTCGGAAGCCGGCCCAGATCACGTACCGGGATTACAAACTGACAGCGTGCTCTGCGCCATCTTCAGGCACGGTCGCTTTGTCGGTCATGAAAACCATTGAGGGTTATGATGAGATAGGTGAGGCTGCGACCCTGAACCTTAGTACTCATCGTTTTGATGAGGCAATGCGGTTTGCCTATGGAGAGGTGAGCACATTAGCGTTCCCCTACATCAGACGCGCGAAGATTGACACTATTTCGAATAGCGAGCGTACCTGGGTGATCCGTTGTTCGTTCCAGGCCTTGACGAGTACCAGCAGGAAATGCTCAACGAGACCACTGCTGAGAGGGTGAGGAGTAAGATCTCAGACTTTCACACCCTGAACGTCTCGGCGTATGATCCTACTGGCCTGGAATCCCTCGCAACGTAGGCACTGTGCCTCTCGTATTCCGTGTCTGGTGACCTAATCTATAATGTCCAGGCATGGAACCTCCCACATCGTCACGGCAGATGCCTCGGGCATGGCCATCTCGCTCACCACGACCGTAAACCTGCTTTTCGGCAGCCAGCTCGTGGTGCCCGAAACCGGCGTCATCATGAACAACGAGATGAACGACTTCTCCATCCCCGGCCAATCCAACGCTTTCGGCTACGCGCCCTCGCCGGCCAATTTCATCGAGCCGGGCAAACGGCCCCTGTCCTCCATCTCCCCGACCATTGTGGAGTACCGCAAGAACGGCACGCTTTATTTCGTCATCGGCTCCGCAGGCGGGAGTCGTATCATCACCGCAACGATCCAGAATCTGTGGCACGTCCTCGATCAGAACGCCACGGTCAAGGAAAGCTTGGCGGAGCCGAGGCTCCACGATCAGGCACGTACTCTAGTTGTTTTTCACAACGAAAAACCCCCCAAGACCATCTTTTGATATGCCGTGCTAATCTTGGACACCCTTGTCCTGCCTGCAGTTGATCCCAAACACCGTCTCGTTCGAATACGCGTACGACAACGAAACCACGGCGTTCATGAAAAGCCTCGGGCACAACGTCACCTGGGTGGCTCCGGGCGCGTCGACCGCTCAGGGGTTGCGGAGGTTGCCGAACGGCACGTTCGAAGCGGCGGGGGAGCCGAGGCAGCATGATTCGGGGGGTCTTGCCATATGAATTGGGACTAGCTAGCCATGCGAGTTGGTGCAGGTAGTGAGTAGCCTCAAGATTGGATTGAATTAAAAGACAGAGAGAGACAGAGAGAGCCTAGAACGTTTGCTTGATGAGATATATATTAAGCGTAGTGTAGTCATGCTAGCTAGCTCAAAACTCTGACATGAATTTGGGCAAGAATATGAATGGGGGGCAAACATGAGTCCATGACCTGAGGTTTTGTTAAACTTGGCGGATCCAACATCCCTCATACTTACCTTACCCGCTGCAACATTCTTCAACACCATATGCTTTTTCTGGTCACTGCCTTGAAAAATAGCATTGTTCAATTCCCAATCCTTGATCTCTCCCCCCCTCTCTCTCCCTCCTCTCTCACATACACATCAAAGCTGCATATTCTAGCCGGAGTCGGGGTTTCTGCGATTGTTGGGGGGGGGGGGGGTCTCGAGGATTCGAGGGCTGTGTGAGGATGGGGGTGGGTGGGCGGACGCTGATGTTGGTGGTGGACTGTGGTTTTTTGGGGGGGGGGGGGAGGGAGCATTGTTGGAGGAGGAGGAGGAGGAGGAGGAGGAGAGGGAAAGAGAGAGCTTGGGGCTGAGTGAGGATGAGGAGGGGTGGGGTGGTGCTTTGGGGGTTTGAGGTGCTGGAGGAGGGGGGGGGGGGGGGGGGGGGGGTTGGTGGTGGTGAGGGGATAGGTAGATGGGAGGGGGGGCGCGTGTTGGGGTTGCGGAGGATGCGGTGCGTAACTCTACCATGTGAGCGACGTGTGGGGAATTTTCGCGTCCGCGAGGACCTCTGCGAGCTGTTTGTTGTTTTAATTTTTAATTTCTGTTTTTTTCAGCCCTCGAGTTCGTTTAAGGCATCTTACCAACTGCATACATAGGTGGTGTAAGGTTACGCCGAACAATAATGGGCCGTGTCCTCGCGGGGGGGAGTCGCTTCGGTTTACGTGCACTGCCATTATTGTTTTTCTCCAGATGTTACGCAAAGATTCGTCCCCTGGCAGCACTCTACATACTACGCATTTTGTTTATCCGCGGCCGATACGATATGAGGTCCTCGGAACAACAATGTCCACAACCGGTCAGTTCGTGGTGCGCTTCTCATGTCAACCCAACGGTCCAATTTCCATGTCGTCCGGTAGGAACCTTTGTGGGTTTCTGTTCTTGTAGCGTCTACATAGAGTATGTCATCTCGTCCTCTCGCTAACGTTCGCCTCAAACCACTCTTCGTAATCCGTCACATCGGCATCCTTCCACTTGGTCTCGGGGATTAAAAAATAAGTACTCAGCGCGCCGAGAACATTGCACACGAAATAAATCCACAACACGTTGGACAAGCCGATCACAGTAGGTCCGCTGAGATAGTTGAAGAGGAGGGCGGAAAGTATCGCGCCCAGTTTGCCGGTTGCGGCGCTGACGCCGTGACCGAAGCCGCGGACGCGTGTTGGGAAGACTTCGGCGGGGATGATGAAGGTGGTGGCGTTGGGGCCGAAATTGAAGAAGAACTGGGTGAGAGGGAATGTTAGGGGCTGGCAGGTAGGTTAGGGCGTGGAGACTTTGCGTACCTGGGCGATCGCGAGACAGACAAACTTCCCGCCCGTGCCCAAGTGCTTGTAGTCGCCGGCCATGATGGCGAACATCAGCGCGACGACCAAGAACCCTTGCATCTGTATCCACCTCCGTCCCAACTTCTCCACGAAGAAAATCGTCACAAAATACCCGGGCACGTACCCGGCCACGGCGATGATCAAGTTGCCGATCGCATTCCTCTTCAACACGTCATATTCATTGGCGCCCTTGGAAAAGCCAATCTCGGTGAGGATGACCGACTGGTTCAGATTGACCCCATAGAATGCCACGTCCAGCAGGAACCAGCAGGACGTGGTCCCCAGCAAAGTCTTCAAGTGCCTCCATTCGCTAAAATACACGAAGAAGACGTCGAGTCTAGCCCTTTGGCCTTGGGCCTCGATTTCAGCACGCGCAGCATCTATTTCCTCCTGCAGTCCACGGCCGTCGGAGACAATCAACTCAAGGGATTCTCTTTGACGGCTTCTACGGCTGGTGACGGTGAAACGGCTGCTGACAGATTCCGGACGCTTTGGTGTGCTTAATTCTCGAGATTCGAGAAACTTCTTTCCCTCGGGCATGGTAAGGCGCGGCCACAAGGTGGCAATTGCCGGGATCAAAGCCAAGCCTATTTGAAGGCGCCATACAGCGTCCAGCTGGGCGTAGTTGCCCTCTCCGTTTAGGGCTTTGGCAAAGCACGCAAGCAGGATAAGAGTGACGATGGAGCCTACGAGGTTGCCCTGAACATTATCAGCACGTACAGACCGCGAGTAGGGATAAGACAACCTTACCCAGCCTTGATTTGAAAAGATCCAACCCAGTAATTGCCCTCGTCTTTTCAGGTTCGACCTCTCCGCCACGATCGCAGCAGAGATAGGATAGTCTCCACCGATCCCTACGCCAAGCACTACCCGCCAACAAAAGATCCAAACCATCTTCAGCGTCGCGGTTGGAATGGCGTTGGGCAAGCTAATCAGGAGCACAAGTCCGATAGTCGCGATTATGAGCTCATTGCCATAGACAAATCTTCGGCCGAAGACATCGCCAAGGTAGCCGAATGAAAGCTGGCCAAAGATGTTGCCGATATTCGCTGCGGAATTCACCAAGCCTCGTAGTAGAGGAGGATAATGCGGTGGTTTGTTTTGCAAGCCGCCCCAATATCTGGATCAACAGGCTTGGGGTCAGTCATGGAAAGGGGTTCCGTACGGGATTTTGTCAATGGCAGCAAAGGTGCTTACTCGTAGGTCCATACCGGCGTCACAAGATTTACAATGAACAGATCGTAGGAGTCCAAGAAGAAGCCGACGCTACCAAAACATTAGCCGAAACGAGGATGCGACCGGGGCGGCGACGAGTACCCAGTGACAGAATACAGGTGCAGGTCGCTTTGGGTCATGAATGGGAACCTTCTGTTGCCCGGTTTCCGCCGCTTGTAATCCTCCTGATATGCATGAGTAAGCGTGCTTGAAGGGACGATTGCGGAAAGAGAGCTCACAAAGGATATCGGCTGTCCATTCTCATCCTTTCGTGTATACGCCTCTTCTTGCCACAGCACCATCTCCGCAGAGAAGGCCAAATGATCGGGGGGTTCCTCAGGCCGTAGATGGAGGCTCTATACTTATTAATGTCGGGCGGGTCTTTCGGAGGCAGCTAATTGGAATGCACTGGAAGCTCTCCGATTTGAGCGCCACTTCATGGCGCGCCTGTAAGTCTAAGGGTCTACTCGGTAGATGATGCAGTAATTCAACAACGGCATCGAGTCTTGAGACTCGAGACTTGTAATTTGGAAAGCGGGTATCAGTAATGGGTGAGAGATAGATAGATAGATAGATGGATGAAATGTGGGAAAATGATTTGAAGTTAACTAACGTTGGCACTCTGATTCTTGATGGGTTGTGCCCGCCGCCCGGCCATGTCTAGCCCAGAGTGTCACCGTCTCGGCTTAGGGTGGTATTATCCTATATGGCGCGTATAGGGTGAAATGGGCCTCGGCATAAAAGACCTATGATGCCTTTTAGTGTATACTGTAAACAAACTAAGGTAAGGTAATTATGCAAGGAACAAAGAAGAAAAAACAATTGAGACATCCGGACAGCACGTGCGCTCAACTCGAATGCTGATTGCAGCGACCCAGCTCCCGTTGGTGAGAGTAAGGTAGCTTGAACCGTGCCGTGCTGCTAATGAGTATAGTATACCTAATAAAGCTAATGAGTATTATGATATGCGCATATAACGTGCACTAGTACCTGTAACGAAGAGGCGACCCGTCCGAATCTTATTGTATATTCCCGACCCTCCGACACTAATAATAATGCCGCCAAGGAAAAAAGACAAAAGACAAAAGAAAAAAGACAAAAGACAAAAGAAAAAAGACAAAAATTGAAGAATGATAATGTAATGCTTTAGAAGAAGAGGAAGAAGAAGAAGAAGAAGAAGAAGAAGAAGAATAAAAAATAAAAAATAAAAGAGAAAAGAGAAAAGAGAAAAGAGAAAAGATCTTACTCTACTCGTACAGAGAAACGTCATGTGCATATTGTGCAACACTAGAAACAAATCCTAGTGACAACTGATAACGTCACTACCCGGAGAGACTAGTAGAAATGGAAAGTAAGAAAGAAATATAGAAGAACACGGAGACCCTGAATAATAATAATACCTGCCGCCGCCAGGCTGGGGCCACGCGTTGCAATCCCTAGATACCTTGTTAGGGAAGGTGAGATGGTTAAGCTACGAGTACGTTCGGGCAATGCCTGTTAGCTCACTCGTTGCATGTCTTTCCAGCCCAAAGAGCACTTGTTTCAACCGAAGGCACTTACTTCATCAACAATTGACCTGGCCACATAAGTCTGAACACCAGAGGGCAAGCCATCGCATCAACAGCGATACGACGTTGCCTGGTCTGTGACACGAATCTGTTGATCAATTTACACTTTACCCTTGTTCCGGATTCCGTCTTCGTCCTTCCGTTCCAGTCCTCTCGAGAAATATAATAGGAGGTCTAGCATCCACCGGGCTGGTTGAACGTCGCGGTATGGAAACAACGCCGGAGATCGACTTTGACCCATACCGAAGAGTCGAATCACAGAAACCGAAAGATATAGAGAGCACAGGGCCTGTGGTAGATGAGCCTTCCTAGACGTCAATCTCCGCGTATAACCGTGCCTTGCCAGCTGCAAGCGACAGCAGTGTGAAGGACAACATCCAAGCCTGGCCTCTCACTGGGTTCAAAATAGCCAACGATAGCTCCCCATAGGTATGCATTTCCGACAGTTCATGTATTATCATGCGGTACTTCTTTCCTTCGTCGTCGCCTTCGCCCTGTTCCGTGCATGTTGTGTCTGATGAAAGGCTGCAGCTAAGAGCGACACCTGTGGAAGATGGAGGATTGCGAGGATGGTTGCTCAGCGACTTCGTGCCACTTATCGTGATGTAGAAAAGGTGTGACGGGAGCTCGTTCCAATGACTTGTCTGGGTAGAAGAGGTACGCTGTCCGCGTTGGGTCTTGTAGTGTAGCACGCCGTACATTTCCAAGGAAGCCTAGTGCCTGCCACAAAATTAGCTTAGCCCTTCTGTGACAAGAAGCATGCTTGCCTCACAAGATGACAACCTGGCGTTTCCGTAGCATTTCCAAGACACACCCAGGGTGAAGCTACCTGGAAGCTTCAAGCTTCGCACGCCGTCAAAGAGGCCACTATGAAATGACAAACATGGTAGTCTTGATACACAGCCTGGAAGGAATGAGTAGACTTAAGTGGCCACTGTCAAAGCGGAGTGAAGGCTGGGGTATGGAGAGCAGCTCACGGTGGTGGCTCTTCACCCTGTTGCGAGCTCTCCCGGTATTCGTGGCATTTTAGTGCAAGGCCAGCTACCAACACCCTCGAGCTGCGGACAGCGAGCACATACGCGTTGTCAAAACGACTGGTAGAGTACTATCCGGCATATCAATCAACGCATGTAGAAAGAACAGAGACGACAGCCACTTGGCCCGGGAACATCCCAAAGCCAAGCATCGTAAGGCTGAGCTATTAGCGTGTGTATAAATCTGCCCCGCCATGTCTCCCTGCCTCGTCTACATGGATTGTACCTGTATTGTTGTGGTGCATGAACAGCACCAGATGCTTATACTTAGCCTAGCACTCGTGTTGGCCTGAGGAGTGAGTTGGTATTTGTTGGAACTCAGAGGTTATGGATTGATTGTCTAAGGGAGGCTAAGGTACCTACTTATATAAGGTACCTACCTCGTGAAGCCCATGCTGATTTGCTACCGTGAGGGTTAGCTATAACACTGTACTACTGCTGCAGCAATCTCCGAAAGTGCTACCGGGTCTGAATCAAATTCTGAGTGTCTTTGCTATCTAGGTCCAGCCCATACGCAAGAAAATCCATCATTTCTGTGCTATTCAGAAAAAGCAGCATCGATTCCCTCAAGGCGCGAATACGTCCATACTTTAGCGCCTGCGCAGACGCCGGACTCTGCGGGTATGCTACTTTTTAAAGCAGAAGATCTGGTTTCCAGCATATGTTTTCACAGACCAGGAACAAAATTTCCACGAATCTGGTGTGCGAGTGATATTCAGGTACTAGCTTGGCAACAAAAATGTTGAAACGTGCTCACATTTCTCTTGGGGGCCCAGGCCCATCATCATGTCTTTGATTTCCTTGTAATGAACGCTTCGCAGCCCGGGGCCGAAATCCTGCTCCGTGATTTAGGACGCCGTTCGGAACAAGGCAGTCTCGCCGCGGTTTTTATATTGTCGTCACTGCATAACATCACAATCACTCGGCGCATCGTTGTTTTTAGTTGCCAGGCTACGGAAGAATGTCATTTATCGTTGTAATAATTTCAATGAGGCTTTGAAAACAAAATTACTGGCCGAATTTGCAGTGAGGCTGTGGGGGGGAGTCAGTATCGGAGTCAGCGTGACATCGTGAGTAGTGAACCAGTCTTTTGAAATGTACACCTACCTAATTTGAGTGGGCGCTTCAGCAATCATCAAGCTGAGCGTTCCATGAAAAACGCACAGTCAACCATTACCCACCATGCTTCTGTTCCAAGACGTCCTCCTCGACGATTTTGGCTCGCTTCGAAAAATGGTACCACATACAATGCTGGTGCTTCGCTTAAAGAAACGAGCCAAGTGCATGGCATGGCCACCAGATCCTGGATCGACAGAGGTAGGTACTGTCACTGTCCGGTGAGTCAGGGTAAGGTTGTGTTTGCTACCATAAAGCCTGCAATGTTTGGGGTTGATTAATCAATGTGGCAGTGAATGTTTCGAAAGGTGTGTCCCACGGATTGGCAGGGCACAGAATTCAGGGGTTTCGACCGAACATCCAAAAGTCCCTTCTTGCAAACAACACCGTGACTCAATAATAACGACATCTATCAAGAAACTTGTAGTGACATAGTTGTTCTTCTAGAGTAGATCTAAAATTTCATAGTTGAAAAGTTCATTACAATTATTATGATTGAAAAGTTGTTACGCTGCGAAAGTATAGCATTTTGATGTCCTGCCAAGACATTTTGTGCCTACACGTGTTCACCGGGATATGCACTTCCCTGGGATATGCACTTTAGGGCTAGGGCTTACCAACACTCAAATGCCTACATCGCACCAAAATTCTATGGCAACTCTGCATAATCATGTTGAATGATGTTGTTATGTCTCCGACAGCTACTTCATCGTTTTTTGTCTATTATGAGTCTACCACGAGTTGATTTCCGAACAGGACTCTCTTCCTCAACTACTTCCTGTACCACTATAACAGTCTTACCACCTCTCTTACCACCTCTTGCGATACCTCTTCCACCTCTTCCACCTCTGTCACCTCTTTGTGATTACTGTTTTAAAGGAGAGAGGCCTGATAGAGGGAGTATTAGTGAGATCTCTGAGTCCAACAAGAATAAAGTAATAATCTTTTTTTTGACTGAGCTAGTCTTCTTCTTGACTGAACTTCTTGTCTTTGTTTCAGCAAAAAGAGACGATCCCAGGTGACACATGCTTTTGAATTGCTTCTCAAATTGCTTATCAGCCTCATGTTGCTGTCGTTTATCCACAGTCTCCTTGTTTAAGAGATACGCTTGCCCCAAATATGCTTGTCCACGGTCAGCTCTCTGCTTCTTTCGCTCATCTATCTTGACAAGATCGTTGTTAATAGATTTCAGAAGAATGTTGTTTGCTAGCGCGACATTGCAAGCTTTTCCAAGCTTTTCTGATAGTGTGGGATCAGGGTTCCCAGCCTTGATTTGCTGTACCAGTCGATTGACTTGCTACATATTTGTCGAGATAAACGTCACAGAAATGAAGTCATTATTGAATGCTGTGACTGTCATGTCTGGTGAAGGTGTGTTAGACCGTGATTCTGGGATTTGAAGTCTCAACTTGTCAAAAACGATCTGAGAATTGATCGAAAAAAGCCCACTCTTTTGCCATGCATGTTGAATGTTCTTCTCTGTTGCGACATTCTTTCTAATCACTTGAATAAACTAAATAAAGTCACATTTATCCATTTTGTAGCCTCCGCCATATCGTGTCTTCGCCTCCAAATGCTTACGGTATGCTGTTGTCAATGACTGAAAAAATCCAACATCAAGTGGCTGAAGAATATGTGTGATATGGGGAGGCAAGCATAGCAGAATAATGTCATTGCTAATGCAGAAAACGATGACTTTGATACTGATATGAAAGGCATGCCCATCAAGTATAAGAAGGCGATATCGTCCTTTCAGAGTTCTTCGAGTCTGAGGCTCAAAGCACCTGAAGAAATTAGTCAAAATTGTATACAAAAACGGGGTAAACTGAGCATACTTCTCGAACCACTCCAAGCCAATAATATTATTTGTCCAGCTATTCTCGCTAACAGCAATATAGGCTTCCTTATCCTCCACGAAATCAAACCAGGCTTTCATTTGCCGCTTACCCTTAAGGATAAGAAACATCGAAAGAAGTCTACTGTCCGCAGAGATGCATTCAATAAGAGTTACCCACTCTCGATTCCCGTCCTGGGTTTTATACACCTGAATGTCCTCTCGAGAACATATCACTCTCGCTTTCCCAGTACCGCCAAGAGCAGATCCTTTCTCGTTCATATTGTACGTATCTTCCTTCTGAATATCGTACTTCTGAATCACAGACTCAACAAGCTGAAACCAGTGCAAAAGTAGGTAGGGATCATGAGTAGCAGCACGGTCCTTGTTCAATGACTGACTAAATCGACTCTGCAACTCCGAATGACGGCCAAGAAACTTCGATACCCAGTTTTTACCTAGTGGCCTATGGTCTCCTTTGTCTACTAGTATCTCAGAAGCCATGAATCTAACTAGTTCAACTCTGGGAGGCCAATTCCAGGACGTCACTTGCAAGATTCACCCTGTCAGAGCTTCCTCCTCCACCGGGCTGAGTCGTAGTTCATTGTCATGTGTCTCCCGATGAGCACGAGTCTTATCGGCAAGACGTCGTCTAAGAGTGGTGGGAATGATACCATACTCGTAGGCAATTGGCGCAATTTCAGGCGGCTTTTTGTGGGGATCTGAGTTGTTCTCATAGAGCAAGTAGACTTGTTTATATTCGTCAATTGCGAGTTGCAATCGCTCTGATTTTGAGACCTCTTTTGAAGCCTTTGGGGGAGTCATAATAACAATTTTGGGAGGCAACGGGGGTACAGGACGGGGTGGAATGGGCTGGCTACTGGCTACGAGGGGATTGTGAATTAATGAGGCCATTGTTCAGTCTCCTCGGCGACTATTAGAGACCGAAATGTATAGATTCGTCATAGATATGTGGACTTGTTTGGTGGCTTATGATGGGGGAGATAGATTTGGAATTATATTTGGGAAGCCCTAACCCTAAAGTGCATACCCCAGGGAAGTGCATTTTGATGCCCGGCCAACACGTGCCTAAGTCGCGATTAAACGTTGCTACACAGCCGCAGCGCTCGACTCGACTCTTTTTAGACCAATCATCTTTTGAAGGTAATAATAAAGAATCTCGGGGTAAGAGACCTCGCCTTCAGGCGATCGTGCCGAGGTATTGTATTCAAATTTATCAGGCAATTCGCTCCGACAGCAAGGCCTTGTGAGTATTAATCATCTTCACAGCACTTGAGCCTCAATTCCCTGAGGATGCGATTGACTGGAGAGTGGAGGGACCTCACCCCAGAACAAGCAATGAACATTGTCGAGTCATACCATAAGCACATCATCTGAATGCCCAGGTTTTGAGCCCCTAGTCAAACATTACTGCGGACCCAACAATGTCTCGCGTTTGCGGCGCAGAATTACTGCGGGCAGTATCCATGAGCGCGAGATAGATGGTAGACAAGACGCTTGATCATCAAGCCATGGATCTTGCCGAACTTTATAAATCCCAGCCTCTATCTTCATCTCCAACCATAGGTATGATTCACAGCTTGCTACGAAAAATCATCACCAGCGTGAGGATGTACGCGGCAATTGACGTATCCTGTCACAATATGTCGAGGCCAGACAGACTACCCCACGGTCTCATCCGGCATTACGCGAGTCAGATTATTTGATTCCCACCAGCAGTGCACATGTTTCATGCAGAGTTAACGAGTGCCTAGAGCTGCAAGAGCATTCTCCAAAGCTAGACTTTGGCAACGTCTTGGATTTCTCTCAGAGGCCCTCCGCGTGACCCTGAGCATTGTACTTACGATGTCCATTTTGCAGCCAGCGATACCTCCACCACAGCTTCACCTCCCACACTCGCCTCATACTGTCACTGTCTCTATCATCAACACCACCACCCATCTATCTCAAATCCCGTCTACTCTTTTTCTTCGTCCAGCCTACCAAGGACACAAGCTCATGGACATTGCGGCCTTTGCATTCCTAATCGAGCACAACAGGCAAAAGGTACTATTCGACCTAGGTATTAGAAAAGATTGGGAGTTCAGTAGCCCACCTAGCATTGCTGACCAGATGAAGCTTGGGGATTGGAAAGTTGAGATGGAGAAGAATGTATCCGAAGTCTTGCAAGACAATGGGATAAGGTTGGATGGTATCGACGCTATCATTTGGATGTACGTCTACGATGGAACTTTCCGAGCAAGCTACGCTGATGAGATTACTAGTCATCACCACATTGCCCACACAGGCGACCCCTCAACGCTCTTACCCAAGACTTCGTTGGTCGTTGGACCAGGCTTCAAGCGGCTATTCATCCCTTCTTATCCTGAGGACGAGGCCTCTCCCGTTCTCGAGTCCGCTTACGCTGGTCGTGAAATTCGAGAGATCTCCTTCCGAGGCGGCTTCAAACTAGGCCGCTTTCCCGCCCTGGACTACTTTGGGGACGGCTCTTTCTATCTTCTGGCATCGCCCGGACACGGATCCGGCCACATGTGCGGGCTGGCCCGTACCACTTCTTCGTTCGCAATGCGGCCCCAGCATTTGGCTGACAGAGACACGTTCATCTTCATGGGAGGCGATGTTGCGCATCACGGGGGCGAATTCCGCCCCAGCGTCTATAGCCCTCTACTTTCTCTTCTGCCAGACTTTCCTCTTTTCCCCACGTCTTCTTCATCGGCAGTGAGGCCGCCTTGCCCTGGCGAGCTGCTGGCTACGATCCACTCCGCTCAATCTGCCACCGAGCCTTTTTACACTTCGAATCGCGCCGACGACCAGGGTAAGGCGATGGAAAGTATACGGAAGATGATGGAATTCGACGCCCGCGATACCATTTTTGTGGTGCTTGCTCATGACGCTACGCTGCTGAACGTGGTCGATTGCTACCCGGCTACTGCGAATGATTGGTATGCGAAAGAGTGGGCGAAGAAGAGTAGGTGGCTCTTCTTGAATGATTTCGAAGACGATGTCAAGGAACATGTGAGGAGCAAAAAGGATCGAGAGTATGAGCCCGACCGCGCGAAGTCGTTGCGGACGGATTAAGTGACGGATGCATCCACTGATATGATGCGGAGTATTTTTCTTGGAATCCGTGTATATGGCGGGCCCTTGTACTTACAGCATATCCCACTAGTTGACATGACGAGGTCACGCTGCGATGTACATATTCATTTCCACCCTCTGCTCTCCATTGTATCAAATCAATCGTGACAACGAAACAGCTCTAACCCCGACATGGGTCGAAAGAAGGCGGTTTGTGCACTTGTAAATACGCCCAGCCAGGCGTGGTATTATGTTGAATCAAAATCCCGCATACCGCCAGTCTTACTCAGGCAATTCACACTCCAAACATGAGGGCACAAGGACGGCTGAAGACGAAATGTTTTGGGGACCAAAGACCCAGGGCAACGATTCGGCTTGATTCCGATTCGCTCGATTATGTCCGGAAAGTTTTCATGAGTGGGGGGCAGGCGGCCTGAGATCGTGTGCTCTTTTCGTGTAGAGGGACGCAAGAATAATTCACTGGAAGTTGGTGGCCGTTGTAGCTTGGCAACGCGTCTTTCCTTGGTCGGTTTTTGCTTCCCCATTGAGGCCGATCCGCTTGGTTGCTTTGGGTGTAGAATTGCACGTGCTTGGGCTGCTACTGTAATTGTTGGGATTTGCACTACTCAGCCCTATCGCTTGTATATAGTCAGAATTTTCAGTAGCAGGAAGATCATCCGTCACAAATATTCTCAACAGGTTATGGGCTCGGGTTCGCGCTATACCATCATAACCGTGACGAGTCCCTCACTGAGCGGCAGTATTGTACGGAAGTCTCACGTCGAGCTGAGCAACGGCAAGCCCTGCAGAGAGTAGGTACAGACGTCCGTGTGTATCGTTTGCGAGGATATCAAGATGGTTGGCTAAGAGGAAGGAGACTCGGAGCGGAATACAACACCTACGGCAGCGCATACGATGGCTTGAAACGGGTACAACGGGCAGACAATAGGAAATCATCCGTGACAAATATTCTCAACACTAATTGCTAGTACACACACGCAGCGCAGTGGCAAAGAGTCCCCAGACTGCACATTTCGCTTGTGATCGTCGACCTTATGCAGTGTAAACTTTCACAGCTCGCTACCGACTCGGCCGGATAGTGTTGAAATTCAGCACCACACAACCCCATAGAATAACAATCAAGCCGTCATCAAATTTTAATAGATAGCGTGCCCGGAATCGCTCTATGTTCAGCATCAATTTTGTCTCCGCAATTCAGGCAGTCCATTCGACCAACGTGGCAAGACTCTGTATGTACCTGTAGCTACGGCGAACGCGCCGATGATCGGTAGGCTCGTGATTTGAGATCTGGAAATACAAGATGATAAGAGAGCGTTTGGAGCCAAGTCTCTGTATTGTGTGGCGCTACGAGGTCAATTCGATGCTCGTACGACTTTAAAACATTGCATTAGTATGCTTTTTTTTGCCCGGTCTTATGCATCTGGAAATTTCCAGCAGAGCAGGAACCCGGCTGAGCGGCATCGGGGACCGAGAATAAAGTCAGCGAACAGCATCAATACCCCGACCAACCGGCATGCCCTCGTTACTGAGGTCATCAACATACTTACTTACATATTTATATTTGTCTGTGCTCCTGCTGCTGGTGCTGCTGACTTCTGATAGCACGCTAAGCTCGTTGAGTCTTAGCTGCGGCGGATCATTCTCCGGTCCCCTACCTTATGCACGATTCGGTCAACCACGAAAGACTCACTCACACCAAGCTGCTTTATGTGTCTGACCGTTATGATTCGCTCATCTTATCTGACAGCGGCTTCTAGGTAGGACGGGTTCGGCTCAGATCGGAAATGATTTCTTTTGCCCTGCTTTTGTCGATGGTTCCTGAACTAATGCACCTCTCGTTTACCTGTATATCATGCGAAGGAGATTATCCTACTCAATCGAGTAGTACTTGAAAAGTTGAAAGCCATAAAGAGTATAGAGATGCTCGGTTCGGCATCCTACACTGGCACTCACATCATCATGGTAGATCTACTATGCACGCCATATCTCGCGTGTTGGCTGTCAGTTGAGGTCTTCGCCGTCGGGGCACTCTTTATGTACCTGACCTCGTTTCCCTTCTTTTTTCGCTCTCCACGCATATCGCACTTTATCGACAGCTGTCTTAAAAATGACTGTTGCTACCGTCTTACTGAAAGCTACCTCCCTGGTCTCAAGCCTGTCGCAGCTACGCACTAATGGTAAGCACTCGTGGTCCCCCTTCCAGAGTATCGGCGTACTTCTAGCTTCTAGTGAGACTCTGTGCTTACATTACTATCGTAAAGGCGGATCCAACCTCGGAACCTTTACAGCACCAAAGCTACCACAGTTCCTCGGCAACAAGTAAGTGGCTTGGCTACGCTATTTCTCAGCGATTCCAGAGCCTTGATTTGGTTATTAAAACTATGCCATCTTACGTAGTGACGCAAGTTTTTCATTCTGTTTTCACTCGTGCATTGCCTTTGCTTCAGAAACAGCCTGGGCTCTAATATTTTGATAGCCCTATAATCAACGGCTATCCATGGGGCGCAAAAGGCGCTTCAAACTCAGATCCCTACACCGGCGCCGCCGATACAGGTGTTACTCGCTCATACGATTTCACAATAGCTAGGGGGACTGTAAGTCCAGATGGATACCAGAAAAACATGCTTTTGATCAATGGCCAATACCCAGGGGTAAGTAATCCGTCTTTCCAACCAGCTCAATAACTTATGGCTCAATCCTAAGCCTTTGATCGAAGCCAATTGGGGAGACACCATCCAAGTCACCGTAAACAACAACATTTCCGGGCCGGCGGAAGGTACCGCCATGCATTGGCACGGTATCAACCAGCAGAACACCGAATGGGCAGACGGCGTTCCAGGTGTTTCGATGTGCCCATTACCGCCTGGTGGGAGTTTCACACACACTTTTAAAGCCACTCCCTATGGCAGTACCTTCTACCACTCGCATTATTCCAGCCAGTACGCTGATGGCCTTTGGGGTCCACTTGTAAGCTGCGATCTCACATTGTGTATCTCCCATTGAAACAAGAATGGCCATTGTTGATATCTCACTAGATAATATACGGCCCATCGACTTATCCGTACGATATAGATCTTGGCCCAGTGACACTCAACGACTACTATCATGAAGAGTACTTAACCATCCTCGAAGGCGTCATGGGGACCGACCTCTCAGACGAAAGCCTCGTTCGACCAGCATCTGACAACAACTTGATCAACGGAAAGATGAACTTTGCATGTGGTAACAGCACTGGAAATAGTACCGTTGGCACCTGCGTCAACAATGCTGGCTTGTCCAAATTCGGCTTCACGAGTGGCAAGAAGCATAGGCTTAGACTGATCAATACCGGTATCGCTGCTATCCAAAAGTTCAGTATAGACAACCATAACATGACTGTCATCGCCAATGACTTCATTCCTCTCGTGCCGTATGAGACTACAATTGTAACCCTAGGTGTAAGCACCTCTTCATATTCAATCCGAGCTTCACGCACTAACGAAAGGCTGACAACGTACAGGTCGGCCAACGCGCGGACGTAGTCGTCGAAGCAACCGGCGACCCCACTGACATCGTATGGATGCGCTCGCACATTACATCCGGCGCCTGCACCGAACCCGCCAACCAACCCGACGCCCTCGCAGTCATCTACTACGAAAATGCCAACAAAACGTCCGCCCCCCGCAACGCTTCGGTCGCTCAGATAGACACCACGCCTGCCTGTCTCAACGACCCTCTCTCAGACACTGTGCCAATGTATCCCATCGCAGCCGCCGGTACCAACACTACCGTCACCATGAATGTCGACGTCGCGGTCAACTCGACAGGCCATATCGTCTGGACCATCAATGATAGTGCGTTCGAGGCGGATTTGAATAATCCGCTACTGCTACTGGCCAAGAGTGGTAATACTAGCTACCCGGCTGTGGATTCAGATTGGAATGTCTATAATATGGGGACAAATCAGACCGTGAGGGTTGTTGTCAATAACTTGAGTCCGACGAGTCATCCATGGCATTTGCATGGGCATGAGATGTGAGTTCGGATTTGATGTTCCGTATGGTTTGGTGATGCGGTTGTATTGGTTGTTGGTTGGAAGGGGAAACTGTGGCTGACTTAGCTGTGTTGGCAGGCAAGTTCTGTCCGTCGGATTTGGCACATGGGACGGCGCCGTCACTAATCCTAGCAACCCCCAGCGTCGCGACGTGCAGATTGTACCCGGCAGTGGCTATGCTGTGCGTTCCTCCCTTTCATTTCCTTTCCCTTACCCCTTTCACCCACTCACTTGCCTGTGCACTCGCCTGTGCACTCACCTAAGTCAAAACAGACTCACTAATTCAACCCTCGCTCTTTCTAAAAGGTTTTCCAATGGCAACAAGATAACCCCGGCGTCTGGCCTTTCCACTGCCACATCGCCTGGCACCTCTCAGGCGGTCTTTATGCTAACATTATGGAGCGGCCGGCCGATATCAAAAATGTTCTCATTCCGTCGACATCGTATCAGAATTGTAGGGATTGGGCGGATTATTCGGGCGGGAATTTGCTGCCGCAGATTGATTCGGGGGTGTGATGGGGCTGGTAGATGGGTGATGGAAGTACGATAGCATTGTGGAATAGGAGAAGGGCCATTGGCTACTAGTACACTAATTTTAATATTTAGACTCTACAAACCACCTCAAAGCGCTTTCACAGATTTCTCAGAGTACTACTCATCGCATGAGATTTGTTCTCCATTACACGATCTAATCTTCGGTCTTAACCGGAGAAAGCCATTAGCGCACGGCGTTAAGTACTAGCGCTAAAGAATCTCTACGAGGTTGAGCATATCTCCCTCCCTCCATGAGGAAGTGACAACCATGGCTCCGCAAGCCTCTTGGAGCGGACATGGCAGGATCAAAGGTTACACCAAGCTTCAGCGCATGGCGATGCTGACTTTTTCGTTGATCGGACTACAGTAAGTCCTACGCCTACGCCTGGAGTTCCGGCAGAATTACTGACGGCTTATTGCAGGTTTACATGGGCCGTGGAAATGACTTGTAAACCCCTCCCCCCCCCCTCCCCAAGCGACCTTCCCTCGTACCCTATCCAGCCGCGCGACATCATTCTCTCCTAATTGCATCGATGCAGATTTCGAGCCGCATCTCCTGAAATTGGGCTTGGCAAAGAGCCAAACTTCTCTCGTGTGGATCGCTCCGCCACTGTCGGGGTTGATCGTGCAGCCGGTTGTTGGCGTGTTGTCGGATTCTTCGCGGCTGAGGTGGGGGAGGAGGAGGCCCTTTATGCTTCTTTTCTCCCTTTTGGTGGCCTTTTTCCTCATCTTGCTCGCCTGGGCGTCGGAGGTTGTTGGGGTCTTCACCAGTGATGAGGCTATGGTAGGAAAATTCGCTTCTTGAATGCCAGTTCCTCTCGCGGTGTTCGACTCGCTGACGTTTTAGATGAGGAAAGGAACGGTGGTTTTGGCCGTGTTCTGTATCTATGCGGTGGACTTTGCTATCAATGGCGGTAAGTAAGCCTTGACTTTATTAAAATGTAGCTCAAATACGCTGGTCCTGATGGAATACCGATGTAGTGCAAGCGACCTGCCGCAGTCTCATCGTGGATTCTCTCCCAGAATCTCAGCAGCAACTCGGCTCTGCCTGGGGTCAGTCCGATGTTTCTCTCCACTCTCGATCTTTCGCTAACGTTCCGCAAAGCTGGAAGGATGCTCGGACTCGGTCACGTACTTGGTTACCTTGTCGGCACTATGAATTTGTCAAAGTATCTCGGATCTAGCCTGGGCGCCACTCAGTTCAAACAAATTTGCGTTATCGGTGGAGCAACCATGATTTTCTGCGTCAGCGTGACTTGCTTCTGCGTGGAAGAACGCTTGTTGCTTTCTCAAAGGTGAGCCGGTTCACAATGATGGCGATGGGTTGGCGCTGCTGACTGAAATTAGAACTCGCCGCACAAGTTCAGGAGGACTGGCGATGCTGTCGACGATACTCAAAACTACGCTCCATCTACCGAGGAAGATCAGAACAGTGTGCTGGATTACGTTCTGGTCCTGGTTTGGTATGTCATCCGTCTACCCTTCCTTCGTCTCAGCGTATCGACTAATCAGCTTGACTTTGGAAGGGTGGTCTCCATTCTTTGGTCCGTACGCTCCATGACAGCGAGTCACCCACCATCCCACTACAAGCCTAATTTGAACAGTCTACGGTACTACATGGGTCGGAGAGACATACTACCGTCAGAACGCCGACAACGCCGCGGAATTGCAGACGACAAAGGACCTAGTGGGCGAAATCGCCAGGAAGGGTTCTCTAGCCCTGGTCTTGTTTTCCGTCATATCCTTCACCAGCTCCATCTTCCTACCATTTTTAATATCGTTGCCCTCCGACGACGTCATTCCCCGACATCCTAGCGGAAACACCCCACGACCGCATACGCGGACTGCTGGCTTCTTCCAACGGTACCGCATTGACATCACCACGGCTTGGGGTATATCTCAATTAGCGTTTGCGGCTTCCATGATCCTAGCCCCCTTCTCCACTTCCTTCCAGTCCGCAACCACCCTCGTTGCCCTCTGCGGAGCGTATGTCCCCCCCCCCTTCTCACTCCCTGCCTCTTGTCAGCATTTGTTTGAAATCGCCACGAGCTGATACGGCAAAATCCGCAGACCCTGGGCTATGTACGGCTGGGCCTCTTCCGCCATCCTGGGCGAGGAAATCAACAAGCTCGGCCCCTCCACTACTACCCCTGCCGCGGCCGATCCCCGAAGCTCGCAGGACGGAGGGCTCGAGATGGCCCCCTTGTTCGATGAGGACCCCCTCTCGACACCGCACGATGAATCACCATCATCATCATCATCATCATCCGTCAAGAGGCAGCAGCAGCAGCAGCGGCAGTCGGGCCGCGACGCCGACGACGACGACGACGACCGTATGGCGGGTGTTTACCTCGGCATCCACAACATCTTCGCCACCATCCCGCAGTTCTTGGCCACGTTCCTGTCCATGATTGTCTTTTCGATCCTCGAGCCCGGCCAGAGCCCGGAGCTGGCTGCCGGTGGCGCGGAGCAGACGGAGGGGGGGTGGGCCAACAGCGGGCTCAGCGGCACTGCGGTTTGTTTGGCCATCGGAGCCGTGTTTCAGTTTGTGGCGGCGGCGAAGAGTTTGAGGATGGGGAGGTTTTAGAGGGGCGGTGCGAGGGGGGGGGGGTGTCTGTTTCGTTGAAAAAGCGCATATAGATGATTCCATGCATAAGGGGAACGGAGTGCTGGCTATCTATCTACTACTGCAAACACCAAAGACTGAAGCTTTCAAGGACTGCGGGATTCGACACGTTGCGCCAAGGTCTGAAAAGGCAGTGTCGAACAGTATCTACTTTTCTCGTTCCTATCCTTCTAAGTACACATCACACATCTCCCCCGTTGCACCCGTCTTCCCCCAAGCGCACTGCAGGATTTTTCCAATGTATGTCGTCAACCTCGTCACGCAATCTCTCCAACATTCAGCGCACAGGGCTCTCCCTCTCTCTCACACAAAGTATGTGGTTGGCATGACCGTAGCTTTTCAATTCGAAGATCCCAAGACATGTCCTCCTGCGAAATCACTCCATCTCCTGACTTCACTTGGCACTTCACCCGCTTTCCGCAGAGGTATCTTCTCACTCATAGCTCGTGCGAAGAGGAGCGCCGTCTGGAACGTTTGAATACGTTAGCATGCTCATGTAAAGGACCGTCAGGACGCTGAAAAAAGGGGAATGCCGATCTCACCTGAGGCTCCATGAACAAAGGTACGCCAAAGTCAACCGCGTTCCTGCGCATAACGTAGTCCTGATCCAGTAGGCTGTCCGCTCTAGCGGCGGCGAGGTTGAAAACGCCACGGATGTCGTATTCTCGAAACACTTCTCTCAAAGCGCGCTTGTCTTCTGTGGGGAACTCGATGACTTTTACTTCGCATCCGTCCTTGACTGCCGATTCGAGATGGTCCTTGACTTCTTCGTTGGCGGCGAAGAATTTGTATCCGAGCGGCTTCAGGTAGTCGACGATGCCGGCCAGTTGCGGCTTGGAGACATCTCCGCCGAAAAGAAGCCCCTCTCCGGGTAATGGTAACCGGAAGTTCATGGTCGATTGCAGAGACGTCCAGTATGCTTCGACAAGGTCTGTACCGAAACAGGCGATCTCGCCGGTACTGGCCATTTCCACACCGAGAAAGGGGTCTGCCCCGGGGAGGCGACCCCAGGAGAATTGTGCCACTTTCGTCGCGACGTAGTCTCTCTTCTCGGCCATCAGGTCTACTGGCTCAGGGACGTTTTGGCCGGCCAGGGCTTTGGTTGCAACGTCGATGAAGTTCGTCCCGAGGACTTTGCTAACGAAAGGGAAGGATCTGGAGGCTCGGAGATTGCACTCGATGACCTTGAGAGCAGGTTCACCGCCTTCGGGGTCGTCCGCTTTGATGATCTGCATGTTAAAGGGGCCGGTGATGGACCAAGCCTTGGCTACCTTCTCAGCGATTTCTTTAATGCGAGCCATGGTACGGTCATCCAGGTTTACGGGTGGGAGAACTAGTGTCGCGTCACCACTGTGAACACCAGCGTTTTCCACGTGTTCAGCTACTGAGTGGACAAGTAGCTTTCCCGCAGAGCCAACGGCGTCTACGTCGATCTCCTGCGCTCCTTCAATGAATTTGGTGATGACCACTGGATGGTCACCAGACACGGAGCTTGCGTTTAGCAGTTTTTCCTTCAGGTCTCCGTGGCTGCGTATCACATTCATCGCTGCTCCGGAAAGAACGTAGCTTGGTCGGCAAAGGACCGGGTAGCCCACACTGTCAGCAAAAGCCTCAGCCTCAGGAAACGATTTCAGCTCGGCCCACGCTGGCTGGTCGACATCAATGCTGTCAAGTATTTCGGAGAACTTGGAACGGTCCTCGGCCCGGTCGATATCCAGAGGATTTGTGCCGAGGATCTTTGCGTGGCCGGTCTCTTGCAATCGCAGCGCAATGTTTTGCGGAAGCTGGCCACCGACTGATACCACTACATTGGCTGCGGATTCCAACTCGTAAATATCCATGACCCGCTCGTAGCTGAGCTCTTCAAAGTAAAGCTTGTCGGCGGTATCAAAGTCGGTGGAATAGGTTTCTGGGTTGTAGTTGATCATGACTGTTGGCTTCCCCATGGCCTTGAGAGCAAGGGTAGCATTGACCGCACACCAATCGAATTCGACTGAGCTTCCAATTCGGTAAACACCGCTTCCGAGGATGATTGTGCCATGATCATCAAACGTCACGTCGTGGCTGGAAGCGTTGTAAGTAGTGTAGAGATAGTTAGTCTAAAAGCACAAACCATTAGCATTGATGGCCCTCGATGCAGTGATTCGGTTCATGCACGCACCTCAGCCGGGAACTCAGCTGCCAAGGTGTCGATCTTTTTGACCCAGGGTTTCACACCCATGCTCTTCCTACGAGAGCGGACTTCGTCTTCGGTACAACCCAAGGCAAGCGCAATTTGGATGTCACTGAAGCCTTGCTGTTTCGCTTTGAGTACCAGTTCCTTCCGCAAACCAAACAGACTACCAATGTCTTCCAGCTCGTGTTGCGTGTCCACAATGTCCATCAATTTGTGAAGAAACCATTTGTCAATCTTGGTCAGGTCGTGAACACGGTCAACAGTGTACTTTTCATGCATCAAAGCTTGTCCAACGGCAAGCCAGCGGCGATCTTTGTAATTTCGTCAGCGATCATGTTTTGGCGCTGACGGGTTTGAAGGAAACTATACCTGTTGGATTTCGTAGAGCATCGTCTAGGTCATCGAACTTGTCTCCTTGAAATCCGTTGTAGCTAGGATCGACCTGTCTAATTGCTTTCTGGATGCTCTCCTGCCAGGTTCTGCCTATAGCCATTACCTCTCCGACACTTCTCATCGCAGATCCGATGTGGCGGTCAACATGTTGGACTGTTCAGGAACATTAGCTTGGTAATAACAATCGTGCAAGTCCACGCACATTTCTTCAAGTCCCAGCGAGGTCTAAAACAAAGTAAGTGTCAGCACAGCATGAACTGAAGCACTGGGAGAAACGTGAGGAAGATCCAGGGAACACAACACTTCAGTTACTCCTCCCAAAGATTGCAAAAACCCTAGTGGATACTCACATTTTAGTTACAACATAATCCAGACTCGGCTCGAAGTTTGCTGTGGTGGTTTTCGTGACGGCGTTGGGTAGCTGAGGCAGAGTGTAGCCCAAGCCCAACTTGGCAGCGACATAGGCAAGTGGGTAAGCCGTGGCCTTGGAAGCCAAGGCAGAGGACCTAGATAGACGAGCGTTGACTTCTATGACTCGATAATCAAGACCATCCGGCTGCAAAGCATATTGCACGTTGCATTCACCGCACACGCCTAGATGGCGAACGATCTTGATTGCCGCTGTGCGAAGCATATGGTATTCCTGGCATGAGTTTAGTCTGCGGCAAAACAAGACAAGACAAGAAGCTAATTACTTCATCACTAAAGGTTTGTGACGGTGCTATCACTATGCTGTCCCCAGTATGGACTCCGAGAGGGTCGAAATTTTCCCTGTCACATCACTTTAGCGCTTCATTTTGAGCATGTCCCTTTTGATATAGGGGCATACATATTGCAGACAGTGATACAATCTTTCGCAGTCAGCGGCCAGAACATTTGAAAGGCGCAATGAAAACGTACTATTTGCCCTGTCACGTACAACCTCATACTCTGCCTCCTTCCAGCCCTTGAGGGATTTTTCTACTAGAATTTGAGGCGACAGTGATAAAGACCTCGCAGATAGGTTGCGAAGCTCCTCCGGATTATTTGCGAAGCCACTGCCCAGGCCTCCCAGTGCGTAGGCGGATCGTACGATGATCGGGTAGCCAACGGTCTCTGCAGCCTCAAGCGCCTCATCCACGGTATTCACGGCAAGACTTTCGGCAATAGGTATGTCTATTTCTTTCAGCGCTTTCGCACTGTCATGCCCCTATTAGCAATTGCTCCCGCAAGAGTTCCAACCTCCGCTCCTTATGTGACCGTACCAGAGTAGATCTCACGTACAATAAATCTCGATCTTCGCTTGTCTCTAGTGTTTTTATGCTTGTTCCTAGGACCTTGACACCATATTTTTCGAAGATGCCCATCCTATCCATCTGCATGAAGGACTGGTAGTCAGCGTGGCTTACTGAAAATCGGATGAGGTGCAAGACGAGTATGTGGAAAAGAGCGCCCCAAAACATGTCCTGCCTCAGATCTTTGCCTCAACCAACTAGGGAGATGCTAGAAATGTACGCACCTGCACTCCGAGATTCAGGGCCGTCTGACCTCCGAATGCCAGCATGATTCCATCAGGCCTCTCTTTCTCAATCACATGAGTGACATACTCCGGCGTGACGGGAAGATAGTAGACTTCATCTGCCAGCTTATGATCTGTCTGTATAGTAGCAATGTTGGGATTGATAAGGACCGAGGCGACATTCTCCTCTTTCAGTGCTTTAAGTGCTTGTGAACCTATGCACCCAATGAATTAGCATATTTTGACGTGGAGAGCACAGCAGACTTTCGCATACCAGAATAATCAAATTCCCCCGCCTGTCCGATGCTCAGCCCTCCACTGCCAATGACCAGTACCTTCTTAACATCTACCAACTCGAGCTCTCCCGCACTAGCAACGTATGAGGCAGTGATTTTGGACCCTTGGGCCTCTTGGGGTGTCGCGGACCGGATTGCAGAGCTTGAGATGCCTTTTGTAGAGTTATTTTTCAAGGGTCTGGTGGAGGAGGGCGCGTAGCGAACGCTGCGTCGAGCGAGATGTGGTGCGAGAGAGGCGGAAGTGAAAGATCTCGTCGAAGAGGGTATCGATGGTACGGTGGTCGGAGCGCGGCAGATTTGGGAGGAGAGGGATTTGAATTGGGGCTGTGAGTTGATAGTAGAGTAGTATTGCTGGAGCAGCCTCCTCGAGGGCCTCTCCAGACACTTGAGCGCCATCGGAAGGCAAGCGGAGAAGACGAGACTGCCTCCGGACAGGAAATGTGCCTTTTCTTACCCTCTTGGAGCACGGTGTGATTCTCTTCCTCTTCCTGAATTCCCGCAGTGTTGTAAAGCCAGACTCTCAAGGACTGGACGGCAGCCCAGGATTATTGCACCTAATGACATGGGCGAGGTCTTTAGGCCCGGGGGGGGGGAGGTGGAAGATGGAAAAAGAAGGGGATAGGTATTTGAGGGGCAAGTGGACACTTGAGAGTTGTTTAGTATATGCTCAAGTGTTGAAGAAGAAAGGAGTGAAAATTTTCATGTGCATGATGAATTGTCGGTTGAACAAAAAAGAAATTTCGCATGTGACGTCCCCGATAAAAATTTGAAGTGAATTGACTTCCGAGCCTGCCTCGGACTGGAAGCAATCTCGGAGCCATGCTTCCCCACCATTAAGCGAGCGGGTCGGTCCGACTGATCTAACCGCTACCGACCTAGCACTATCTCACGCAGCCCTCGCTGAAGAACATGTGGTTATAAATGTGGTTATAAATGGAAGGTATGAGGAACGAAAAGACCAACCGTATGAATTCCTGAGACAGTCTACTAACTATATCTTGGCAACGACCAGCACGCTGAAATGTGGTACCGTCAGATAATTAGCCCAAGAGGGACTGCGGAGGCTTTTCAGAACATCCATGTGGATATCTAGGCTATCCACCGATCTCCAAGTCAAAGCGCCCTCTAGCCCACCCTCCCGCGCGGACTTCTCGTACACGCTCTTTCTTAGATGGTACGCATCGAACTCGACCTTGCCCGTTTTCATCGTTGCATCCAAATGGGTGGCGACCCCTTCTTCAACGTCTCTGGTAACAGTCACAACCACCTCACCATACTGTGCAGGTCGAGCCGCCAATGCCCTCTCGCTATGGCCCCGAGGATCATCTGTAGGAGGCGGTGTGACGCCAATGAAGTGTCCGCTTCCCTTCAAGTTCACCGAAGCGTTGCGAAACATGTTTGCCATTTCCATGCCATTAGATGCATAGTTCAACAGCCAGGCTCCAAACACCACGTCGAATGGTCCGTCTCCGTATCGAGTCGGCATGGAGCAATCTGCAACGTGGAAACTCAACCCCTCCAGATTGTTTGATGTGGCGTTGGCGGCATCTACCATCCCCTTCGAGATGTCAACGCCGACAACCTGCTTTGCGCCCCATCCGAGGAACTTTTTAGAGTAGTAGCCCGTCCCACAGGCTAGGTCTAAGACTTTGGCACCTTTGATGAATGGTGCTACGGCTGCTTCGACGTTTGCGTCTTGAAGTATTGCAATGGGAAGCTTCCTCATCTCTTCATAGGTAGCTCCGATGTCATCGTATTGGGTCGACATGTTTGCGTGATAATAATATCCAGCGCGTCTTTTGGGGATCGAGTTTGCTGATTTCAGTCATAGATGAATCTATCGATATGTCATTCGTGAAATTTCGTGGTTGCGCAGTTTGCGCGGGGGAAAACGTCATGCTGCATGTGTTGCGTCACACCGGTGGATACTTGACTTCCATGGATTTAACGGAGACTCCTGAGAGTAAATCTTCCTCATCGTACTTTAATGCTGGTCTCATGGATGAATGGCTATCAATCGCTTGTACCTTCCCATAGATAACGCCGTCGCTTACAAAACGCCACACCAATGAAGCCATCACTGCAGCCACCTCTAACGCTATACCTAACCCATCTCTCGCGGACAATATCTACAATCGAGGCGGGATCTTCGCAGTGTATTTATGGCCGAGGTACGACTTTCCGTCTGAGGCCCGCATCATAGTCATCACCTCCGCACGTAGCTTCCCCTTCGTCCAAGTCCTCACTCAACACAGGCGGCCGATCCACGCACATCGAGCACGGATTCACCCTACAATCACTTAGAGCCACTTCATTCTTCTCACACTCTTCTCGCAACAAATCCGACCTGAATCGAGGGTTCTTATATCCTTTTTCATTTTCAACGTACAACTCGTGAAGGTAGATGGCTTTGAGGGTTAGGGTTAGTCTCGTGGGCAATCACGGTTAGTGTGTCTAGATTTGGCGCTCGAGAGGCGACGAGGAACTTCTGCGCCCCGTCGTCTCCTTCTGCGTTCTCAACTATCCAGCTGGTCGCTGCGTGGCGGGGCACAAGCCGGCTTTCTTGCAGCTCGCGACGAAAGAGGGACAGGTCGCTTGGAGAATAGAAGCTGGGCCGGAATTTGCGAGGTTGGACGCCCTTGTCCGAGCTGGGTTTTTTGGCCTTGGAGGGGGCGGACTCTGACTGAGAGGCCTGGATTTCCACGCCCTCCTCCTCGTTATCTCCATCACCTGACTCGTCGTCCTTTGTGTGGCACGCGCCGCCTGACGGGGTTTCCGAGGTAGAATGAGTACATCCCAGTCCTTTAAGATACTTCACCCTTCCTTACCCACAAGCTCTCCACCTCAAGAGCACAGTTTCACCGTCGGAACCGCTAAGAAAGATGACGTTACAGTATCTGCTGGACCAGACCAGGAGAAGACTAGAGGCCAGCGTCAGTGGTAAAAACACGCAGATATTAGCACTCGTCGCCGTGCTTTATGAACAACGAGCGTTTTCTGGGTGACTGTACACGGCCTTGCAGCAAAGGGAAAGAGAAATCAACTGCGTTTTGGACAGGGTGGCTAGGTAGGACGTGAAGATACTGGAGTTATGAGCCTAGATTAGTGAACTCGAGGGTGCCTTAGTCTCCGAGCGACATCAACGCGTGCATGTGCACAACGAGGTCATGTAGTTCGCCCCGGGACTATATCCATCGCGGAGATATGGAGCACCAGTATTGGTGATGTCGAAAGAGGCAACCGTGGCGACGAAATCTAGGAGATAGAACTGACTAGAAGCACGATAACGCAGTCGACCTTCTCGACTGAGCTTAAAAAATAAGGTTCTTAGGCCTCTTGAGATCGGAAGAATAATACATAGGCTATGTACATACAGTCATTCTCTAGCGCGCACTCCGGACTTGGGTATGACTTGCGATACGCCTGAGTTGGGGTATGTTGTTGCTTGTGTCCTGCCAGCCCCCTCTTTAACACTTTGTTCCCCAGCATCCTTAACTTGTAAAAATTTGGGGCCGCTATAACACTTTTCAGTGTTAATACTCTACATAATGTCCGAGCATCCGCATTTGATCGAACGCTGCCTTGTCTATCCAAAAATTATTCGTTCTTTCAAGCGCGGTCTCCGAACATCTCCATTCCTTTCTCCTCAATCTCTCAGTCCCTGATACTCTTAAAGCCCGTCCCTCATTAAATACCTTGTCCTAGACCTGCTAAAGGACTTGTTTCGAAGATGGCTTTGTACTTCTGTCCTGGCTCCCTGTGCGACTGTTGCGAGTACTGTACAATCCAACAACGCCCTGGTTACCACTCTGTGCACTTCAAAGCTATCTCAATCTCGCCGGTCGTCGGAATCACCTTTAAGGCATACGAGTACTCGGCTACCCAGTTAGCGAACGCCTTTGAGAACCTGATACTTGACCATATGGATTTTATGATCAAGAGACAGGCGTTAGCTCGTTGGAATGCGCTACTTCCAGAGCTACTTGGTGGCCCACTTTGGCGCGACTCTGAGTTCGACCTACAGGACTCGTTTCCAATCCTTGACGATTTCTTATTTCTCAGAGCACTTCAATATAGGTGCCGTGTGGAGTGGGTGGACGAGTCTCGGAAAGGGTGGAAACGAGGCTCGGTTGGTTGGGCCGAGCCGGAGGAAGAAACCAATCGGGAACCGAAACATTGGATCCGTATTGTACGCCCTACGGTTGAAAAACCCAGGACGGTTCAAGATGTTTTGTGTACGTTGATGCACGAAATGTGCCATGCCATCTTTGCTTTCGGATGCAATTGCAATTGCTGCCGCTGCCCCCTGAATCAAATAAACAGCGAGGGCCTTAGCGGTCATGGCCCGAGTTGGGAGAAGCTGAGGCGATGTGTTGAGCAATCGGCCAACCTACATCTCAATGGCTTTTTCGAGCCTTTTGAACCTGTCACACTGTGCTATCCGAATGAGCCGCAGCTTAAATTGGAGCAAAAGAAGATCGCGAAGATGCTCGATGGGCTATATGAAAAAATCACGAAGCAGGGAAGCGAAGCGGCGGTGTTGAAAAGGCTTGAGAGAGCGAAGAAGAGAAGAGAAGAGGACGAAATCTTGCGCGGGATCGAGAAGGATCAGACTGAGGAGATGCAACTTGAGACTTTTGCTTGTGTTGGTGCTATGTTCGAGAAATTTGAGCGCGAGAGGGCTCATCACTGCTCAGCTAACACCAAAACGGAATTGCAACATACACTGTTCAACGCCGCAAGTGATGAAAGCATATTAAATTCCTAATTCTCTCACCCTTACTCCAAACGTGCTGAGCCCAGAACCCGTCACCTCGTAAGTACTTTAATGACTTTCGGGGCGATCAGGACCGACTTCGCTCATTCTCCCAAAGAAATAGAGGGAAAACACCTAGCTGCATTCCCCATGGATCATCCTTGCGGTGAATGCAAGTGCTCTTCCTATTACAATGTCCTGTACATGTTCATTCACGAAGTGTATTACACTTTGCGAGAATTTGTTTGCCAGTGCGACGTCTGCAGCTGCAAGTTAAATCAAGACGAATGGATTGGGGGTTACAGGCTACAGTCTAAGTTGGCGGAGGTTGAGAGTAGCCGCTCAGAGTACGGCGAACCAGTATTTGAAGGGATTCTCCAAGCTGTTTTCGCTTTACTCTCTGAGTGAGCCCGACTTGAGATGCGAGGTTGGAAAAGGAGTGAAAATCTTCGATGGGCTGTACCAGGAAGCCATCAAAGGAATGAATGCGGTTAAGCGGGAGAAAAAGGTTGAGCGAAATAAGAAGAACGTCGCAAACAGTACAAAGACTATGGAAAACGGCTAAAAAAGGGCACAAAACGAGGAGACTCTGGCTTGCGTTGTGGCCATGTTCGCGAGATGGGAGGAGATGGCAAACACTTCTATTCAAACAGAGACCAGAAAAGAGACAGCAGGGTGGGATCAGCGTTCCTCGAAGCAATTGAGGACAGCGAAGATTACGAAGATAGCGATTGAAAAGACAAGACGGATGGGATGTGGGGTCCGTGTGGTAGTAGTATGAACAGTGGTTCATTAACCGGAGTTCGAATATAATGATTGGACGACAGACTTTTAATTGCTATACAATGTGCAATTTCTGTGAAACGAGGCCGCATTCTGGCTGAAGCCTCGACCTAACATTGATCAATGTTACGCAAAGCCAAATTGGGTCAACAAAGTGGTACTAGCAAATCAGAAAGGGTACCTCTCGCCTCTTGGGGCACCTAGATTAATCCTGATTGCACGACAGACTTCCCCGAGTACAGCTTCTGATGCTCATGGCGCGCTTGGGAGCATAACATCAAGTCAAAAACAGTAGTACTTGCTCCTTGCTTGCCAATGTCTCAGCGTCAGTGCCAGAATCTGCCGCCGTCGATATCAAAATTGGAACTTGAAGCAGAGTTCCCGTTCAGAAAAGTTAGATCGCTTGCAACAGCGCAATCTTGGCAATGTCGGACTGTCTGGGATGCTCAAGTGGTTGGACTCCAGAACAGCACTGGGGTACCTGTTTGAGAGATGATGAAGTCCATCTTAACAAAACACTTGGGTGTTTGAGGATGTCGCGAAGTTTGCCGCTTGCCGCTGCGCGATGATGATCTGACCACTAAAGTCGCCTCTAAAATATAGTAGTATTCCCATGGATTAGCGACCTTTTGATGATTTGAGACGCCCACGAGCGGCAATAATTTTGGCACAGCCTCGCACAAGGGTAGCCCCCGAGCGATTTGCAACGTGGGATCGTCATTAGAAGCAACTTATCGAAACATGTGTTTCTATCGTAGTTGCAATAGTTAGGGTGGGTATTTAAAGATGAGGCGCGGCAATACTGTTGTAGCATACGAGTACTTTATGCGCCTGTTCATGCTATACGCGCACTTTTATAATCAGCCACCTGTCTCTTTTCACTCATAACCACTCGCAGACATTTATTTTACTGCTTTTAGAATTTCGTGATCTTCCGATCATGCAGCTCTCCTCTATCCAATCAAAGCTCGTATGGCTTTTGCTACCAGCTGTCTCCATGGCTCTCAATCTTACCCAGGGTGGGTCGACAACAAGTGGAAATGGTCAGATCAATCTCCTGACACCCCAGAGTCTGTCCATGACCTCACTCGGCCGAATCGCTCATTGCAAACCCAACGATGATCCTTACGGCTCTTTCACATTCACGTCCAGTCTCAATAATACTTTCCCCAGCACCCCCAACATTTCGGAGTCTTTTCTGAAATCTGCCGGTTTCACTACAAATCAAGAAACCTACCCGTTCGATTGCTTCATTGAGATACCAGGCGGCATCGTCGTGTTTGAGGTATGTTGAATGCCGCAACGAGTGTGGCACGAGGCCCGAAGCGCTTGACCGCTTCGTGAGTATCATATTTTACTGACCTTTATCTTGCAGATCAAAGGCGAACTCGACTCGGATTTCACCCTGGTCTTCCAAGTCTGGATCCAAGTGCTCATATTCAACTACGACGAGGGTGTATATAGGTGCAATATCCTGAGCCTGGATAAAGATAAATGCGCTTTCAGCATCGATAAAAAGTACATCAGCGGACAGGCAGGACTTTTTCCGCAGCAGGATTCAGACCCGAATTATGTAGATCTTTGCTTCGAGATTCACGCTACGGTCAAGATTCCTTACACTCGAGTGTCAAAACCGATCAACTTCACGAAGTGTTTTTACAAGTTTCCCAAGCCCCAAAACATGGACACGGATGCCTAGGAAGGGGCGACGACTTAATATTAGCGACATAGGAGGATAGATTTCATGTAACTGTTTCACTGCGGCATCCAGCTCTCAACGCGATTTAGATCAGTGGCCAGATTCATTTAGAGCAAACGCTACTAGAGATTTGAGACTGGATAGCATACCAGAAAAGCGTTCGCTCACTCGTTAGATCCGGCGCGTCCATGTCGTTGTGCAAATCATGCAGGTTATCTAGAGTTAGGAAAGTGCAGGCTTGTACTGACTACTGGGAAGGCGCCGACATTTCACTCACGAGACCTGCAGTAATGTTGTTACTTTTATCAAGCACTTTAGCCTTTGTGTTACGTTGTCTCTATCTTTTTAAAGACTTCGAGCATGCACACGTGACTTGACATTACCCCATATCACGTATGAAAATGCAGATACCGCTTACCCACTGTCACAACGTTTCTAGCTCCCAGCTCTTCGTGGATGAACTGCTGTTGGCGAGATAGTCTGCCTTCTCTATCTTGGTGCCTTTCTTTCTGTCATGCATCTCAAGACTTGAATTCGTCTGTGAGATGACAGGAGCCAACTTTTGCCAAATCCCCGATTGTCAGGGACAGCCCACAAGAAACGCTCCCTGTGCCTCCTTTTTGGTGGTATAACGTTCTTGGACTTTGAAGCCGACAAGATAGAGGCGTTTGCAAAAGCGTCGGCAGACAGCTACGGCAGACACATTAGTACTATATCCCAAAGAAAGGCTCGTATGAGCAAGCGTTGAAGTTGGTAAATGAGGAAGGCTTACCTGTGTGCCTTGGATTGATGGGAATTTACTCGTGAATATTTTCAGCTCTGCGGATCAAGGTAAGTCGTTCTCTTCAAACCTGAGATACTGAATCTGAGATAGGAAGGAATTCAGGCCTTTGCATTGGACGCCCATCAGTCAGGATGCCTCTGTAAACGAATGAGCTGCTGGCCTTGCGGTTGAAGGTGAAGTCGGTGCAGATCAACGCTGGTAGAGGTGATGGGATTTGGGCAATTGGTTTAGAGCTCCGCAGCGCCTTCAGATGTCTAAGGTCGATGGAAAGTCTTTGTTCCTGTCCTGCAGCACCACATTACAAGAATTACGACTTAACCACTATCCTCAAAATTCCAAGTAAGACAACTTTCGATAGCCGCAAATTTCAGCATTAGCCGTGTGGTACTGATGTATCAGCGTGAATTGCATTTGAGAGTCTCGAAAGAAGCCGCTTAATCTAGAACAAAGAACCTTCAGGCGGATGCAAGAGTGTTAGTGGCACGTGCTAGGCCTAGGTAGGAATTGAGCTCTCGGGGTATCTTCCACGTTGGACGTGAGATCAATTCTTGCTGCCCCTTTCCACAGCAAAAGCTCGACTATGTCGTTGTGGCCGTTATTCATCGCCATGAGCACTGAATTGAGATTGTAATCCCTCTCCTCAGTTCCCGTAACGTCAATGCCTTCGCCGCAGAGCATCTCCACCATACCCACCCAGCCTCTTCAAGCAGCAGCAGTGAGCGCACCCAGCCCATAGTTATCCTCCATCTTGGCACCTCCGTCGAGGAGCAAGCGCACCGTTTCTGCCTGTCTTGCTCTTGCTGCCACCATCAGAGGCGCTTCTTAACCTTTGTTGATATCTGCGCCAGTATCGAGAAGCATCCGCACGATTGTGGCAAGTGCGCCCCTTGCAGACGAAAGGAGCGATTCTGTTATTTAGGAAGCTGAAAGCTGGATGCCATTATCCAAAAGAAATCTGACGGTTCTGGTGTGTCCGTTGGAAGCAGCCTTGTGAATGGAAGTACCGAGCAATCCTCTGCTGTAATTCGAAGGATATGAGTTGATCCTGCCTGTTTGTGAAGCAAGTCTCACAACAGTAAGATAATCTTTCTCCGCGCCGCCTCTGACCATGTCTTTGGCTGGTAGTGAGCGTTGGTACAGTTGCCGTATTACACATTAAAAAGGTCTCATAGCCTTCTAAGTTGCCTTCCTTTCTTACCTAGCTCTATCTCGTTGAGGTGTGCACATTGCCCGCGCCCCAAGTCACCAGACACATCTCGCGTTATCGATCTTCCTACAACATAGGCACACGCTAAATATATAGAAGATTATCGAATAGATATTTGGTATCATTTGTGCTTGCCTACTCCTCTTCTTCTTCTTCTCACCTTTGGTCAAGACCACGCCGAAGCTGCAGAAAAGCGATTCAGTTGCTCAAGTTTCGGGCGCCAAAATGACTGGCAGCACCTGAACAAGTGCCAGAAGGAATTCTTAGACTTGTATGAAATATAATGCTCCGATGAATTCACTTTGAAACTTCAGAACCATCAGAGACCTAGCGCTGCTGAATAGCCCGAAGAAACCTTTGAGGATAGATGTAGAGATTCTCGAGGGCGATAAAATACGAAATTTTTGACAGACAAGACGGTAGCGTCGGGCACACTGAGGAAATGAAATGTTCATATAACGAACGCGATTAAACTTGTGTTACCGTAGTGTTAGCTCAGCGTCGTTAGCAAGTAGTCCGCTTTGGGAACCAGCTTACGGCATGTATGACTATCCGGACTTATTGGCGTGCGTGAACTTTTCTTATCAATTGACTTGTGGTTCGCGTATATTCAGCCATTAGCGCCCTATCACATCTTCGCGCGTATCATCATGACTTTATTTCTTACCGTTTGTATTTAATTATCTCATTCTTCACTCTGCAACCTCACTATCATGCTCTTCAGCATCATCCCACTTCCGCTTCTCACGTGTCTAGCATTTAGCACTGTAGCGGATTCCTTTGGGGCTGCAAAACCTCCCACCAAGAGTTTAGATCTACCGCTGCTCATCAACTTACAATATTATAACACAACACCAACTTCAAACTCCTCTAATATATTGACTTTGCCCACCCCACTTCCTTATGGCTTCCGAGTCCCCAACTCTCGAATCTATCTCCGCCTGGGCTTCGGTATCCCCCGCCACCGCCTCAATCCCATGAGCATGGGGGGTCTCATAGCCGTAATCCAGCACGCCATTGTCGAAGGTATTGATGAAGACGGCGAAGAACATCACCCCAATATCGACTTACTTGCAGATGAACAGAATTTCGAATGGACGCTGGGCGATGGCTTCTACTTCCAGATTAGTAGTGTCGCCGATACTGGGAGGTATTTTACGTGGGGTCAACTGAAGGATGTCGTTGAGGGTTTGAGACTATATTTGATTACTGGTGACAAGTACTATGCAACAGCGTTCAATTTTTGGGATGGTCCCAGGTGGTGGGGGCGGCTGCCGTTGGGGGGCGGGGGTTTTTGGGTAGACAGGGATCGGAAGGAGGAGATTAGCAACTAGAAGGGTTGACTGTGTTGGGAATAGTAAGGGTACATTGTTGATGTCCCAACTCTGAGATTGACCTTATATGGCATTTACTCTGGGTTGGTGTTGACCTTATTGCTAGTGAAGGTTCTAGAACAATATTCCGGGTAGTTGCTTGAACAAAGATATGGCCGCACGGGACAACCTTGCACTAATCTTGAGACGTGCTGAATCTCAAGAAATTCGCTTCTCAAAGGAACGAAACACCTCAGCCTCAGACTTGTACTTTACAAGGTCTTACCCTCGACCCTACGCCCACTTCTTTGTTCTACACCAGCATTGATTTGCCCTCTCATATAATCGGTACTGAGGTGAGTCACCAGCATCAACACATACGCCCCTAGTACCAGCGAAACACTCAGCTCACACGAGCATTCAGTTTGCCTCAATCCCATCAGTCTCGCAGCCATGAACACCGCCATCGCAACTCTAAAGCAACGCTTCTCAGAACCACCAATGAGAACATTGAAAGAGAATAACAAATGCTCCATATGTTGGAGCGACTATGAAGGCGACGACCGACCCGTCATGCTTCCAGTGAGCACCATTTTTGATTTATCAATCCCGTTTTCTTTTCACATCGCCTCTGGAACTTGAGCACATGTCTCCAGACTCAAGAACCCGCCTTGGAGCAGAAATGCTGACAGAGACATTTCGTAGTGCGGACACATATTTGGGGAACAATGCATCCTTGCTTGGGCTCGTTGCACAACGCTTAGTGGACGTTACCAAGGCTGTCCATTCTGCCAAGCCGAGCTGCTCCCGCCAAGTCTGCGTTCTCGGGCAAGCGTAGTGATCTACTGTTTCACCGGATTTTGGCAAGCAGGCGTGGAGTTCTATGGGGGCCGCTGGGCAATGGTATTTGCCTTTGGCTTGAGAATTGGTAGCACTAGATTTCTACAACTGCAGGAGTTCGAGGTTTGTTGGCTCATTGGACTTGGGTTGAAACTAGCACTACTTGTGTTCCTGGCGATCAGGGAGGTCAAGACTGCTGGGTGGAGGCAGATGCTCTTCAGAAGAACCGTGTGGATCTTAAAAGACTGGTTCATGGGGTGGAAAGGGTTCTTGTTCCATCTTGCCATGCTGGTTCTAGAAACGTGGCTGATGGGTGACCAATAAGGATTTCTGCTGGCTGAGGGCTGCTGCCACGGCATGATACACTACGTTTCAAGGTCCTTTCCCCTAAGGGAGAATCAAAGGTACTACTCCATCGAAGCTTCATGTAATGGCAGCTAGTACTATGATCTGAAATGATAGGCTAGGGAGACTTTCTAGTATGAATCGCTTTTGTTCAAATTGTAGGAATGACTGCTGTGTTATGTATTCGAGGGTGTGGAAAACTCATTGTTGATGCGATCACCTCAATGCAGTATCCATGCTAATACTCCAGTACATTTTTCGAACCTACGTTACAAGTCTTCTCTACACAGCTTGACCGGATGCTTGCTATCTGAGAACACCTATTCATGTCGTATAAATCTCCTCCCCCACGCCTGTTTCTTGTTCTGCTTCTGCGTCAACATCTTCGGCGTAGCCATCCTCTGCGATGGGCTTAGTACGACGATTTAATGTGTGCGAAGGCATATTTGTGACTGTAGTAAGAAACCGTGGTGCTCTGATTGAGGATCAGGGCCGTGCTGAGCCTTCCACACCTCCAAGCTTGCTAGAGACCTTTGATTGTGTTTTAGGATGGTAGTATCCCATGGATTAGCAGGGCACAAAATCCAAGGGTTCCGACCGAGCATCAAAAGGTCCCTTCTTGCAAACCGCCGTGACTCAACAATAACGACATTAATTATGAAACTTATAACAATGTAGTTGTTCTTCTGAAGTAAATCTAAAAGTTTATAATTGAAAGTTTCATTGCAAATACTATGATTGAAAAGTTACTACGCTGCAAAAGTATAGCATTTTGATATTCCGCCAAGACACTTTGTGCCCAAGTCGCCAATCCATGAGATACCGCGGAATTGTATACACTCCCCAGAACTGTTGACTGGAAAGGAAGATCACTCGCTATCTCCTCGAATATCTAATCCTGAAGCTCAGCTTCCTATCGAGACTCAGAAATATGTCGGTGTTAGCGTCCATGGTCGGCCGCTCGGGGAAAAGTCCGCAGAAGAGGTAGAAACGCCAAAAGGCACTCTGAATCCGACACAATTCGTCCTTTAGTGGCCCTTGTTTCCGTGACAAAAGCGAGATTGCCCGACGAGGTCTAAGCTATAATAGTGACGCCGATAGGTCTCTTACGATAGATAAATAGATTTTAATGCCTTCGTGTTTCAGAGAACTGACCTACAACAGTAAAATGCAAGGTTATAAAAAATTGCTATTTAATTGAATTTGAAGCGCTCAATTTGAAAGAAAAACACCCTTCGAAGTAATATGTGATTCCAAAGACCTTGAGTCTGTGAGCGTTTTACTAAAAGCGCAAAGTCATGTATTTCGTGCACGAGGCCAATGTTTTTGAAAGGAGTGACTTTGTCCTATCCATCGACCCGCTCGTATGTATAAATGTTCATAAAGAAGCCCGGAAACAATCGTGCATATTCTTCACCTCAAGACGGGCTGGGAGGTTCGAAAACATTGCGGGTTACACGGGGGGGACGGACGCCACTTATAATTGTATAATCCACGTAGTCGGAAGCCCAGTCAATACCCATGAATGACTCGACTATCACCTCTAGTCAAAAGTCAGTCTGCCGCCCATTTTACTATAATCTAGAATGTTTGCGGACCAAGCTTATGTTTCCATCTGAAATTGATTTGAAGTCTTCTCCCCAAGGCATTATCAGGGAGCTCTAGGTAGCGGGTTTGATCGTCTTCGTCGAGGATTTCAATACGGCGATTTTTAATGTCGATCTGAGAGTGCGCAGGTTAGATATACACGGCTACTTATATTGGACCATGTTTTTGATACCACGTCGCCTGAGTACACCTCGGGTTCTCCAGAGAAGGTGTCGATCTTGTTGTCATCGTGATGAAGGAAGGAATGTTCGTACTCTATTTTTGGCCACAGAATACTCTGACCGGTAAGACCGATAGCCTCTTTCGGGTTTGCTGACTTGTCAAAGTCCATTGGACTTATAGTTGAATAGGGTCCGGAGATTTTGATAACTCGACAAAGTTGTTTGCCGAGGACAACAATGTCTTCTAGGTCAACTTCTGTTACAGATTTGCTGCTATTCGGTGTGAAAATATTGTGCAATCGAATGAAGTTAGCAATCTATAGACATGGTAAGTATACAAAAAAACCATTTAGAGAGACTAGGAAGTGCCAGATCTTGTTTTGTGCGTAAGTACTGACATCAAATTCGGGAGACATGGTGTTCGATTAATGCGACTGAATGTCGTTTCGGTAGTTTATCAGAGGGGGCCAGAATAAATTATATACTTGTGAAAACGGCAAAAACAAGATAATGACGCGATAATAAACCTGTCGGATTAGAATACTTTGTATCTTCCAGTCGTAATAGAGCTCGCCTTGTATTCGATGAGTCGCCTTAACCAAGTATAATATCGACGAATAAAACACACTTTGTTAAACAATGACGCATAGAATCCCGAGAGGATTCAAAAAGGACCACAGTCAAATTCCGAATCACCAAAAGCTAGATAAAAAATCAGTCAAGCCAGAAAACAGATACCACTGCCTCGGCTCCGATACAGAATTGTACCCGAGCGATCAACGAATTCATGTAACCACATTCAGAGTTCAGAGGTTCAAAAAAATTTCGTCAAGCACTAGGATTACCGGAAGAGGAACTAATTGCTGCTGCTGCTTCTACTTTGATCAAGACATCCAATCAGGACATGATGCTGTCCGAGATGAGGATGCTGTAAAATAACTTCTCTTTGGCCTTTGATATTTAGGACATACTTTGGCTGCAACACAGCGTGAGGGTAATGCTCTAGTAACGAGATGATCATCTTGCAGGGGTTGTCTGACACAAATCCATTGCTATTCTCTCTTGAGTGTGGGGCGCCTATGTTACACTAGATACTTCGTGGTCTGATGCTCTATCTTTCACTCTTTCATCTCATAGTCAACTAGCAACGAGGCTATGAGTAGTGTGATCATGAAGCTCGCATACCATTTCCCTCGACACGTGAATCTTCCATGGCCCTGGACTACATTTCCGCGTTCTATGCCCGTGATTTCTTGTTCTCAAGGTGGTAACGGCTTGTAAGGCGGAAAGTTTGACAGCATGGAGCCCTTGCGCGTGTGAAAGATGCCATCCATCTCACGATGAGCGCTCGCCAAGAGAGACATGTATCTCACTGCAGAGTGTGGACACTTTATAGAAACCAACGTTCGTATCTCCTACCAACGTTTTCTAGGTTTGACCCTTACAGCATTTTGTCTCTTGTTTCTAGATTCAGCTATTTGTTGTACAGATTATCAAGCTTCAAGAGGTTGTCGGCGATCTCATTTTTTGTTCTGTAGTTAGGGTCCAGATAAATAGTATGGTGCAGTTCTTCTTACATATCTGCAAATTCTTTGAGTGCTACGTCAACTGCGCCTAGAAGGTATGATTTATATCAATTCAGTGTTCGCATAGGGCCATGGATGGTTAAGGGAACAAGCGGATATGCATATATATTTTCTGGTTGCTTAAAGGCCAGAGCTAGCAGGCCTGAAATCCCAGCGTTAAGGAACTCACGTATCTCCACGACATAGATATGAGAGTTAGATTTTTTTGCGCTAGGCTGGTAGAGTTAGGACACAAATCAAAATGACTAGGCGCAAAGGAGAAAACAACAACAAACGAGATCACCCTAGTCGGAGCTTGCCCACACGGCAGCTCGGCAATCTCGCCACTCCTCAAGTCCTGAAAGCCATTTTGCGGCGGTCAGGTGAGTTTTGGTCATCATTGTTCATGTTTTCGTCTGCATCATCATCGGTGACTCGCATCTGGTCGATGGATTGGGCCTCGCTCGGCGCCACCACTTTAAGGTCATCTAGGAATGCCTTCAAAACACAAACAGGGTTAGTCCCATTAAAACACCCAGCGACAACACCCAGCAGTCAGGAGCTGAGACTTACGTCATTAACTTCAGAAAGCGCATTTGCGGACTCCTGGACTTCTTGTTGATTGGTGTTGTCTAAGAAGTTATTGGCCTGTCCACCTAGCGTATTGAACAAGGTGGCCACTTTGCCGGTATACTACAGCAACAGTCAGGTCGGCATTAAACAGGGAAATTACTGGGACGCACCTGGTTTAGAGCATCAGAGAGTGATACTTGTTGAGCAATGGTCAATACTTGAGAACCCTGAAGATCCTGATCGTAGATATCAATTTGATTGGCAATGTTCTCGTTGTTTTGTACCAGTGTCTGCGGGCTTTAGTCTCATTAATAGCGGACATCTGGTGACTGCTTTTACCTGAGTGTTCAAATCAGCGGTGGCAACATTGAGGTTCTCAGCATCAGAGATGGCGTTGTCGAGCATGTTGTCAAGGATTTGCAAATCATCCATGATATTTGTAGAGGTTAAGGTACCTAGAACGGAGCTGATTGGGCTAGCTAAAATGGCTATGGCGTATATTCCCTTGGAGTATTGCATGTTGAGGAAGAGATATGTATGAAGAGTCTGATATGGAGCTGGGCTATGAGAAGACTTGAAAGAACTAGTTGCAGAGGGGAAGGAGAATGGTGTTCTGTTTCCAAAGGTTGCCCGCAGCCTTTTATGTGTCCCACCGATGAGTAGGGCAAAACGACCGAGCACGACCGCGTTCCATTCCGTGTTTCCGTTCCTGGAAACGAGATGTTCTAAAAAGAGCCTTTACACTTCGGGCAACGTCGGCTAGGACAAAATATTTCGTCCTCCACCCAAAAAGTGATGAATACTGACCGATTTAGGGATGGTCTCTTGACTCCTGATAATTACTTGTTTAACCCAGGATGCTGGTTTGAAGCCACCGAGTCATTGACTAGGAAGAACGTAACTCCCGGGGTAAAAAATATGTGCCGAGCCACCACCGAAAATCTTCCCCCACCAAAACCACACACTCGGGAGGTCTTGTTAAAATCACCTACCCCGAGTTCCAACTCATGCAATCCAACACTTACCATTCAACAATGGACAAATCATAAACACCGTTTACAACAGTCGTTGTCCGTTCGGTAAATTCAGAATGCCCTTTCCCTAATTGTATCTCGACAAGGCCATGCCCCATCTGAGTCAATGCTCTTCGAGATATTTGCTCCAAAATTGCGGTTGGAGGGTCCGCTGTACGGTTTCGAATTGGGATGTTTCGCTCAGCATGAATCATTAAGGACGGCCATCTCTGCCTACTGCGTAGAACTTACCACGTTTTCTCCTTTGATGACTTAGTAATACCTGCAGCGGTATTACTCATTGGCGCTGCTTTCGCTCTCGCACATTTGGCCCTGCTGCCAGGGCTCCAACAAAGTCCTTCATTATACCATTCGACCACAGTAGCATCGTATCCACTTGGCTATATGTGGCTTCTCACAACGGCAGATTCTTGCCGCTGTGACGGGGGATTTGGTCATGAGCTCATGACTAGACATGGTAGACACGTGCAACGACGTCGCTGCACTTTTTTCCTCTGTTTTAAGTACCAGCTACAAGGCACGCATGATTGGCAGAGTCGGGATGGTCCGGAAGCCACTCATAGTTGATGGTGTCATAAAATAGTTTTTCGCCTTGTCCCTGCCCCTATTCCAGGTTGTATTCGCAATTAGTATGGGGTATAATAATGAATGGCCTAGAAGAGACCCGAGATAGAATAGATCAGGTAACCTACACACCACACCCAGGATTTTGGCAAGTGGTGCACTCGGTGGTGCAGAAAAATATGATGTCGAGTTTGAGCTCTGAATCTCTGATGGTACTTGGAGACGCGGAAAGGATGATTTCATAATGTCATTGGGAAAATCAGTATTTGATTCTCGGCATCACCATAGTGCGGCACACACCTACTCACTGAAGCACGCAATGACAGATACTTCTCCTCCGTCTCTCGCGGTCTGTATTTAAAAAGACAATTAAGTGACAGATCTTATGGTCTAGATCAACTCACGACGTGAGTGCATGGAGAATGATGAGGTTGCATGAGGATTCTGCAGTATTCCCTTGCGGGCGAAGCGAATATGGAGATACCGACAAAGGAATAGATGCTGTTTGAAAACTAACCATCTTCAATAAAAGGTGGGCTACCCGCGGAGAAATTCCCTGGTCCCACCATCGTCGCATTCGTCACGAGCTTTAAAACCTCTGCGCCCACACCACCCCTTATCCGCTCCTTCCTCATCAGAACAACAACAATCACACGTTTCGGCCCCACCACTACAGCCCCCACCGTCTCAGCCCCGTCAATCCCTCGCTCCATGCATTTATTTACAATCTCCTCGGCTTTTTCAGCAACGAGCTTCGTGGGGAACGTATCCTGATCTCCTTCATGATGTCCATCGACGATGAATTCACAGTCACTATGCGCGAAAGGACTTTTGAAGGAGTACGGCAGCTTGCGGTTTCTGACCAAGGCGGATGGACTGCGGCTCCAAAGGATAGGTTCATCGCCCTGCAGAATGGAGGCAGCGACGATGTCTTTGACAAGATTTTGGCAGTCGACGAGATTCGGGATGAAGGAGGCGGGTGGAGCCGGATTTTGGCATATGGGTTCGGAGAGAGATAGAGGTAAGATGACGAGGAGGAGTGATAGTATTGCAGGCATCGTCATCTGGAAGGTATTTCTAAGAGCACGGCTTGCAGTTAGGATAAGGTAGGATCACCGCTGCAATTGCGAAGTTTTTCTGGTAGGACTTGGTGCGGGGTGCACATGCGTGCGCAAGAGGCGCTTGATGTCAAGATTCAGGTACACGTATGTGATGTGTAAGATGCTTGAATTATTCTATCTCAGGACTCCCCTGGACCAGTATTTGTATCCTTCCAACAGGTGGCTGGGAACCTTATTTGATAGCCGACAAGCGCAATGCCATAGCTGAGAACCAAATTTTGACACTTGAGATCATGACAACTTTATCGATGTTTGGAGCGGCATGATGCGAGTCAGAGATTGACTTGCACTAATACCCGATGCACATCGCTTGGTTTGGTTGAACAAACAATAGCCGCCGCATTTCCAGACCCTAAATTGATGACAACAGCGAGTCTTTGACGAAGATAAACCGATTGTGTCTATCCCAAGGACTATCCATTTGAAGGCGTCGAGAACAACGCTGCTTGACCTTATTCATAATTGTGTGAAAGCAAACAAATGTTGAAGGAGGATGTGTCAATGTTCCGGGATAAGTAATGTGTAGGACGAATGACTTGTTCTATATCAGGACTCCCCTGGGCCATGTCTTGCACCCTATACCAGTCATTTGAAACAAGTGCTAGGAGGACCCGAGCATGAAGACTGCTTCCCCTTGACCGCTGCCCCGAACTGCATATGAACCAGAGCATAATAACGACAAGACCTCCCATGGGCCGGTACCAAAAAATCTCTGAGACACAATATCAGAAAGCCTACGTCATAGGTAAAACAATCATTTGCATTCGAGCCCGCGGGAAATCGCGAAATGTATTTTGTGCCAACTTTTATAAACTTAAGGACGAGAGCCTCAATCACAGGACCTTTAGTCAATGAATTACGAGTAAGAAACCCTAGAAAAAGAGCGAATGTTGAATGGTCAATGCATTATTCGACTTTGATATTCTGGCGCTGTGAAGTTTAACTAAGGATTATCGAAAATCACAAGATGTCACATGCGCCGAAATGCGGGGCGAGTGCCCGATCGGTGTGTTCCCTTCCAGAGATGTCTCTTCGCTCGCAACTCCATCGCCGTTATTGCCAATTTTGTCGATTGCGCATCTCAAATCGCCAGTTACGAGATTGGACATCTATTGATGGTCGTTTGATTAATTGCTTCGACCTTTCACTCTGCTAGTACTTGGGCTAGAAGAATCCTGGCTGCAGATAAGCAGCCACACAGTCATCAAAAACCACTTGTGGCCAATAACAGACCGCTTGGCATTCGCAATTCTGATCTGAGGTCAGTTCAACAATCCTTTGGCTTACCCCCCCCTAGTCCAGTTGAAGGAATGTCTGCCGAATCGATAATTTTTCTAAGGTCTTCTGCTTCAAAAACTCAGCCGGTCTCTTAGCATAGTGTACTTAAGAAGTCATGCATGAAATTTAGATGGTACTTTTTGCGACAGTCGTATGGTTCAACATATAGAACTTAAGTAACTCAAATCCCCGACAGCTTCACGGACGAATCACACGAATTACAAAGGACGTCTTGCTTCTCTCACACAGAAGATCCTAGGTCTCCTACCATGAAGGTCCTTACTGTCAACTTTGCTCTCCTATGTCAAGCCGCCTTAACCTACGCCGCTCCTGGCTCAAGTCAAAAGCCTCGGCAGTTTGACGCTAGCATTACCTTCATTGGAGCAGGACCTGGTCCACCATTCTATTTTCAAGCCTTTCCGACAGATGACACTGTCCACAAGATTAGTAAGCATCTTATTCACCCACACTTCTCGACAACTTTGCGTCCCTCACCCGACCTTAAGCAGTACTCAGTGCTTGCAATTCTTTTCAAGGATAGCTATGAGATGTAGTAAATACTAAGATAGATACTAAAAATGCTCGCAGATAATACTTTGAGTGTCTCTCATATCAGCTCTCCTGGTGGTGCTGCCTGCACTTTCTTCGGTATCGATGGCAGCGATACTTTTATTTTCGGCGAAGAGACTGTAGATGTTGGGCCGCCTCAGGCGCAGGTATCCGGAATCTGTGACAGTGGTTGATATCTCGGCACGAAGGAGACTAGACCGGACGGAGATCCAGGTTTGACAAGTTGTTCGGGGCAGGCAGAAGACCCAGTTTGCGCTTGCTCTGCGTGCGATCAGCGTTGAAACTTCAGTGATCATGATCGGTCAACGACGTGTAACTAGTTGTTGAGATTTATATGGTGGAGGAAGAAGGCATGAATTATCTTCTATGAAGATGTGTGTGGAGGCTGATATATAGCCGAGTCTGCCACGTGATTTGCCACCGTACGGAGTAGCTACGACACAGGGCTGCAGCATATTCCAACACTAGTCCTCGGGGTAGCTGAAGTTCGAGATGATAATTCCGTCGTGTGGTTTGGCTTTCACAGAGGCACAGGGAGCCGTCTTGCCGTGATGCTATCCTCGAAAGCAGCATCATATTCTTCCTCGCAGTAACGATCTGAAAAGAAACCTATACTAAGATGCAACGTGGTTACTAATTTTCTCAAAAGTCTTACAAAAAGGGGTAGACACGAGAAGATCCTCTCGCGACCACGACTGTTGTGAAGAGAGAGGAAGGAAGTGCCTACAAAATTCACTTCACACCCGAAGAAAAGAGTTTGCATTAAATACATTGAATAGTGCACTCAGCAACTCGATAAGAATGTCTATCTTACTACATACTACGCACAAAGCTGCCGCAGATCCAAACATTCGCTTCTGTGTGCGAAGCTAATGGCGATGCCAATAACCTTGAGGGAAATGGCAATCCGCTTGTTGATGTTGTTTCTGCTTTTGCTACTATCAGGGGGCTTTCTTCTCCCCAGTCGGGATTTTAGCAAAATGTCGACTTTGCGTGAGAGTCGCGAAGCGATGCCCATTTACGATAGACGTAAGTCAGCTTGCTTCTAGGGGCCGGCCAGAGACGACGAACAAAGAGAACTTAACCTAGCATGTGACGAGTAGCGAAATGATGGTGATCTTCTTCTAAAGCATCCTATTTCAGGGGTAAATATGGTTGTTGGTGCCCCTCCGCCGGCCGGCATAAAGCACAGCACGACGATGGGGCATTTTTTCACTTGGCCACCCGGACCAAGCGCAGTGCGATTGACGGCCCATACGGGAACTTACGTCGCTCGCACCGTACCCATAACAAAAAGCAAAATGCCTCAGCGCCCACCGACAACTTAGCTGCCCTACGGGACTTTTGCCGCGTCGTCAGCGAAGCCGAGGACCACCAAGACTGCAGCAGATCAGCGGCCTTCAAGGACTTCTGCTTCACCGTCGCCGATCTCAGTGGTATGAAAGGCCCAGGTAAATACCAACAGATTGGCGGCAATGAAGACTTATGCCGCTCCGTCGGTTTTACCTGGGGACACCAAGGTTTCAACAGTCTGGCGACACTCGTGGATTCATGCCGTCCCGTCAAACCCCTCGGTGTCAGTCTTTGCCCCAAGAGAGCCCAACAGATCAGCGGCATTGAAGTCTTATGCCTCTCCGTCAACCCCTCCTGGGGACGCTGGGGTTGCAACAGGTTGGCGGCACTTGTGGACTTACGTCGCCCCGTCGCTTTGCTCAGCGTTCGCATATGCCCCAAGCTAGCCCAACAGATCAGCGGCATTGAAGTCTTATGCCTCTCCATCAACCCCTCCTGGGGACGCTGGGTTTGCAACAGGTTGGCGGCACTTGTGGACTTACGTCGCCCCGTCGCTTTGCTCAGCGTTCGCATATGCCCCAAGCTAGACCAACGAAGCAGCGGCATTGAAGACTTATGCTTTTCCGTCTGTCCGCCTGGGGAACACCAACATTTCAACAGCTGGGCGGCACTTGTGGACTTATGCCGCGCCGTCGGAACCCTTGGTGTCAAGGAACACGCCCACCAGAAAGTAGAGCGATTAGCGGCACTCGTGGACTTACGCCGCTCGCTCGACCCTCCTAGTGTTATGGATAGTAGACAGATTGGCGGCATTGAAGGCTTACGCTGCACCATCCACTTCCTCAGCGTCGCCCACCGGATTACCGAGCGATTAGCGGCACTCGTGGACTTACGCCGCTCGCCCAGTCCTCTCGGTGTTATGGAAGGCAGACAGATTGGCGGCATTGAAGGCTTACGCTGCACCGTCCGCTTCCTCAGCGTCCTGGATGAGATTAAGGACGTCCCAAGTCCGGGAAGAGAGCGAGGTAGTAGGTGGAAAGCCTGTAGTACACGCATTAGTAAGAGCTGAGCAATCTTGGGTAAGTTGGGAACATAACACCATATTAGCTGATGGCCTGTGAATCGCACATTCATAGAGTAGTAGAATGTGTACGAGGAAGTAAGATCGTGTGAGGTAAAAGGTGGTTTCTCTTGACACTACTTCTAAGTAAGAGCCCCGAAAGTAGGGAGCCGTCCTAGGTACGTACCATCGGGAGGCTTGTGCCATGTACAAGGTAGATGAGCTGCTGGACGCGACTATGACAATTTCGGATGCTAGGTGGAGGCGTTGAAGTACAGTTGGCGAGAGACACCAGGTAGCTCTGAGATGATTGCAAAGTAGAGAGCGATGAGCTCGAGCAGCGGGTGAGGGTAGGCTAGTCGCGGTGCATGAGAGAGAAGAGGTAGCTTGGTGTCGGTGACAGAGGTAAGGCTGGTCGAAGGAAGATAGTAGGCGAGATGTGAGGGAGGTGTGAGGGAGCGGGGTAGAAACAGGCGTCGTGAACAAGCAAGGTCCCGAATGGTGAGGGCAGCCACGTGAGGATAGACCTAGACATTGTGTCAGCACAAGCGCAGTCAATGAGAAGATACGTTGCACATCTTGAAGGACACTGACAGCTGGTGTGGTGTTTTGAGTGATGGAGATGGCCTAATCACTGAACAGATATCAGGTGCAACCCGCGGAGTCTGAGAGATGTCGCAAACAACGGAAGTTGATGTACAGCGATGCTTGTTGAGAAGACGTGCTACCTAGATGGAGTCAGGATGGAAGAAAGAGGTATGATGAAGTGGGCTCAAGCTGGAAGCTCGACATGAAGCCAAGTGAGGTGGACGATCACGCGACCGAGGGACTCACGGGAGGGAGGACTGACTTGTGAGGATAGACAGGAATGTTGAAGGCAGCAGCGATATTGTTGTGATGAGTTTAGGATAGGGATAACAGTCCTTGTAGGTGTTGGAGTGAAAGAAAGGAGGTTGATGGAGATTTAATGGGATCGATGAGACTGAAGAGGAAGAGGACGAGGACGAGGACGAGGACGAAATTGTTGCTGTGGGCAATTCGTGATTGAGGGCATCGCGACAACTCGCGCTAGCGATTCTTGGCGTAAATTTTATTCGTCGGCACTACCCGAAAAAAAATCCTCACACTAGCCAATCACGCAATTCCCTATAAGGTAAGGTGGAGTGTACCTTACCTCAAACCTTCGCTAAAGTAAGTGCTGTACCAGAGGTCCAATCACACCATTCCCTATAAGGTAAGGTGGGGTGTACCTCAAAACCTCGCTAAAGTAAGTGAACGCCAAGACTCATGTCGGATGACGCCCTACACACAAAGCTGGGGCTACCTTCCGAAAGTAGGGTTATTAGAGCTTCGCCCAGGACATTACGTGCAGACCTCTGTACGCGCGCAGTGAAAGATTAAAGTACCGAGGTCGACCTCTTACCTTATGTCCACGTCTTGCAATACTAGATGGATAGTCTACTTGCTATCACTATCTTACCGCTCGAGTCATAAGGTAAACATCGCATACTTTGTTAAAGATATATCGTATACATACTATTAATCTATAGAGTAACTTACTCCGTATTGTAGGCCGCGTATCAGACCTTGGTCGTTGTTCAAATCTTTGGTTGGCAGCCTCAATTTCGGGCTTCTCTTCTCACCGTCCATTCCTCCATTGTCGTCAAACATTGTAACTGTCGCATCCATTTCTTCATTCAAGTTGCTTGTTTTGCGGATGCGAAGCCTCGAGGTTGGTGGCCGGGCACTCTCTCCGCAACGTACCCGCACAGTGCATAACACGAAGACCCTTGATGTACATTGAAACGGGTGACCTAGTGTCGGGGGTTTCTCTGCCGCATGTTGCAAAGACTGCAATGTGGAGATTCGAATCGAACATGGTAGAGTGCACGATGAATGGAGTCTGGTGAAACTTTAGGCTTGACTCGTTGCAGAGTTCAGTCTGACTTTCCTAAGCTGATCTAGATACTTAGCCTAAGTCTCTCTCATACGATGCGAGTGACATGCAGTATCCACCTTGAGTCTCTTGGCAAAGATGTTGGCATCTGTCGTGGATTAATCTATTGGGCCCACTGCCTTCATGTCTCCCAATACAGTAATTAGCGAAGAGCTGTTGAGGCAGGTAACTACAGTTTTTCTACCCCTCACCTTACAGAGCTGGGGGGTCACTTAAGAAACAGTGGTGTTGGTTGCTAGCATGACACTGTGGTCAGCAAATTTGAACGCAAATGCTTCGCGGTGACATGCATGAAGATAGTGATAACGCTCCAACGCCATACGTAGCTACACTTTCGCCACTGGAATATCCTACCACTGCAACTGGGCTGATATTCCAGCTCGCCAGCAGCGAGCCTAACGCGGTTTGGATGGCTGTGTTAGCTGGCAGACTCATGTTCGCGAGGTCGATGAGGCTGTTCTGATCGTCTCTCTCCAATACATCCACAATAGTCTACCTTATCTCAACAATCAGTGTTTGTTAGCCAATCAAGCCATGTAAAAGCCATGGTGAGTTCAGCTATTTGAAATACCTTTCACAACTCTCCATGATTGTAGCAGATGCTATGATCGCGTCAATTCACGGCCCCTGGTAGGCCACTGCGATATATAGTTCATACATTATGACATCAAGCTAACATGCCGGTGAAACATTCTCATGCCTTCTCTCAACTTATCCATTCAAATAATTCATAATCACAAAAGTACTAGCAACTTTAACGAGGCTTTGACCTCACTTGGCGCCCTTATGCTGGTCCTAGTGAAGATATAAATATATCTTGTGCGCTCGATTACAGAAGCAGGAATGGCATGAACAATATAACCCGATCTTTCATCTCGGAAGGCTGCCCTTTATTCTTGTTCCAACCCACCTCAGAAGATTCGTAAATCATCTACGCCTTACGTGATCATTATACTTTATAGCATTGATTTATGGTCACGAACTGAACTGGCTTCAAATCTAGCGCTGCAATTTTATATCATGAACTTAGCTATAGAATTTGATCGTGAGAATTTGCGTTCCTCGCTTCTAAACCTACACACATCTACAGTTATGCTATATTATGCTATGAAGAATAAATTCTAGTATTCGAACTTATCTAGATATGCTAAGGCTAACAACTTGTGTGAACGGTCAACCGTGCAAGAACGATTGGCTCAAAGGTGTCTGAGTCGCGATTGCCTTGGATTTGAAATGTTGCTCAAAATCTGCTACGCCGCCATTTCTCCAATAAAAATGTGATGTGGTTGAGGACATTAATTTGCTCAAAATGTCTCTGAGTCGCGATTGCCTTGGATTTGAAATGTTGCTCAAAATCTGCTACGCCGGCCGCCATTTCTCCAATAAAAATGTGATGTGGTTGAGGGCATTAATTCGCTCAAAAATGTCTCGAAAACCCACATGGTACTAAGTGGACGAACTCCACAACTCATTGACCATAGTTATTGTCCTGATTATTAGTCAGAAGTGAGAATTCTTGGCTTTTGGGCGCGCCCACGTGTCTCTCTTCAAGATCCTCAATCGTTGCGATGTGCAAGCAGGATTTAGTATGACCAGGTGGGTGGAGCCTAACCTTCTCAATGTGGTTCCATCCTAGCACGAGACAAATCAGAATGGAACAGTGAAGAGGAGGATATAAGATGGACTTACTCGCCATGTCAAGCTCAGCAACAATAGAAAAGGGAAAGCACCGCAACACCATTGTACCAGCGCCAATAGGAATCGAATCTATTACAACTACTAAACCAACTCCAACGACAATGCCTGTCTCTCTTCCTCAGCTAGCTGCTGGTATCTTATGCCTTGCTCTCTTTATCAGGTCCTGCTTCTCCTCTCCCATTGCTGAATCGGTCGTTCTCCAACCTGTCCATGTCGCCGATTATGAGGGTTCCTTTGGCCTTCAGCGTCGTGGTCCAGCCGAATTCTCCATACTTGACTTGCAGACTCAGGGTGAGCTGATGTACGCAAGTTCTCCAGGTATGAAAGCTGTCTATTACTAGCAAAATGTGGAGAGATGACCGTTACTAATGTAATTCAGAGAATGGAAGTCTTCTTTTCGCGAACATGACACTCTACGCACCAGATGGCCTGTTAATGGTGTCTCTGGAGCACTTCGACCATCTTACCTCTGCCATAGACTGCCAGGGAGACGATGGGACGATGTCGCTGACTTTCGACTCCCACCGAGCTTTTGAATACGCTTTGCAAGCCTGGGGATTTGTCAACGCCAACGCCAACGGCAAATTCATGGTCATTGCTAACCACAAAGGATGCGGGCCTGATGAGGAGAGACAAGCATACATGTGCGTGCACCAACCTGACTCAGAAGCACTGGACCCTGACTTTCCACTGCAGAATCACCTCAATTAGAGAAGACAGCGAGTACCTCACTACGTACTTAGCTGCAGAACCAGTTCTGTGGACCGAGATTGGGGGCTCTTACGACCTCGATTTCGGGCATGTCATGACTAGTCGTCATCTTTCGGAGCGAGGCTTTCTGGATTGGCTCAAAGGCAACATCGATGAAACCAAAGAGGCAGACTTCGACGTCAATTTAGGGCATCGAGATGAGGTTGAGAATATATGGCACGATGACAGGTACGTCAAGTGGAGACAACTGTGCCGCCCCACTAAGACCGAATGCAGACGCCTGATGCTGGATTGTATCAACTGTTTCGTAGCTGGAAGTTTTCATATAAAGGGTCACATCAAGGTATAATGATCCTTCATATCTCCCCAAAAGCTGCTGACTAGAAGCGTTTAAGACACATCATTGGGATATGCAGGAGGCCACATTGTCAGCCAGTCCCAAGGGCCTCAATGCGACGATGGAACTCCAAGCCAAGGTCACCCGGACCGACAAGCTTGATGAGTACTCAAACAAGAAAGAGCTTGCGTCAATGGCAGTTCCAGAACTTGGAATCGACATCCCACACGTCTTGAAGCTTGGCGTTACGCTCGCGTACCAGATCGGATATTCAACGAAAGTAATGGGATCAGCTACAGTCATACTTGGCGCCACATCAAGTCTCCCGGATGATGCGATCATTACGATAGATCTCATCGATCCCGATAAAAGCTCGTGGAGTGGCTTCGAGGGCGCAGCTCTGGTTCCTATTTTCGACGTCACGGAATTGTCAGCAAGTGTTCAGTTTGCCGTCTTTTCGCAGGCCGACATGAGTTTCGGCATTGAGATACCGGAACACGCCAAAGCAGACGTCGAGCTGAACCTGAAGCTACCACAACTTTCTACCACCTACGCCGCCGGTTACAGTAAGTTTGACCCCAGCCTCCTCACTGTGATTGATCTTGCACTGAATTTACCGTTTGCACAGAGGAAAAGGGCTTCTGCAGCGAGGGTGACGATGCTTCGAAGACCGGGGCAAAGTCCACGAAAGCGATAGCCATCGAGCTCTGGCTCGAGGTCAAAGCGGCATTCGAAAAAAAGAAAAAGGATATTTACTCCTACAAGATCTTCAACCTCACAAAGACTCTGGACGAGGACTGCGTGCCACTTTCAATAGAGGGCCTACTGGAGAATCCAACCGACAGCCTATCAGGGCTCTTGCCAGTCCCTACGGATTTGATCCTCCCCTGATGCTATTTGACTCCAACCTTGAAGAAAATGAGGAGCATGTCCCATGTATACTTTGCGTCCATTCCTAATTCGAGTACAAACATCGGCGTTTGACAAAAGTTTTAATATGTTAGTGTCTGAAGTTGGTTGAGATTGTTGGATACTTAGCTTATAGAAGTAAATGTTCAAGGTTCATGAGATTGATCAGCTGTTTCCAGCACCCGTTGCTTGGAGTATCTAGCTACTAAGTAACAACTGTGAACCTTCGATACCTTTGTTAGACTTGTCGAGGCACTCACTCTCGCGAAAATTTAGTACGGTCAGCTGGCATCGTGTAAACCCAGGGTTTCAGCCTTGGATTCCGACGTTACCCGTAGGTTACTGCAAGCTCATCAGGGTAATGAAGCACCATGTACCTCATGGAATTTCTATATGTCTGATATCCCGGTCTCGGAGTAAATAAGATACGAGAAAGCAAAACAAATATCCATAGCCGTCCACCTGGACAGAGAATGTGATGAACAGCTTATAAGAGCAGTCACTTTAATGGCAAAATCGTCTCCCACTTCCCCCCTTCCTGACCTTAGTGACGCTTTCCTTTCCAACGCGCAAAGTAACATGTACTGGCTCATCATCCTAGCAAGACAAACCCACGACTTCTCAAGTTCACCAGGAGTACCTTAGTACCTTCCCCTATCCCTCCTGTGTAGCTAGCTAACAAGCCAGACCATTTTTTGAACAAGTCTGTACTCACTCCAAAGCGAACCATCTCTGCTTCTATTCTTCATCAATAAGTTACATCAGCAATGCCCAGTACAATGCTCGTCGCTACTACCCTTTGCATCAACACCCTTCTACCCTTTGCATAAGCTAGCTATTATTCCTGTAATCGGACACGCATCCATGATACCACTCAGTGGCGAGTCGAGTCACACAAGCCGCCACCCATTTTCACACCCTTTCAATTGTGCATAGCGCGTCTCCGCTCCCCTTTCCATCGTTGCTTCCGCGTCCAGGGCTCCAAGCTCATTGCGTAGCTCATTCCCCAAACCCTGCAGCGTTGCCAAGGCGGACGTCTTCCAAGGCTTGATCTTTGCTTGGGAACTTTGCACAATCGTTGCGATGAGAAATGGGAACGAGAGTAAGACGAGAGTCGCAGGCAGCACAAGTCAGAGCCAATCGACTCGGACGTAGCTTACTGGAGAGTAGGACGTTCCGTTCACAGTCTCGCTCCAAAGCCCCGTTCGAAGACTACAGGCAACGTCAATAATATTTTGAGGTGGAGGCCAAAGTGTCGCTTACGTATTTGTCATACTCGTTGCCAATCCGTTCAGAAAAGTCACCATAGCTGCTTCATCAATACATTGGCCAGGTACAGTTACCCGATTGGCATGAGGCCGATACATCGGAAAGTGTTACATTAGGACTATTTGTAGATGCTCGCCTTCATTGGATTAATTAGGTAAGTCTGATTGACTGCCAACGCGTTAGCCTAATCATCGCAGACTTTGCAGATCAGATAGTGTGAAACTGATCTGCCTGCACTCGAATGTAGACATACTATTAGATGGCAAGCCATCAACCTCTTGGAAGGCTCCTCCTCGGGTACAGGTCGACATGCCGGATCGCTGTAGGCGTATTGGATACGTCACGGCTTGCTGAACAAACGGCTGGAATGCTTGCGTCGCGACGACGATGAGAGCGCCCAGTAATACCCAGTGTTTGACGGTCTGATCAGTAGAAGACTCAATATTCATTCGTCAACACATACACTAATCCGCCTTTGATCAAGAGAAGTAAGCTTCCCCATGGCCCCTTGGAAGCTTCATCGAATGCCACAAAATCCATCAGGGGCCTTTTCGGTCGTGTGAACCACACCCACTTCAGCTGGCCTAACGCTTTTGCAACGCTCCCTTGCTCGTATATGTCACGTCATCAGACGTTTGCCAAGGTCAAACAGCCACGCAAACCCGGAGGTAGGTGGGGAAACAGAGGTGCTTCTCTTCTCTTGAATGCGGCCAACGAACATTTTTTGAGGTGAACAAAGTCACCGTTATAAAGGGCAAGAAATACGTATAATGAGTGAAAAGATGATGCAGATTCTACAAAGCATGAGGTAGAAGGATATGCCTCCACCAAGACGAAGCTAGACGCATCACAGATAGCGGCTTAGTAAGCCAAGCAAAGACCCTTAAAATTTTCAAGTCCTAGGTACTCTACAGTGAAGCCCGTAAACTTGCCTTACTAACACCCTGCCCCGGAAATTTTACTGAAACCATCGCCAAATGCAAGTAGAAGCCATTTTCGCATTACATAGATATAGAATATATACAATCAAGTAGCATATAATCAAGTAGTCACTAGTCGCTGCAGTCCAGTATTCGAAAATCGGGCAGAACTTCAGGTCCTGAGACCAAATGAGAAAAATTGATGCCACCGTCAATGATGCTCTATGACTGCACTCCCTGCACATAGCGCGCGAGGCTTATCCAGAAGGGTGTGATGAAGAGGTGAGGTGTTGCCTCGCAATGTAGCCCTAGCTTTTATCGGCCAATGCCGTCTGCGTAGAAGTCGAATGATGAGGATAACGATGAGGAGGATGAGGAGGATGAGGAGAATGAGAAGGATGAGGAGGATGACCTGATGATAGTTAGTAGAGCATATGGTGGTGACAGGAGGTGAGTGTTGATCAAACGGTGGAGGAAGCAAGATCACCCTGGACTCAAATAGCTCAAAAACACCAAGTTCAAGGATTAGCCGGACCAGAGGCTGTTTGCCAGAGGCTAGATAGATGTCTAGGTGTCTAGGTGCTCGCTGTCGCTGTCGCCATGCCACCGCCCATACCAGAGCCAATTCGGGCCCAGTATAGCCATTGCAGTCAATTGCAGTCATGTAGCCATTGCAGTCCATTGCAGTCCATTGCGGTCATGAGATTTCAGCCATGTAGCCATTGCAGTCCATTGCGGTCATGAGATATCAGCCATTGCAGCCATGTAGCCATCGCAGTCCATTGCGATCATGAGATTCCAGCTATTACAGTCCATTGCAGTTCATTGCAGTTCATTGCAGCCATGTAGCCACTGCAGTCATGTAGCCACTGAATTGATTGATTGATTAATCGATTAAGTCATACCGGACACCATACGGGTTACCCCGCAGAGGGTTTTACAGACGTCTAAGGCCCTAACTCTAGTATTCTCGGGCTTTGCACTGCAAAACCCATCCGGATAAATTTTTGATTGGTGGAACAACGTTTTCCGGATCGACCGCTAGCGGAAGGTTTTGCAGTGCAAAGCCTACCTTGGCAATGGCCGTCAGCGACGTCCACCATAAAGATTTGCATGCAGTCTTCGTCGCTGAGAGCATTATTAACTAGAATAGAGATGCTGAGAGTATTATAGACTGGAATAATGACTAAAATAGTGATGCTGAAAATTGCGACACTCAATGCGACACTCAATGCGACACTCAATGCGACAATCAATGCGACACTTAATGCGACACTCAATAGCAGTGGTCTCAGCAGTATTCTCAGCGGTATTGGTCTCAGCGGTATTCTCAGCGATATTGGTCTCAGCGGTATTCTCAGCGGTATTCTCAGCAGGTAGTATTCTCAGCGGTGTTCTCAACAGACAGTATTCTCAGCAATAATCTCAGCACTAATCTCAGCATTGATCTCAGCAGTGACAGTAACAGTAACAGTAACAGTAACAGTAATAATAACAATAATAATAATAATAGTAATAGTAATAGTAATAGTAATAATAATAATAATAATAACAATAGTAATAATAATAATAATAATAATAATAAATTAATCTTAGTATTACTATTCTAGTTAATCGTGATATTTATAATATTATTTTAAATATTTCACTTAGTTAATATAATATAGTTTAACTATATGTAGTTCGACTATATATAGTTATAATTACGTGTGTATTAATTAGTTTTATTATTAATTAAAAAGTAATATTAATAATTATAAGTTTAGAGTATATATAATAATAATAATATTAGTTTAAGTATAAAAGAAGATAAAAGTTGTTTATAAATTAAATATATTATATTTTAATAAAGTTAAAAGTTTATTAATAAAAAGAGTTATATTTAAAGTTAAGTATATAATAGTATATATTAAGTAATAAATAGTAATAAGAGTAATTAAAATTAAAATATAATTATATATATTTTAAAGATTAAAAGTTAAAATAGTTAATTAAGTTTAAATAAGTAGTTAGTTAAAAAAGAAAAAATAGAGTTATATAAGTTAATAAAGTATAAAAAGAGTGTAAATTAATAAAGTATAAAAAGAGTTATATAATATATAATATAAAGATGTTAAGAGTGTAAATAAGTGTTAGTGTTTATGTGATTAATAAAGTTTTTGTTTAAGATATTATGAAGTTATTAAAATATATAAAGTAAATAAGAAGTATATATATTTAAAATTAGATAAGTATTATTAAGTAAAGAGAAGAAAAAGAGTAAAAATAAAAAAAGAAGAATAAAAAGAAGAAGAAGAATAAAAATAAGAGTAAAAGAATTAAAGTTATTTAAATATATAAGTGTTAATAAATAAGAGAAGAAGTGAAAGTTATTATAAAAATAAAAGTAAGAGAGAGAATAACTAACCCTAGTATTCTCGGGCTTTGCCTGGCAAAACTCATCCGGA